>JARVGS010001166.1:27435626-27449857 GCA_031762315.1 Hypsolebias antenori | reverse complement strand
AGCTTCTAGTTAGTGTTCTGTCTCTTTTAGCTTCTACTTAGTGTTCTGTTTCTTTTAGCTTCTAGTTAGTGTTCTGTTTCTTTTAGCTTCTAGTTAGTGTTTTGTTTCATTTAGCTTCTAGTTAGTGTTCTGTCTCTGTTAGCTTCTAGTTAGTGTCCTCTCGCTTTTAGCTTTTATTCTTTTACCTTTTTTAGCTTATAGTTTAGTCTCTCAACTTTAAGTTAGTGTTTATTTTAGCCTCTAATGTAGTTTTCTATCTGTTTTAGCTTGTTGGTTATTTTGTCTCAGCTTCTAGTTACCCAGGTGAAAATGAAAAATACTTAAGTGTACTGATATTTAATATATTAAACGTATTTGGGAAGTTTTTCAAAAATACATTCTAAGTCCATTATTTTTGTCCTGCTTAAGTTGTAATTAAGTATTATTATTTTGAGAATATCAAATTGTACTTGGTATGTACAAATTGTATACTTGACTAATACATTTTCAAATTTATTTCAATTGTATTGATAACGTATTTGAATAATACATTCAAATTATATTTTAATTGTATTCATGTCTTTGCTTAGTACTGTTAATAAAGTTATTATATATTATAAATATATTATAAGCCTTTATTAAATACCTTATAAATGTGCTAATATTTAATACAACAAGAGGTTTGAACATTTAAACTTATTTAATAAACCAAGTTGCATATAGTACATTCTATGACAGACTAGACAATTTTATATGTAAGAAAAATGATAAAACAAACAAAGAACAATCAAGAATACTTCAACAATGACACATCAATACGAATGCATGTTTACAGTTTCATAAAAAAGTGTAAAGCATGTTAGGCTGATTGGTAACTCTAAATTGACTCTAGGTGTGAGTGCAACAGGCCCCTCTTGTAAATGAGTCCCCGTGGCTCAACGAGGCTAGCCTGTATAAATAAAGGTTGAATGAAAAAATACATTAGCCACTCATAGAGGTAATACTGTAATGGTAAAACCACCTGGTGAAACAAATGTGATTAACAGTTTTAGTGAGTGTTTGTAGGGTTTATTTGAATCTGTTATTGTGAGCCGATTCAGTTTGGGATTTTTGTATTATTTAAAATTAATGCTGCTGCAGAACTGATGTGCTTTGCACACAAGCTGAAGTGATTTGCTCTTAAGTAAAATGTAAAGCTGCAAAATAATTTGTGAGAATCAAATTTGAAACAAAACTTTAACATCAAAATGCTTTTCTATAGTTATCAAAGAGACACTGCAGTTTAGAAATGATTTCTAATCTGGGCTAATCAAATTTTGACATAAAACCGTTAAGGTATTTTGGTGTTTTTCAGTTTTTATAAGCTTGTGTTGAGTAGAGCCTTTTTTTAATCTCTATGGGATGTCTAAAAGAAATGGGTGAATAGGTTATAACTGAGGACACAAACATGCTCACTGTAAACAACAGACTAGATCACATTTCTTTGTGGCTCATGTTTTCCACACAAATATTCCTTCCGAATAATCTTTGCAAATACCAGATGCTCACACTGCGTGTCTCCTCTGTGCTTGCCAGGCGCTGGCCATGCCGTCGAGTGTGCGGGCCGGGAACCTGAAGGACCCGGAGGTGGCTGAGCTGTTCTGCAGGGAGGATCCTGAGAAGCTCTTCACAGACCTGAGGGAGATTGGTCATGGGAGCTTTGGGGCAGTCTACTTTGTGAGTTCCCTTTTACATAGTTTGAGATTATGTCACTGATAGAGATGAGATGCAGGATTGCCTACACTTTGCAATAATGTGAATAAACTTGTTTGCATTATTTGTCTTTAGAAAAGTGTTGTGATGTTCACTTAGTAAAGTCTAAACATGTCCCGAAACTCTGAAGGCTAATCTGTTATCTGATTTTTCAAATCCCGGCAACATTTTTTAAACTTCCAAAACAGAGCATATGCATCAATGCATAAAACGAAGGTTTTCATTGGCGGAGTAAAATTTTGCAGGATAAGCGTCCTGCTGCAGCTGATCAGCTGTTCTCTGTGCAGAGCATAAAAGTGGACGTGGCCAAGAGAGCTTACAAGGTGGCTGAGAGCAGCAGAGGCAGAGAGTTGAAACCATGACATTCTTTGCTTTTTTTTAAGAGCATTTAGAGTTTAGGATTGGGGTGGGCGATATGGCTCAAATATACTATCGTGATATTTCAATGCATTCTGACTATAATGATAAATTTTGTGATTTACCAAAAAAAAAAAAAACATAGTTCTTCATTGAACAAAATTAACTGAACATGTTGCTTTGCTTTATATAAAACTGAAAAACAAGGGTTAATTTTACTGAAATTATTTAGTAAATTATTCAGTCTCAAAGTATAAAAATAAAAATGATCCTTCTGTTATTTAAATTGAAAACACTTGCACAAAATATAGATCAACAAAATCTACCACAAAAACTAAAGTGCAGGTGCAGTTTCCCAAAAATAACTGAGAATTATTGGATTTGGTACCTGGATTATTGAGCATGAACTTTCTTGCCATAAAATTCTCAACTTTGTCAATATTAATAGTTTTAACTTTAAACAACTTTAAAATTGACAGCACTGAAATTCATAGTTAATTAAATAAAACTTTTGGGTGTTGTTATTGATGAGAAGCTGACATGGAAATCTCATGTTAATTACTTAAGAATAAAAATAACAAATCAATTATATTACTGTATAAAGTAAAATAGTTTTTGAATGACAAAGTTTTGAATATATTGTATAATGTAATGATTGTTCCATATTTAATCTATTGTATTGAAGTTTGGGGAAAAGCATGCAAAACAATTACAAACCCTGTTTTTATTTTACAAAAAAGAGCTATAAGAATTATTAGCAGGAAGTGCTATGGTCACCCAACAAATATATTATTTCATCAATTGAAATTATTAAAGTTTGATGGTTTGGTTGAACATAGTAATTTACAAGTCATGCATAAAGCTCATAAAATATTACACCCAAATATTCAATTAAAATTTGTTAATAAAAAAAAAGTCATTATAACCTCAAGCGAATGGAAAGTTAAAGTTGTTAGGAAGGTATAGTGCCAGGTGAAGGATATTTGAAGTTTTTTGTTTTCTGTTTGGAGATTGTTCAAGTGAAGGTTGTTGTTTGTTTGTAGTTATTAGCAACAGGAAAATTGGCGGAGATAGCGCACATACTTTTCTAAGTAAATTAAGATGGTTTTTATTCATAAACGGAATTATAATAGTACATTTTCCTTAATCTAGCAGATTCAATGGCAATCCGTATGACGCGGAAGTATTCCTTTTAGCGCATGCGCAAATGAGCAACAGAACGGATCGGGTTCCATAATAGATTGGGGAATGACAGGCCGCCCTCCCATTTTTCTTAGAGACATGCTGTTTACTCCCTCACTAGCCCTCCTTCGGTTCAAATAGTCTTATACTGCCATCCAGTGGTCAAAAAGGTACTACATGCAAAAATTAACCAACATTTCTTTTTAAATTTGACAATAATTCCTGATTACTGTCAAATTTCAAACAATATTATCGTTTATTGCAATAATTTCTGAGAAACTTAATCACCCAGCAAAATGTATCGCGACAGCCGTAACACACACACACACAACTGTTATACTATATCACAACTGTGTTTGAATGCTTGTTTTTATGGCACATAATTTCAAGTTTGTGAATACATTTTTTTATTTATTAATTTTTCACTTTGCGCTCATGAACCTTTTGTCTTGTTGAATGTATTAATTTTATTTGTCTGCTCTGTCCTTTCTTAGCTCCACACTATGTACAGAAGAGGTCATAACCTTCCTCAACACACGAATGCTCTTCTGGGCATGTTCTACAAGCAAGCCTGAAGGCTACAGAGGTGGGCTAGCTTACAGTTTGGTGTGTGTCAAAGGTTCCTCTGAACACAAACATGTTTCGTTCTACCAACATAGAGACAATCAACACATTAATGAACAATAAAATTATTAAGGGCTGCAATGAGGCTTTAATTGAGATTATGGAAATTTCTGTATGGCAACAATTGGATTACAGCAAAGAAAAAAGAGCAACACAAACAATATAATCTAATTGTTTATTAGACTTTTGTTGTGTTTTGGTGTAAATTAGTGTCCCAAGCACTGCGGGAGAACACCTACCCGTTCCTGGCCATGATAATGCTGAAGGACCGCAAGATGACAGTGGTGGGCAGGCTCGAGGGTCTCATTCAGCCTGAGGAGCTCATCAATCAGCTCAACTTCATCATGGAGGCCAATCAAACATATCTGACGTCAGAGCGCCTAGAACGGTACGGCAAGTCCACTCCAGTTTAACTTTAAAATATCACATCACATATTTACGTTGAGATTTTCGTGACATTTCCCCAAAAGGCTCGTTAATTATAAATATGTGACCTAAAGGAGGTTTAAAGCCAATTATTGAACCATTAAAAACTAACATTTGTGTTTCAGAGAGGAGAGGAACCAGACCCAGGTGCTCAGGCAGCAGCAGGACGAGGCCTATCTGGCCTCCCTCCGTGCCGACCAGGAGAAGGAGAGAAAGAAAAGGGAGGAGCAGGAGCAGCGGCGGCAGGAGGAGGAGAAGGTCCGACAAAGTGCTCTTGCAGAGGAGCGGAGACGAAGAGTAAGTCAGATATTGTCTCACTAACTAATCTGTACACGGAGGCTAGTTCTATTCATTTCTGCTTGGTGTTGCTGATTGTTGTGACTCCAGACACTAGAAGAGGAGAAGGAGAGGAAGTCAGAATGTCTTCCTCCAGAGCCACTCGTCGATGATCCAGAAAGTGTCAAAATAGTGTTTAAGCTGCCCAACGACACACGAGTAGAAAGACGATTCCTGTTCGGGCAGTCTCTGACGGTAGGTCCTGTTTACTCAGCCCGTCTTTAGTCATCATCAACTAAATATGCTTTTCAACAAAATCTGTGTTTTCAGATATTTATTTCAAACACTTGAGCATGTGAAAGCAAATTATATTTTGCTTACGTCTACTTTTTATAACCACATTTTTTGGCCTAAAAGGTGCACTTAAAATCCTTTGTCAGAAAAATCGACGTTGAGCCTTATAATCCAGTGAGCCTTATTTATTAATAATCCTGGCTGTGCTTACTGACCTCGAACAGGTTTTATGTGGTACAACTGAACTATGTTGTTATTGTGAGTGAGTTGAATAAAAAGTTTGACTCATCTGTTTTGTTTCGCTTAATGCGCCTTATAATCCGAACAATACGGTACTTACCTTTTCGTGCATCTATTTTTCGTTCACAGGTAATACACGACTTCCTCTTCTCTTTGAAAGAAACTCCAGAGAAGTTTCAGATCGTTACAAACTTCCCTCGCCGAGTCTTGCCCTGTCTCCCGACTGAAGAGCAGCCCAACCCCCCCTCACTGAAAGAGGCAGGACTCAGTCGCTCCGAGGTCCTTTTTGTTCAGGACCTTACAGACGATTAAACGATGGCATACCTCTTCTACACAAGCTCGTTTTCCTCCAGTACGCACCATATTTTTTTTACATCTTTTTGTTAAAAGGCCACTTTGCATTAAGGGATCATCGTAATAAAACCTAATCTGGAAGATTTAACCCCGCCTGCATCAAGAGCTTGTTAAAGTTGTGTTCACAGGGTTCCCAGTAGCCTGGAAAGTCTTGAATTTTATCAAATAAATGTTTCTTGAAGTCCTTCTTTGAACTCGTGTGGAAAAAACATTTTTGCTTATTTGTATTAGCTAACAGTTAATTTTCCTTCAACAATAACAAACAACGGATTAATGTACGAAAGCAGCAGGACAACGTTCATATCAAATGAGCTGACCAGACATCTGGGGAAGAGGTTTTAATACTTTAACTGCAGATACACAATGATGATCAGATTCTTGTGGTGTTAAATGCCTTCCATTCAACCATTACTCTTTAATCCCTTCAAGTTTACATTCCCCCCAGTGATGATCAAGCACAACTACACTGGTCTAGTTTGATGCAGCTGGGATTGTTTATCTTTAAAAGACAAAGATGGTGGATCTGAACTGATGGGAACCCTGTTTTAAATGAGCCGTCACCTGTACATAAGTTAAATATTTAAAATCCCTGTATTGTTTTGACTCATGAGTCATAGAAGTGACCAAATGCAGGTGTTACTATGTAAAGCAGACTGCCTTGAGCTCACAAAGTTTGAAATATTTAACAAAAAGGCCACAGCTTTTCCATGTGGCTCTATCTAGTCTAGTACAAGTCTGCCCATAGTGTGCCTGTGGTTACTCATAGATGCCTGTTTTGCCTGTAACATCTGAATGGGCACATGTAAAGATGTAATTTTCCAACTATAAATTAAAAATGTTTTAAAAATGTGGATTTATTGAGACTGCAGCACTTTCATTTGGCCGCGGAGCGTTGTGCACGAGCAGCTTATTTCTGTGCAGGAGCTGAAAGGATGAGCGAACTGGGACGATGTGATTTACAGCTGCGCTCGGACGGTTGCATCATCACGGGCATAAATGTGTTCACCCGGGGCTTCCAATAGTTGATTTAAACTGTTCTGCAATTTCACAGCTTCACTTATTGTTAAAAACAACTGGGAGCAAGTGTGCTTTTATTGTAGATCAAGGGTCTGCAACCTGCGGCGCTGGAGCCACATGTGGCTCTTTGATTCCTCTGCAGCGGCTCTTTCAAGCTTTAACCAAAACGAACATAAAACTGAATTTTATTGGTTATTATAGAAACAACAACAAAAGACTAGTTTTAGCTGTTTTCCTGTCGTTTGTTTTGCAAATACTGTATGTGAATACTGGAACATGCACAGGGAATAAAACATACTTCAACTTTATGCTTTATTTCTATACTTGATAAATTTTTCCACAATAAAAAAAGATACGTAGGTCTACATAGTTGAGTTTTTATTTAAAATCTAACCCACCCCATTACAAAAATCTTATTTCATCTTAAATTGTAAAAATATAAATTTGATTAGCTTTATGTCACCCTTAATGGCCACAAAAGCCCCCTCAACAAACCTAAAGTGGGCCACCAGCAGGTTGCAGCAGCTCTGATCACTTAATTTATTGAATGAAGATGTAAAATGGCTCTTTCGATCGTGAAGTTTGCAGACCTCTGTTGCATATTTTATTTAATCCAAATGTACAAGACTGATTTTGTTGCAGCTCTTCAGACTGAAGTAGTTTTGGATAAAAGACGTAACGTTTCAATGAAGAATCAGCCCAGAGGACCTGACTCAACCTTGTTAGATTTGTCTACCTGGATTATTGAGCAGCATCAGGACATTTAATCCATATGATGAAATGACTGCAGCTGGTTTCTATTGTTGACATGAAGGGGATTTGACAGAACTCACAAAACTCTCCGATTCAAGGAAACTGGTTTGGATTCTCAGGAACCACCGAGGCTCAAACTGCTGGATCATCAATGGCCACAGAGAAGCCATGCACCATGAGCTGACCTAGAAAGAAGCTCCTGCTTTATAAGAGACCTTTAAGCTTGATGAACAAGCCAAATGCATTCTGGATTAAAGTTTCATGGCTCAAACCAGACACCATTTGACTACAATGACAAGAAATTTGGAAGAGTTAAGGTGAGGCTTTCACACACTGACACACAGTCATGGTAGTCTGGTGTGGGGCTATTTATACTGATGTATTGCTCAAACTCCGCATTCTTTGACTTCATCTCAAATGATCAAGACGATTGATCCCAGACATTAAAAACAGGTTTCTGAATTAAAGTTAATCTGGAATGGCCCCAAACTCAACCCTCCTGAAAATGCGTGGACCATGTCCACATTAAAAGCCACGTCTGCACCAGGAGTCCATTACTTCTGCCAGTTAGTGGTCAAACAGCCATAATGATGCCAGATGTGTGTTGACTGATACAAAAAGCATGTGGTTGGGGGGCAACTTAGAGACATTTAATCATTTAACAAATTACAACTCAAAACTTGTGCACCGTTATTAAAAAAAAAACAAAAAACATTAAAGATTGTATAATTATTCACCCTGGAAAAAATGGTTCAAATAACAAAAATCAACAATAAATGACACTTGTTAATATTTAGGTGATCGGCATTTTGCAGGATGTTTAAAAACGTTACCGTCCTCAGAATCACATTTAAAGCACACAGATTAATGTTAAGAGTCGAACGTTCATTTTTAATGCAGAGTCAAAAAAGATAAGTGGGATACTGATATACATCATACATTTATTAGTGAACAACCCTCTCAAATCAGCCACAACAATTAAAAAAAATGATTGCACTACTTGGTAAAGCGTAACTAGCAACTTTCATTTAAAAAAAGTACAAATCTTAAAAATTTCAAACAGTATACAGATGTTTATATAATACACTAACTAGTTATGTTAATGCTACAAACAATGATTCCAATGGAATGAAAAAAATTATAACATTAATAAGAACCATTTCCTATATATAATATATATTAGTTGTTTTCTCCCCTCCCACCCACCCACCAAATACAAACATGGGAAAAAAATGAGGTAACTGTAAATGTGCAAGTACCAAAGCAAAATATCTGCCTAACACAGAACACATGCCCCTGGCTCTGGTGGTGGGTGGGTAGTCTGGTGTTCAGGCATGGACCCCTGCAGACCAAGGAGAGGTTAAGAACAGTAAACCACTATCCCACCACGGCGGAAAGAAAAAAATAACAATAAATCATTGGTAAACAATAAAATGGCGTCTACAGAGCAATTGATCACAAATCCTAAATAAGCTTTTAGCTGCTTATTGGAAAACATTTTTTTTGCACCACACAAGCCGTGAGATTATTCATTAACTCGTCAACAGAAAGACTACAAGACTCTTATTAAATCTCAAGTTGTCATTAAAAATTAGCTCATTACCTAGGCCTTAATGGGAGGTTCTTTTTGTTTATATGGTTGCTGGATACGGTCAATTAAATATTCATCTCATAAAGAATAGTGCTAACATTACCATGAGTTAAAATATCTATATGTGAACAATACATTAAGATATTCATACACTGAGAGCAAGAGCCTGATAGGCAGATACATTACACTGAAATAAGTATGACAACACTTTAATTCTTTTTTTAAAACCCCCTTAAACTATAATTAATTTTCACTGACATTGTTTAGGGGTATTGGTTCAACATGCTTTAAGAATACATGGTCCATGACAAACTATTGCATTCACGCGCGTGACTCTTCATACCTAAAAGCAGAACATCTAGCACCTTTTCACTATGGCTTTTGATAAGACTACAGTAGTTTCGGAGCGTGTACTTTTTCAGTCGTTAGGGCAATAACAGTAACACAACGTATGTAAGAATTCCTTTTCTCAAGACCAATATTTTTTCTTCTTCTCCTTTTATAAAATGAAGTTAGCGCATAAAATCTTGTAGTCATTCAGTTCTATTACAAATGTGTGCAGTACAATGCATGGCAGTTATCAGCTGAGCATCAGGATCCAAACTCCCAGAACCCAAAGCCAACTAGAGCTTAAAATTAAATAAAACCAAGTCAGTCGGGATCTGGTTAACAAGCATGCATATTGTGCACCATTAAATAGGTCCCCACCAAATTTTAGGATAATCCTCCACTAAAACACATTTTGTTTAAAAAAATTTTTTTAAACTTTTTTTAAGTCATGCAAACACCTCTGAAGTCGATTTAGGAGTGAATTAGGTAGAATAGTGCGCACTCGGGCACAATTACATATGGGTTCACAACTGCTATGTCTGAACGTATGGTTTGATTACAACAAAGGTCAAACAGGTTTGAATAATACATTGTAATGAGTTATCTTCTTTTCAGTGAATATTGGTAACATACTTGTTGATCTTTTCTTGCATGCCTGTCTTTATATGGTGTAATATTTCAGACGAAACAGAATAATATAATTGATTACATTAAATCATTTATGGTCTAAGAAAACTGACCAAACTAAATTCAGATATACCCTTTTCATGGCATCCTTTCCATTTGAAATGGACTGGTCATCTTTATTTTTATATACCGAGAGGCCCTGAGTGATTTTTTTTTTTTTAAACATACAATATATGCCAGCAAATAGATATGTACACATAGGTTAATTCTCAAAGCTGTGGGTTTAACTCATTAAATGGCTTTTTTTTTTCTCTTGAAGGTGGCACACGTCAAAGACACACATTCACTTAAGAAACAAAAGTTAAAGAAAAGGCAAAGGAACCCTTCACGCGTCAAAGCAAAGGTTACAACTGCCTGTTAGTGCTTACCGGGGCAGTTCAGAAAAAAATACCAAAGCAAAAGTTCATTTGTTGCTTTTTTCTTTCCCACCCCGAGTATATCCTGTTTTGTTTTTTATTTTTTTGTAGTGTAACACAAGCAAGGGCCGAGAAGTCTCATCAGTGTTTCCGTACGACTGATCGCTCCCGCTGAGTGCAGACAGACAGCAGGTGTTAACGTGGAGCGTCACCAGTGACTTCTACAAGAGTTTAACATTCTTCTGTCTTCAAACTTTTTTTTTTCTTCTTAAAATCATTCACACTGAAGCTATGCACAGTTATTTTTGTTTTCTTTTTTTTTTTTTTTTAACACCATTACCCTAAAACGACCTGACAAAAGTTACCGGATCAAAACACAACTTGCCCAAACGTTGTTAGAGCTTCAACGGTTTCCTTCAACAGACTTTTCTCAAAGAATAAAACCAATAAATAACGTGTTGTTTTTTTCTTTAACTGTTCAAAGAAAGTTGAAATGACAAAGGATTAGTAACAGATTTGTGCTTGTCAACGTCATAAAAAGGCAGATTTGAAATCTTTAACAGTAGGCTATATATGTGTAACGGATTTGGCTCACAAAGAAATAAAAAGCCCAAGTCTTCCTAAAAGGGGAAGAAAAAGTTTACAACTCACCGCTCGTTGCACGTATTGCTTTCTGCAGAGCTCTACAGCAACAGTAAAGCCTTCACATGAGGTCCCTCAACCCCGCTTTTTTTTTAAACAGAGAGTAACCACGTGCTTTTTTATTTTTTCTCCCCTCACGGTGCTTTTTGGGTGAGCAAGCAGTTCTTTTGTATTTTTCTACGCTTCTTTTCTTAAAAATGGATCATTTTGGTGGTGACGCTTGATTAAAATATTGCTAGTCAGAATCAACAGTTCATGCAAATCCTAGCATGCTGCCCTGTATCCAGTGGTTACACAAAATGCATTGGCTCTGTGAACAGGACAAACACACGCGCGCGCACACTATCCATACACACACACGCACACTTGCCAGAGAAACAATGCTGACGTGGAGGGTGGATGTAGCACTTGTGCAGTTATGGCAGATGACCCCAAAAGGACGCAGTCCATCAATCCATCCCTGCTTCGGTACACATCTGCGTTCCAGAGTGGATTGTGAGGGTGAGAAGAAACCCTGCAGCTGCGTGTGCCGTCACTTTGCAGTCCATGGCTGAACAGAATCTGCATGTGACCACCGCATGTCACACTTTCACAATAGCATTGGCAAAGTCGAAAACAAATAAGGAGTTAAAAAAAGAATCAGTACATTATTGCAGAACATACATTATTAACAAGTCACTTTGCCCAACGACTACACAAACATGCATCTCTGATGGTGAAGCGTCTCCGAACACAGATAACCCACGCGAAACAACTCCTAATATCTTTTTGTTTTCTGCTAATTGCACAAAGTGTCCAGCCTAACATCCTCCGGGTTTCCAGCTCATCTCCTCCAATGCAGGACTCACCCCACCCCCCCTTTTTTTTTGTGAACACCGCACCGAATCCACAAAATAAAAAGGAAACCCTGTAAACAAAAGCAGCAAATAATGCATTGTAGGGAAAAATCTTTGGAATCTGCAACACGAGGGCAGAGAAAGAACTGGCTGGCGACCCCAGAACTCCGGCTATAGGCTGCAGTAGGCAGTGGGTTTCATGACACTCGAACAATGAAGCACAGCAGAGGTACAACACGCTCCAGAAACAATCCTGGACTGCCATTTTTTTTTTTTTAATTGTCTTGAGAGAGACAGGAGTGTTGGGTCGTTAAGCTATATTTACTGGAGGATGCAGGTTAAGTGGCAGGTGTCCCCAGCATTGAGACAGACTCTGGTGTGTGCAGCGTTCCAGCTCAGCACTCAGAGAACGCTTTCACTCCACCTCCCGGTGAACGTCCGAGGCGTCGGCTCGGCAGATCGGACAAGTGCGATTGGTCTGGACGTTGAGGAGAAAAACCACATTTAAACACAACGCTTCAGTACTTTCATGTGTTTAACTCTCGACGTGTAAATGTACAAACAAACCACTTACCTTTAACCATTTATCCACACATTTGGCGTGGAATTCGTGGTTACAAGGTAATACTCGAAGTAGCTGCCTACACTCAAAGTCACTAAAGCACACGACACACCTGTGGGGAGGTAACCAAATGTAAATACTCCACTTAATGTTTTTAAAACATACTTTGTGTCGTGTCAGAAGGAGACTCACAGCGTTTGTTCAGACAGGTGATTTTTTGAGTTGAATCTATAGGACGGAAGTAACTCTATATCTGCTTTTGTGAGTCCGCGTGGTTTTGCTTCACCCAGCCTCTCTGCCAAGTTCAGTAATGCCTTAAGAAAACAGATAGATACATTTAGTGTTTGGGAACATTTGTTTACAGAGAAAATAATAAAGTGAGCAAAGAATGACGCCTACAACAAAACCGTGTTTAGACCCTTTTCAAATTACAAAATCTATAAACTCAAATTTATGACTATATTTTAGCTGTTTTTCAAGAAAAGCTAACCCGGTGAGGGCACGTGTTCTTACAGATAGCTCTGAGTGCGGCTGGGAACTCAGTGAGATTTGATTATCGTGCTTTGGTGTAATCTGGGTTGTGTACAGTCACGTTCTCTTAGCAAAGCAAATGTGGCCTGGAGTGCTGGAAGGAGCACCTGGGCGAGTGCTGTGTGAGGATTATGTAAGCAGAAGTTCTGCTGGGATTTTATTTTTGCTGCCCCGGTGTCAAAAAACATTCCAGGCACTGAAAATCTAAATCTTTTTTATTTTTATTTTCTGATAAGCCTGCAAACGAATTAGTTTTGAGCTGCCATGGCCATCTAGGACATGTATGTGCACAGCTCGTGTGGTGTGACCCAGTTTACTTCTGTTTGGATCACCCAAAACACATATCGGTACCAGGTTTATAGTGAGCTTAAAACACCTTTGCTTTGCTGTCAATATAAATATATATATATGTTGGGGCTTTCCACACTAACTTCATAGTTCTCCATCTCTACATCATCCACATCCAGGTCTAAGCTGATGGCTGGACCCACAGCTGTTGGAGGCACAGGAAGCATTGACCTGAAGAGGAAAAAGAAGACATCATCTCTGGTGCACACACACAGCTTATGACAGGTTCAATGTCTCAGTGTTAACATAAACAAAGATCACTGTCCTGAACTGACACCTTAGAAACAGGATAAACAAAACTGTTCAATGTAATACAGCAGTCCCTCGAAACTTCACGGTTTATCAGTGTATGACTGTACACCACACATGATTTTCAACTTTAATATTACTCATGTGATTGGGATGGTATGGGAAAAAAGTTGACGAAAAACCCTTTGGCACTGCCATTTTGTAGTTCTCCTTCAATAAGCCTGCACTGTAACACAAGTCAAAAGAACTACACTACCCAGAAGCCAGTAGTGCTTCCAGCTGCTGCTTTCTGCCGAAATGGATCGATAGTTTTTGCAACGCAGTCAGAAGTAACGATCTATCTGTTAAGCACACAGAAATGACAGGAAAGTAGCAAATCATCCTGAAGCTCAATTATCCACACACATCAACCTGGACGGGGCGGTGGGCTTCATCGCTGTAGGGTAGGTCTGCAGAACCAGAACCAAGCGTGACTGGAACCGAGCTGCTGGTCTGCAGAGCTGGTGTGTAAAAATTTGCAGTACTGTACAGTACATATACATATGTTGTTCAAATTACGTAGGCTTAAGAGTTTAGAACATTGTTAAGAAGATTGCAAGAGTGTGGGAAGGGTTTTTAAAGCCTTAGAATATAATACTAAATAATAATAATAATAAAATAAATATAGTGTTCTTTGTGGTTTTCCACCTATCGCGGTGGTGTGTGGAACGTAGCCCCCGTGACAAGTGTGGGACTACTGTAATTAACAATCTAAAAAAGCTAAGTTCCCTTTTTTGAATGTCCAGAGGACCAGACTTAGCTTTTTTAGATTTTTCTACCTGGATTATTGAGCATGCATCAGGGTA
>JARVGS010001166.1:27274391-27286562 GCA_031762315.1 Hypsolebias antenori | reverse complement strand
TTGTCATCTTAGGTGCATGTCCACTGTGAGAGACATAATCTAAAAAATAATAATAATCCAGAAATCACAATGTATGTTTTTTTTTAAATAATTTATTTGTGAGTTACTGCTGCAAATAAGTATTTGAACTACTGCCAATCAGCAACAATTCTGGCCCTCAAAGACCTGTTAGTCCGCCTCTAAAAAGTCCACCTCCACTCTGCTTATTATTCTAAATTAGAAGCACCTGTTTGAGGTCATTAGCTGCATAAAGACACCTGTCCACCCCCACACAATCAGTAAGACTCCAACTACTAACATGGCTAAGACCAAAGAACTGTCCAAATACACTAGAGACAAAATTGTAGACCTCCACAAGGCTGGAAAGGGCTACGGGGCAATCGCCAAGCAGCTTGGTGAACAAAGATAAACTGTTGGGAGAAATTATTAGAAAATGGAAGAAGCTAAATATGACTGTCAGTCTCCCTCGGACTGGGGCTCCATGTAAGATCTCACCTCATGGCGTGTCAGTGATCCTAAGAAAGGTGACAAATCAGCCCAGAATTACATGGGAGGAGCTGGTCAATGACCTGAAGAGAGCTGGCACCACTGTTTCTAAGGTTACTGTGGGTAATACACTAAGATGTCATGGTTTAAAATCATGCATGACACGGAAGTTTCCCCTGCTTAAATCAGCACACGTCAAGGCCCTTCTTAAGTTTGCCCATGACCATTTGGATGATCCAGAGGAGTCATGGGAGAAAGTTATGTGGTCCGATGAGACCAAAATATAACTTTTTGGTCTTAATTCCACTCGCCGTGTTTGGCGGACGAAGAATGATGAGTACCATCCCAAAATCACCATTCCTACTGTGAAGCATGGGGGTGGAAGCATCGTGCTTTGGGGGTGTTTTTCTGCACATGGGACAGGATGACTGTACTGTATTAAGGAGAGGATGACCAGGGCCATGTATTGTGAGATTTTGGGGACAACCTCCTTCCCTCAGTTAGAGCATTGAATATGGGTCATGGCTGGGTCTTCAGACATGACAATGACCTGAAGCACACAGCCAGGAGAACCATGGAGTGGCTCCATAAGAAGCATATCAAGGTTTTGGAGTGGAATAGCCAATCTCCAGACCTAAACTCTATAGAAATCTTTGGAGGGAGCTCAATCTCTGTGTTTCTCAGTGACAGCCCAGAAACCTGGCTGATCTAGGAAAGATGTGTGTGGAGGAATGGGCCAAAATCCTGCTGCTGCAGTTTGTGCAAACCTGGTGAAGACTACAGGAAATGTTTGACCTTTGTTATTACAAACAAAGGCTACTGTGCAAAATACTAACATTGATTTTCACAGGTGTCCAAATACTTATTTGCAGCAGTAACACACAAATAAATTATTTAAAAAAAATCATACATTGTGATTTCCGGATATATTTTTTTAATTTTTATTTATTTATTTATTTATTTTAGATTATATTTCAGACACCCCCCCCATGATTTCTAAGTGGGAGAACTTGCAAAGTTACAGGGTGTTCAAATACTTATAAAATGAAACTGTATATAAGGATCTAAGGTCCTTTTACAGGCTAATAAATATATGATTATTATGCAGACTCAATTAGAACAAGTAAGATCATACATTAAACTGGCAGAGGGGCAATCCTTCATGGTGGTTAGCATAGGCCTGTCCCAGAGTACGGATCAACTGGTTTAGGCATCAGAGGTGGATACCAATTCTGCCATGCAGTGAGGGATTACCGTGTCAGTGCACGGATTGCATGCCAATACACAGGCCTCTACCCACATGGCTGGTGCTTAGACAAAAGCAGAGACTTTATCGAGACAGGTTATTTCTGTGCATCAGTCTGTGCAAAGAGATCTGCACAAATTAGCAGCTCACAGAATGCATTTTAAACAGCCTCTGTTCTGAGACGTTTGATTAGACTGTCTCGCTCTGTGAGAAGAAGAATACACCACCTTCTTTGATTTTATTGAATGCATTTTCGTTAGGGCAAAAAACAAATAAGCTTTTACTTAGATTTTTAAATTATCCAGAGTGCAATGATGCTGACTTTCAAAGTAAACAGATGTTTGGACAACTTTAGAGCCAGAACATTCAAGCAGTTTAAAATGATGCTTTTGACTTCATTTAGATAAAGCCACACTTGTTTCCTGAGCAATTTAAGAGAATATGAAAGATGAATTGTTGTTCTTTCTCCTCTCATATGGGATTATGCATGCATGTACACTTGAATATAAGAATAAGGGCTCTACCGGTACTTGTGATCTTTTCTATGCAACTGTGGCAGAAGCAGTCTGCACCAAGTAGCTTATTCACTGTCTTCCTTTATGAGTGGGAGGCTATTGTACACCAAAATGCCACAAAGTAAACATTACATTTATCAGAATGTGGTTTGTCCTCATCTGAAGCATTTTCCTGCAATTATTTGCAATTTAAGGGAAAGTAGAAATTACTAAGGTTTCAGAGATCTGGAAATCTAACTCCTCTGCCGACCCCATTAAATGAATTGCAGCTCAGAAAATATAAGATCTGGAGACCCCTTGTCCTGGGAGACTATTTGTTAAAGGTGCTTAGAATAAACTGCATGCAAATAACTAAATATATTCTTTTCCATCAGTAAAATGATTTTAAAGTTATTTGAAGCTTATTTTCAATGCAGTCAACAGCTATTAAAAAAAAAACCAGAAGATTTGAAAGTAAAATTCGTCATAAAACTTACACAGTTGTTTCTTTGTACGTCTAAGGAAAGAGGTTAGATCTTTTGAAGACAAGTGTGATGGAAAGATTTTGTATTATTTCCTGTCATAGATACTGCTTTGAATCACTTCAGTCTGGAGAAATAGTTCAATTTTAACCCATTTGATAAACAACTTAGAATCATGTAATCTTTTATTTGAGATGGCCACTACTGGAAATACCATCCATCCATTATCTTTTACCTGCTTCTTCCTTTTCGGATCATGGGTGGTGCCTATATCCAGCAGTCACTGTGCTGCTACCATGTATATAGCATCTTAATACTACTTGTGGTTTGGGCTGCAGCATGACTTTTGTTTCCCGAAAAAACAAAATAAAACAAAAAAGAAAATTTAAATAGGTTTCCATTCTCTGCTGGATGCATGGAACCGCTGCGACTTTGCAGCTGTGTTCCCTTACCTCCCCTGGGTTGGACTCCTAATAGCAAAGCACATACTCTGCAAGACAATACCTCTTTTGAAGTGGGGGGTCGAGGTAGGCAGCTGGAGATGTAAAAAGGTAGCAAACAGTATCCGATGCTGAGTGACTTTGATCTGGGGAAGATGATTATAGAGATGAAGAACAGGTGAGCTTAATGAGCATGAGAAGAAAAATACAAGATTAATTAATATAATTTAATAGATGTAGAGAAATGTTGTTACATACTCATGTACAGTAGGTGGCGGAATGCACCTTAAAGTTGCTTACGATCCGCCATTAAATAAAAAAAGAAGAAGAAAAAGAGCAGGAGAAGAATAGCTGTGAGGTGCTGAGAACCAAGGGGAGCTGAACTGAAACATATACTGTACTAAATAATAATTAAAACAACTGGCAAGTGTGATTAATTACAACTTACAACAAACAAAAACAACCAAAACAGCACCAAGACACAGGGCTATCACAACTGCCATAGATTTTTGTGTGGTAGAAATGATTTTAACCCATTTCGGTCTTCAATTGAACTAACTCATCTTTCTGGTTGGAATTAAACACATTTTTTCTTGTGCAATGGAACATCTATGACAAGTAAGATAATATTTGTTCATAACTTTTTACAGAACCCCACTTTAGAAGATTAGAAATATATATTTTAGATTTAATTCATTCCGTTTTAGATGTTTTTAATTTTTTTATTCTACTTATATACCACCTTTCTATCTTAGCAATATACTCAAAGCACTTTACAACACAATCTGTGTCCTCATTTACCCATTCATACAGCACTCTACTAGCTCAACAAAGCTAATGGAACAAATCATTCTAAAGAGACTAATCAGTGATTTTATCACAGTCATACACCGGTGGGACACACATCAGAGCCAGTGAGGGGTTCCGTGTCTTGCCCAGGAACACTTCTACATATGACCGCTGGTGGAATCGAACCCCCAACTCTTGCATTGGAGGACGACTGCTTTAACTACTCAACCACAGCTTCCATTTTGTACTTTCCTGTCCGCTGAAAGAGTTTGGGGGAGTTGGAAATACCCTCCGTCTATCTGTGCACGTTGTGATACTTTGAAAAATAACTGCGGTACCGTCTTCCATTTGAGTGTGTGGGTGAATAAGCACAAGAAAGTTTCCATTTAAAAATGGGGTTGCCTTGCCAGGTCAAAACTAAATGTGTTATCTTATTAAAACAATTTGGGAGCAGGAAGTCTCTTATTGCCATGTACAATTTTCCATCAGCTATATTTAAGAAAAGATGGCAGAATGCCATCCTTGAATAGAGAGAAGGTGAACTGTAACTGCTCAGAAAGAGTCTGTGGGTTTTTTCTGCACAGACATCCTCACAGTCTTGTTTTGCTGTCTTAAAGTATTGCAAGAAAAGTTTCAAGCTCATCATACACTATTTTTTTGTGTTCTTACCCTCACTGTGAAGAGACTAAGTTTATTCACTGCTCTCATATAAGATGTTCACCAGACTCTTCTTCATCTCTGTGTGCCACACTGTCAATTGTAGCTTGCACTGATACAGGAAAGCCTTCTGGGTAACAATGAGTTTGTCCAGCTTAAGAAGATTCTTTGAACCAACAGGATTGTTGGCACAAAATCTTACGGTCTGCTCTTATTATTATGTAGTGCTGAGCAGCTGCAAATAGTCAAAAGTCCTCTGCAGACCCCTGCAGCACCGTGAATCAATGAGCAGAACGTACATAAAGATTGTGCCAATGTCTCACCACAAATCAAAGCTTTATGGCTTCATATCAACAAACTGTCTCACCTAAATTGGCTGTGGAGCTCTTTAAAACTTTCAGAGACTGGCCCAGTTAGACTTCACTTGTGAAACCTGAAATAAACAAAGCACTTCAGCTGATGCAAAACTGATAAAACCGCACCAAAGCTGGCCCATGAATGTTACTGGATGATGATCAGTCACAGCAAAGTGAGGGCACAAAACAAATCCTCAAAGCCCTCGAGCAAAAGTCTAGTCACGTTTGATTTTACTGTCCTCGAAACAGTAAATCAAAACCCTGATATTAGCTCATAAAGTCAGAAAGAACAGCCAGGCAGAATTGAAAGGAGCTGAGCTTTTTTGAAAGCCTTTAAAAAGCATGTCACCAGGACGTTTAGCTGCCCTGCCTTTTAGTTAAAGAGGTGGACTGTGAAGCCAGCAGGTAGGCCTTTACACATCTCATGGTTAGCCCATTAGCTAAGCTGCTTCCACCGAACAGAGCCAATTCTGTGAACACGCCAGAAATCAGAGTTAGAGTCAACACAAATGACTTTTTTTGGCTGTCAGCTCTGGCATGTGTGTCCTCACCATGTTAGTTGGCTTACAGTATGGATGCTGTTTTTGTTTGAGGCCTAAATGGACACGCTTCAGGCTAAACTGGTGAGATTTTAGAGTAGATCAATCAAACCTGCTCACACATGGACTTATAGACTCTGCAGTGCTTTGCTTTAAATGTGTTTTCTAGCTTCAGATTAGCATCTGGATGTAAACAACTCAGCTGTCTGAGTGAAGATGGGGAAGATTAGAAGATAGAGAATATTTTTGACCATCTCTGTGGCCTTTGAGTCTTTGAGTTTTTAAAGCCCCAGTGACACATTTTGAAAGAAGAGTTGTAGCTTTTAGCATCAACACACATTCTGTGTTCATTCTGAGCAAAATGAAGCGTGTAAGTACACAGTCCAAGTCTCAGTGGTATCAATCATTCATTCTGCTGTTCCAATTAGGAACAATTGGAACAGCAGAATGAATGACTGTTTAATGGATATGACTTTCCTATCTTATTTTCCCTCAGCATAAGTGAGACGTATGATATTTTCCCTCATCATAAGTGAGACGTTTTAAAGGGTTGGCTGCAAAAAAAAAAAACCCATCAATGTCAAACAGCTTCATTTGCCTTTTTCTACCAAAGAATGTAAACCATGCCAGTTGCGGATTAACGTTGCATTTTTTTTTTTTTTTTTTTTTTATTATTAGAATGCTTTATTTATTAGCTTGATAGGTAATGCGAAGGAGGTTTTGGACGTAAAGCAGTAGCTTTTTTAAAGATCTTATTACGGTTTTATTAAATTCGATTAAACAACTTTATATTTAAATGTTAACAATTAGCTTTAAACTGTTGGAGGTTGTGGTTTAGCTTTTTTTGTGGTGGGCTTCTGTGCGAGAACTTCCCTGTCATTGATGGCTGTTTGTGCGGTCGCAGCTTGAAGAGGTTAAGTTTGGTTCTTACTTTTGTGTCAGATTCCAGCAGAAATATGAAGTGCTGTAATGGGAGTGCCATATTTAGTTTGTACAATTGCTATTAGTACTAGCAGATAACTTTTTATTTTATGTAAATGACGTACAGTATAGCACAAAAGGCTGATTGGTACTTCATCACAAGTGCCAAAATAGTTTCTTGCTAACTTGGATGCAAGACAAAAAAAATTTTTTTTGTACTTGCACTACCTTTGAGATCCAGTCCTGTGCACAACCCAGTGTAGGATTTGCAGTCTCATAGGGTATGCGCCAAGTGTTGTATGATTGGTAAGACCTTGGTGGGTGTGTTTATGCATATAAGTTGCAGCAGTAAACAGCTCTCATTTAACTTCAACTGCTCTGCTGAGGAGCAGATGGCCAAGGCTGTTCAGATATAAAGACGTCTTTCCAGTTGTTTAAGCAAAACATATAAAGATGGTCAAATTAAATTTCTACAGCTTTCAAATACCTCAAAGGAGATTACATATTTTTTGTGCATGGATGAAGCACAGGAGGGTCTCCATGGCTATGCTGACCAGGAGGGAGTATACTTCCACTGGGCGGCATAGGGACACATAGTCTGTTGAACATAGTTCATAGTCTCTTTCTAGAAAAGAAAAAAAAAAAACACAAATCAGAGCTTCTCCTTGGTTAACAACAGAAATATTACATATTTTTCCTTTAACTCCGCCATCATCAACTGAAAAAAAAAAAAAAAAGTTTACTATAACAACTGTGCTGTCGCTGTGTTTATGTTTGCAGCAGGAGGGGTTACCAGGACTTCACCAGTTTCACTTGAGTATAAACTACCCAAGTGAAAAAGAATGTTGCATAATCATGTCCGTGTGATCAGATGTCTTATATCCTGTGACGTATAAATCCACCTTTAACTGACTGTAATGAAAATAATTTATCTCAGAATAGCCATTAGCACTTTAATTTGATCAAATAATAATTATATTGTTGTAAAGTGAGGTCATTCAAAAAGTTATATATAACAGGTAAGATAATGATTATTTATAAAATTTGCACACAATCCCACTTCAAAAAATCTGACCTATTCCTTTAAAGTGTGCTTGACAGTTCACAGATTGTTGACACTTCTTCAGATCACACATATTTATACATTATGACATAATGCAACCCATTTCCTTGACTATTAGATGTGACATGTTTCATCTTCATAAACACATACATGGGTTTTCTGTCATGTATTTGCACTCACTATACATAACATCTTCTCTCAACTATGCCTTTTATTGCAGTACAATGGTTTACTCAAGGACACTTTTTTTAGGATTTTGCAGGAATGAGTTTAAACTCCTGCTCCTCTAAAAAAAAAAAAAAAAAAAAAAAAAGAACATTAATACCCCCCTCCCCAAGATACACACACTCTCACTACAAATAAGCACGAGGTGTGTGGGAGGAGCAAATTAAAAAAAGCACATCTAAACACATTGAGGGACAAATAACACATGAAACAAAGCATGGGAATCAAAACAAGGAGAAAACAGGAAAACAAGGCCAAAGTGCACGAATAAAACCTATGATTATGAAAAGAATGCACACAAGCGAATTTACAAAAACCCAGTAACTCTAAAAGCAGGTTTCAAACACATCACATGGGCTTGTGTTTTTACATAGAACCTAAAATCATCATTATTTTCTGAATCGGTCTGTTGCTCTAATTCACACATTGATCAACTAAATAAAAAAAAAGAGAAAAACAAGGAAAACAAAAACAAAAGTGATGTCCTGCTGTGAGTATTCTATGTGATTGTGTCTATAGTCGATAGAATCCATCATCAGCCAAGTGTAATAACATAACTGTTGTTTTGACTGAAGCCTGTTGAGCATGAAATTTTATAATTATCACTGGACAAAATGTGATGTTAATATTAAACTCTTGCCTTAGCAGGAATTGTGAACAGTGAATCATTTATATATTTAGGTCAGATTAGCATAACTCACACACAAATGATTTTTTTTTTTTTTTTGGCTATTATTTTGGAATAAAAAAATCAATACAATTGCGGCAAAAATATGACATTTTTGTCTTTGAACATTTAAGCGCATCACACTTATTGAGAAAAAAATAATTGTTTGTACTTTTCCAAGTGGGTTTCTACAAATAGGATACAGCCGACTGACTTGATGGACACATACTACTTGAGTGACCTTAAATTGCAGAAAGACAGTTTAATTATGTCAAAGAAATGAGCCATTAGCTAGTGTGAGTTGGGACCAGGAGCAAAGTGGATAGTAACCATCCAAAAGCTCAAAACACTTCATGCAAACTTTACTTTAACAATCTTTACATCATTGTCAGTTTCAGGCAAAAATGATAAAATCAGATTCAAGGATCTTTATTGTCATTCACATTACATGTGGTACATGAGGTGGAACAAAATTGTGTACACAGGGTCCCAGTTACATCCAACAATAGCAAAAAATATCAAGTGTAAAAAGAAACTGTAAATAAGGGTCTAAGATATAAACCAAGGTATAATCTAAATGAACAATGGTACACTAAAATATCTAAGATATGTACTAGTCACTATTAGTGCAAAATGATATACTGAACAACAGCAGCACGATTCTCATAGGTTCTGTTCGGCTATAATTTACACACCTAATGCGAGCACTAACAATGAATACGCTAAGCACACATAGTACAAAAACAGTACACTGAACACAGCAGCACCAGCATGAGTCTGTGTGAGTAGAGGAGTATGAATGAATACAGCAGCATGAACTAACTCAGCAGCATGGATAGTCAGCAGCACTTATCAACAATCAAGTGGCATTACAGTGATTTTCTTTTTTGTTTTCACAGTGATAATCCTGATTAGGGATTTATGAGTCTAACAACTTCAGGGTAGACGCTGTTCCTCAGTCTAGTGCTTCTACACTTAATGCTTAAGATGGTTGTTTTCATGAATTTTGTGGTTATTAAACAAGTGCAAATATATTCAGCAGCTAGAGAAGTACTTCTTGGAACACTAATGGACAGGAACTTCCAGCAGGAACATATTTTTCACTTGCAAATGTGTGTTATTGGCAGTTATAAATGCTCAAAACAATTGTAGGGATTATTCTATTTTTTATATTAGTTTTTAAATATAACCACATTTCACTTTTGTTTTAATAGTTCATAAATTTCCACAGATCTACTTACATACTCATTATGTCCATCACCCCTTGCAGAGCATATGCCATCTACAAGTTTTTTGTTTTTTTTTCCATTGCACCTGGTTCCCACAGAACACTACTTCAAAAGATCTGAACTATTCCTTTAAGAAGAATGACAATCCACGGTTAATTGCAAGTCCTCTCTTTCTAACAGCATTTTAAACAGGGCTTCAATAATAGATTTTTAAAATTTGAAACATTTGATCTCTAAACAGTTAAAGTGCCTTTAGATCTATTATTGGGTGATTCATATTTAAGATCATTGCGACTATTCTGAATAATTCAGTCATTAGGTATCATCGTTCCATCTTAATCTATTACAAAGTTCAACAAGGTGACACTTAGTAAAACCTTAAAATACATCAAACATCTTGTGAATCCTTTCTTCTTTGTATCCCGAGAAGATGAAACACACTTTAAGTCTTATTAACTGAGCAGACAAAGGTCATTTGATAGTATTCATACAAACTTTCATCCATTAAAAATTTCAGACTGAAAAAGTCTGACCCATGTCGTGCTCTGAAAAATAACAAGGTCTCCTGTGCAGCTGAATCCTCCACAACCTTTGTGATGTATCTCATTATCAAGCTGGTTCCTCTGCGATATTATAGCTGAGGAAAATGCCTGTTTCCTAAAAGATCTACAAATGTCATAGAGCCTGCCAGTTATGTTCCAAGGCAGGGGGAACCCTTTTATTTCCAGGTCTAATAATGAATAAAATGAGTAGTAGTAGCCAAGGTGGGGCGTTTATAGACAAAGACTTGAACATTATGACTCACTGCAAATCAGCCATCGGAAGTCCGGTATTAGTCAGTGCCCACCTGTTTTATCCCGGCAGACAAAGGCACCACCATGAGCAGACGAGCTTACTGAGACGTTGCCAAGGGTGACGGAAAAGTCTCGATGGCATGTGTGTTACAATTTTCAAAAAGAAACAAATGCAAGGGGCCAAAAATGTGCTCCTCAACAGGCTATTATGAGAGGAGAAGAGCTCATTGGTAGCATCAGTTTGTGACGTTCTAAACAATGTGCCACGATACCTTTCAAAATGTCACCCCACTGTGACAGAAACAACATTCCTCTCCTGTTACCGGGCTGCCGTCAGGGAAAAATGGAAAGCCATGCAGACACCATTATCTTCAAGACTCCAGCATAGTTTTTCTTCTTTCTACTCAAATATTGTAAGCACTTCATCTGTATGTACACTTACAGTGCTTATAGGCTCACACAAGATGCTGTATTTCAGCGTATTCCAGGGTGAATAAAGCAACTGACAATTTATTCAAAGTGAACAGTGAAATAAATAAATGAGCAAACATTGTCAGACTAGTTCAAAGCAGTGCTTTCTAGCTTCGGCTTGCTGATTGAGGAACATGAAAAGGGGCCCCAGGAGATGGTGGGTTTCATATACCAATATGATTTATGGCCTACCAAAACAAATCAACAAGTTTAACTTTAATTGTTTTCTTTGCCATGGGAGGAGGGGGTAGTTAATACGGAGCAATGATTGATGGCACAGGGTACCATGTTTGGCTGGGCACTTTGTCTTTTGAGGTGCAGCTGAGGAATTGAACCAGTTGATAGAAGCAATTAATTTTGAGGGAATTTTTTTTTTTTTTTGATGAGTGGGATTTCGGAAACTGGTTCTAAAAATATCCTGCAGACTGTAACACTTTAATATTATCCAGGCAAAAGGTGGATTTTGTTTTGTTGTTTTACAGTCAGGGATTTGATTATTAATAATCAAAGAAAAATGTTTACTGTTCAAAAATATTATCAGAGGTTAAATTATGAAAAATACTTATCTTAAATCAGTAGTTCTTAATTGGTTTGACTTTGAGACCCACCATCACCTTAAAATGAAAAGTTGCGAATCAAATTAAAGAAAATGTTCAAGTTCTTAATTGTATTAAATGGAATTTTGATGCAATTTGAATCTGGGATGGTAGAACATAATAAAACAAATGCCAACATTTTTTTTTTTTTTTAAATACACAACAACCAGCAACTGGCAATGATGGACAGGGACATATTCCCTTTTGTGCTTGATTAACTGAATTTTAATTAAAAACCACAACTCCTCGTATAGTATTTTTGTCCCATTTATAACAAACCTAAATATGCACAAACATGATATTAAAAAAATACAACAACTTAAAGCTTCATATTTTGAGTCATTTGAATAGACAAGAAACAGTCTCGTCGAAATGATCTAGTCAAGTTTCCAAACATTGTGTAAGGCTGACATGACAATCCAAACATAGTTCCTTCTTTTTCTTAATAATTTATTTTTCAAAGCAAAAGTTTGCAATACACCAGCTGAGAACCAGTGTATGAAGTGTGAAGCATATTCATTAAGTTAGCACTCACATTAAGCATGTAAAGTATAGCCAAACCGAACCTATGAGAATTGTGCCGCTGTTGTTCGGTGTATTGTTTTGCACTATTAGTGACTAGCGAACATCTTAGATCAGGGGTGCTCACACTTTTTCAGCATGCGAGCTACTTATAAAACAACCAAGTCAAAAGGATCTACCCAATACAAACATGC
>JARVGS010001166.1:27161284-27177766 GCA_031762315.1 Hypsolebias antenori | reverse complement strand
ATGCAAAGTAAAACCAGTACTGATAGTGATATAAATAAATTATTAACTGTCAAAAGCAATAGCTTTTATGTAATTTTGAACACAATACAGTGTGACAAATTCTGAATTAAATTTTCAACAGAAAACTCATGAAATTATTTTCAGTGGGCCAAACATTACATCCACAGTCAATTTTTTCTTTTTTTCCTTCTTCCCTAAACTATGCTCATTTGAGATATCCTAAATATGGAATTGTAAGTAGCCAAAAGTATTTTTGGGAAGCATTTGAGAACTAAATTACTAGTGGTACTGTAACCCAAATATTTGACAGAAGGATATAGATACCTCTTATTAAAACTTAATTTCATTATCTAACAAGATGGAGTCAAGTCATATGAATAGATTCTTTTTTTGTTGAAACGTTTCGTCTTTTATCCAAAAGCCTTCTTCAGTCAGTTCAGTTTTCTGTTACCAGCATGCTGGTTGATCCAGTATGAGATTGTGCTTCTTATACGACTGAATTTTCTTGCAGCTCCTCAGACTGAAGAAACATTTTGAATACAAGACAAACGTTAACAAAAATAATCCATCCAGAGGATCTGACTCGACCTCGTTAGATTCATCTACCTGGATTACTGAGCATCCATCAGGACATTCATTTCATCATGACAACTTTTAAAATAATGAAAATGTGTCTCCTCACAAGATTATATTTAGAAAGTTTTACTTCCCACCTGGATAACCTGGATCACCAGGTCTCCCCGGAAATCCTGTTCCTCTCCCTACAGTGGAAATAATAAAAAAGACAAAATATGTTTAACTGTAAAAAACTTGAAAAAACAAACAAACAAACAAACAAAAAACATTTGTTAGCAAACATCAAAGTACAGAAGTCAAAAACGACAAACAGTACATATTTTTGATTATGATTTTCCTTACCACTGTCCCCTTTCTGTCCTGGTGGCCCAGGAATACCATCGAGACCCTGATAGCCTTTGAGACCAGGTTCCCCACTTTTACCTGGGAGGCCTGGACTACCTGAGGCAGAATCAGGATCATTGTTCTGTTTGTATCAGGCTACCTGGAAATCTGTGTTGTTTTACCTGCATCTCAGAAACAATGACTTACCTGGAAGTCCATTAGGTCCTGGGTATCCTTTGATTCCAGGAGGGCCATCTGAGCCTTTTGGACCTTGGAAGCCTGGGGAGCCTGCAATAATAGAATTTAGCCAGTCATTAGATCAAAGTGATTAAAAATGAACTAGAACTGCACACAGTTAGACTTTCATTAAAATCCACCACAAACAGCCAAATTTGAATGACTAATGATCTAAAATAACCATTTTTTCCAAGAGGTCCTGAGTTTCCTTTGGCTCCATAGGTTCCTGGCGGACCTCCTGGCCCTTCAATACCAAGTTCTCCTTTCTGACCCTTCAGCATAATTGAACTGCTTGTCCCTGTTTCACCCTGAAGACAAAAGAGGAAGATACTGTAGATAATTAAAATAAACATGCTGTTTCTGAGCTTTTCACATTTTTGACAATTTATGAGAAATGACCAAAAACATTTTGGTTATGATGCTCAACTAACTAACACACAATGAGCCAGCACTACCTTTTGTCCTGTTGGTCCAGGTGGACCATATCCATAGCTTGGCTCACCAGCAGTGCCTTTGTACCCAGTCAGACCTGGAGCACCATTTGCTCCTTGTGTTCCAGGGCTTCCTGGATTACCCTTTATTCCTTTAGGCCCTTAAAAGTTTAAAATAAGCATTTAACATATATGTGTAGCTATTACAAAACACACTTGCTACAGAACACATAACATATAAAAGTTTTAGACATGGAGATTTTTGCTACAATGTTTAATTTGTGATGGAGACTCTTTAAATTATTCTTCAATTTTACTTGTCAGATAATTATATAGGCAGCATGGTGGTACAACTGGTAGAGCCGCTGCCTCTCAGCGAGCAAGTCCCTGGCTCAAATTCCAGTTCGTGGGCCTTTCTGAGTGGAGTTTGCATGTTCTCTCCGTGCATGCATGGGTTTTCTCCGGGTACTCCAGTTTCCTCCCACAGACCAAAAACATGCATGTTAGTCTGATTAGTAACTACAAATTGTCCCTAGGTGAGAGAGTGAATGGTTGTTTGTCTCTATGTGTCACTGTGATGGACTGGAGACATGCCCAGGGTGTACCCCTCCCCTCACACAGAGATTGCTGGACATGGGCACCTGCGACCCCCGTGACCCAAAACAGAAGAAGCGGTTAAAAGATAACGGATGGATGGATTTATTTATGAAACACCAAAAACATGACATGGCAGCAAAAACTTATATGAAATGACTGGAACAGGAAAAGCACAAAGGAGCTGAGCATGAGGGCTATGGGAAGCACAATCCATGGATGAGGGACAAACAAAATGAGACATTATTTAAAGGATCACTATCGACAGACAACGACAAACACCTGGGGAGAGACGATGAGGATCAAGTGAGAGCGGGAGGAGCAGGAGCTGACTACATGAGGGGAAAAACAATGGGAAAGCTGAAAACACAAATAAAACAGACTCGGAAAATAAAATGCAATACATCACAAGAAGACAAAAACAAAACACAAGTATCCAGACAAATGTCTGAAAACAATGTGTGTATTCATTAATTTGGCTCAGCTGTGGCAAACAGTGGATCATTAGGTTTCTGTACCACCGCGCTGCTTCGTAATTTGATGCCACCAAATTAGAGTTGCATTCAAGTCCAAAAAAATCAGATCCGACCCGGCCCCAGCCCATAGCCATCATTTCCGACCCCCACCTGACTCGACAAATTAACAGTAATTACAGGGCCGAACCCGATCTCGTCCCCACCCCCCCACTCCCCCAACATTTTTAATTAAGCTTTGACTGCTTATAGTTATTAACGACCGGCGAATGCGCACGGCTAAGGGGGCAGAAGATCGGAGCTGAGAGGGTGTTTGTCCTTTCATGGTCGTCAAAGCACATTAAATCCCTACTTCTGCCTGCATTCTGCATTATTCAGACATGGACCCTGCTCTGACATGTCGTATATTTTGGGATCTCACCTGTTTGGGTCGTCGGCTGCACGTGTCCGCTGAGTGCAGCGGCTGAATGAACGTCCATTTGGGCTGATGGATTGTTGGCAGTAGTCCATCTGAAGCTTAACCAAACTTTTTTTTTCCTCTTTCAAGGCCAGTCAGCGCACAGTCGAATGGCTGCATGCAGCTGGTGAATGTATGGCAAGCCATGTTGCCATATAATTGGATTGTCAGCATCACAATCCAGGTTGGGTGGGGTCAGGCTCCGGATTCTGGTTAGAAATGACAGCTCTACACCAAATGCACATGGTGGCAAAGCAGACATTTTGACTTTAATGTCAACTATTCTCCTTTTCTTATGTAGTACTGTGACCAAACAGGACAAAATGTTTTAAAAAATTCCAGTCAAACTCAGTCATATTAATTTTTCACGACAGCAATGACCTGTCAGCTCAGTTTTTTTCTGAAGTAGACATCCATCCCAAACTTCTCTTGACTCCCCTCTTCCACGCATCGTTCCATTTCTGCTTGAGCAGCTAAGTGTGTCACAAATGTGGGTCACTTGCTTTCCCTCCCCAACTAAAGTCCATTCGATTTGGTGACATGATATGAAGGTATCAAATTTAAACAGCTTGGAGGTGCTCAGGGGCAAGGCAAGAAACACGGCAGACTGCCGTACTTAAAATACCAGCTTCCTCTCCGAGAGCCTTCCTCGACAGAGTAACATGACAGGAGGAAGAGGAGCAACATTACAGGAGAAGACAAGATTTCTGAGAATTAAAAAAAAAAAATCTAGATGAAGATGAATTCAAGAAAGACGGCGCCAAAACCATCCAGCCATATTTTATTTTTAAAGCCCCATTGTGCTCAACTGATGATCATTGTATGCATTTGTGGTTTTACCACTTGTGATTATCTGTGGTTCCTTTGACAGGAAACAGGATAATATTCACCATGCTACTAAGTAGCAATGAGATTAAATTGTAGCCTGACCAAAGCAACAAATGGACTAAAGTGCAAACTGATTTAGTCGGATAACTTAAGCTTTCATGGAAAAGTGTTTGAGATTAAACACATTGTTTCCTCTGAGTGATGGGAAGGCTTTTAAGGTAGGGTACTTAAATCAAAATGCATCTGTATTATATTATTATTTTGATAATTTGTTTATCACAGAGCCCTGTGGTTGCATAGCACTAAAAGACCATGACATAACAAATATTTCTGGTTGCCAAAAGAGAGAAAGCGGTTTTCATCAGAACCACAGAACACTAATGGGTCTTTACTGCTCCACTCATGGAAACCCTGTCAACATTCATACAACATAAGTGGTTAAAAATGTTCAAATTGTTTCAAACAAAAGTGCTGGAACAAGTTTTGTCTACTAGAGTTTCTTTTATTCGCCACGGTAAAATGTGTACAACCAACCCCGCCAGATGGCATGCTACAGTTTTTGTGGAACTTCAGAAGATACTTGGCAAATGTTTGGCTGGACCATCTGTTTATCACTGCCAGTGGAGCCACTTGGTAAATTCATCTTCCTGTGCCAAAGCCATTTTGTGTGATTTAGTAAAAGCATTTTTTTCAACCAAGACCATTTTTCCGTCACTTGTTATTCTTTTATTTTAAAGACAAAGGTCCAGGTTCCAAGTTGACACTGTAGTGGCATCTATAAGCTAGTGTCTGCAAGGGCAGGATGCTGATTGGGTTGACTTTGCAAAATTAATTATCTGATGATTATATGCACTTTTGAAGACTCTAGTGGAACTAAGAGGTGCTAATTATGGATCCATGTGAGGGAATTTTTTATTTTTATGCTTTTTTTTTTTTTTACTTGACTGCACAGTGGCACAGTGGGATTGTCTTCTGGCCTGGAGCCTTTCTGAGTGGAGCTCACATGTTCTCTCGTTGCATGCTTGTTTTTTTTTCCCACCAGGCACACCAGTTTCCCCACACAGACTAAAAACATGCATGTTAGACTGATGGGCAACTCTAAACTGTTATGTGTGACTGAGATAGTGAATGGTTGTCACTGTGATGGACTGGTGACCTGTCCAGAGTCCAGGGTGCACCCCACCAGTCACAGTGACTGCTGCAGACAGGCATCAGCACCCCACAACCCCAAAAGGAGAAGCAGGTAAAGAAAATAGATAAATGCATTCATGAAATATTATAGATAGATTTCAACAAACCCCAGTGTCCTCCACATGATGAGTCTTCAGAGAATAAAGAAATCACTCTATTAGGTAAAACATTTTAGCAAGTAAGCTTTTTTATTATTGCTCACCTTTTTGTAGTCGCGACAATGTTTTTGCTCCGGTTTGTGTCTAAATACTAAATGTATTTTACAAAGTACCATAATATATAATTATATAATGCCTTTCTATCTTATCAAGATACTCAAAGCTCTGTGCCCTCATTTAGCCATTCATACAGCCCTCTACTATATTTATAGAAAGAATAATCAGTGCTTTATCACATTCATACACTGATGGGACACACATGGGAGGCAATGAGGGGTTCAGTGTCTTGCCCAGGGACACGTTGACATGTATTTGCTGGTGGAATCAAACCTCCAACTCTTGCATTGGAGGAGGATTGCTCTCTAACTACTCAGCCACAGCAGCCTCAGTGTATGTGTGTGTGTGAGTGCTTGCATTTGTATGTGTTTGTATATCATGAACCAATGGACAAATTTAATTAAAACTCTGCATCTACTGTTAAATAACTTTAAAACTCAGTCCACCTTAAAATAATGGCCAAAGCTTATTCAAGGTTCTTTATTCTCATTCCACCACATGTGGTACATGTGGTGGAATGAAATTATGTACACAGGGTCCCCGTTACATCCAACAAAGGTATAAAATGTAAAAGAAAAACAGTAATAACATCTAAGATATGAACTAAGAAATCATCAACTAGTAGTACAAAAACAATACGCAGAACAGCAGCACTAACACGAGTCTGTGTGAGCAGATGAGCACGGATGAACACAGCAACATGAAACAGATCAGCAGCAACATGAACAGATCAGCAGCAACATGATGTGATATTTCACAGTGATTATTCTGGTTAGGTATTCATGAGTCTAACAGCCTCAGGGTAGAAGCTTTTCCTCAGTCTAGTGGTTCTACACTTAATGCTCCTCAACCTCCTTCATGAGGGGAGTGGGGCAAAAAGTGGGACACATAGAGACAAACAAACATTCACTCTCTCACATCTAGGGACAATTTAGAGTTACCAATCAGCCTAACATGCATGTTTTTGATCTGTGGGAAGAAACTGCAGTACCAGGATAAAACCCCAAATGCACAGCGAGAACATGCAAACTCCACTCAGAATGGCCCCTGGACCAGGATTTGAACCAGGACAACCTTCTCGCTGAGAGGCAACATCTCTACCAGTTGTGCCACTGTGCTGCCTGGCAATAATAATAACTATAATTTACTGGCAAGTAAATTCTTATTATATTAAGTTAAATAATGCACCATAATTCAACTGAACTGTCAAGATTTTCTCATTTTTGATTCAGAACATATGTAAGCAAATAGAGATTAACAAAAATGTATTATATCCTTTAATCCATGCACAAAGTACAAAATAATGTCAGTTTTTATCTTAATTTTACTGACTGATTAAAAAAAATATGGGACAAAAAGCATTTTGCATTTGTGATTTAACTATGTATAAAAAAAAAAAAAATCACAATTCTGAATGGGACCTGTCATCCATTCAATCTGTAAAAAGTGTAAAATCATGTCATTTACCTTGAGTGAAGCACTGACTGAGGCAGACAGGCTGAAATCACTCACTTTTCTGCTACGCTCTGGCCTTCTTGAGATAAAGGCTCCAAAGTCAACCTGCCCTCCACTGATCACTAACTCTAAGCCACTTTTATCCCCACTCTAGTCACCACAAATCTAAACCAGAGGTCCATTCTTTCAACTCCATAAAAGACAGCTAAAAGCTTAATCTCCAGCTAAAGTGCTGCATTGAGCATAACTGGAAAAAAATGACATATTCACAATAATATAAAAAAAAAAAATCTGCAAAGGAAAATAAAATCACAAAGGACTGGTCTTAAGGATGCACAGATAGTATTTTTTTTCCTCTGTGGCACCCCTGTGCCTTCATCTGACCACTTGTCCCTGTGACCAGAAAATATCTTACAAACTAATAGTTGGTTTGTCTTGAAATGTCCTGTGCTCATTCATGGTCCCATCAGGGAAAAACACATCGATTTGTGTGACCTGACTTCTTTCAAAAGCCACTTGAGTTTAAACTTTGCCTTTTCTTGTTGCAGCATAAGTGGTTAACACAGTTGACTGAAAAAATAGTTGTTTTTTTTCCCATATGAACTCCACTGAAGTAAAATTAAATCCTAAAGAACAAGGTCAGAAAGACTTTCTTTTCCATTTTACTAAACCATGATAGGAGAGTTTTCCAAGTGCTTTTGACCTTTGGGAAGAGTTTGGTTGTAAAAGATGAATTCAAAGAAGAGTTAGCTGCAATTTAAAGTCAAACTTGCTCTAAAAGTCATCATTAAGCATCAAATGCTTGACCTTTGCATGTTATAAACTGGATGTTAAAAGTCAGCACTTCACTAGTTCACACAAAAAAAAGAAGGGAAAAAGTAGTAGCAGCTGGAAAATAAAGTTGGAAGCATGAAAGTGAGAGAACAACATAGCACAGACTTGTACTCCATACTCCATCACTAAACCACATGACTCAACATAGGCTTCTTTCTCACAAGATTAATATGCTTCTCCACTCAGTGATCAACACTACTGCTGAGAGGATGGCTGGATTGCAGCAAAATTGGAAAAACTTCATGAGTGTGAAGGCAATCATGACACTGCTCCACTTATGGTACTTGTCAAATTTGTTCTTACAGGTTTTTTTTTTTTTGTGTGTGTGTGTCCACAAGTTGCTCTCCTGTGTCCTCCCAAAACTACCACATGATTGAACCAAGCCCTGGAACAATTGTCTCAGTCTGCGTCAGAATGCAGCTGCATGCATTAGCAAGATGTTGATGGCATGAACTTAAAATCGATGACCAAATTCATGTGCAGGCATGGACACACAGCTACTGTGGCTGCCCCACGGTCCACTCAGTAATCTGAAGAGCTGCTACATCAGTGATACTGTGAACGCTCTTAACTTTGCTATGGAAATTTTTCATGTGCTCAGAACTATTGTCGATGTGTCCACTCTACCACACAAACTGTGGTGCCAAATGTGTTTTAATACACTCTTCGAGACGTCACTAAGACCCTTCAGTGAACATCTGCATGCTGTCTAAGCTTTTACATTGTAGCAGATCATCAACCAGTGTGAACTAGATGTACAAAATGTTTAAGTCAAAAGTATTAATGTCTGTATTAATCTACATTTTGACATTTACTGAATGTATGTCAATTTATTTAAAATGTAAGATGTTTTTAGTCTGAACCAAAGCAATGAACACCACCATCTTTTTAATCTCTACACAAAAGTGGCTCTGACTCCATTCTGCAGTTTAAATTAATGGCAGGACAATGTCCATTTCGCTCATTAAGAAAAGTAAAATAATCAAAAGAGAAAAGGTGACGTTAAAAGCTCTGTTTTCAGTTTTTTCCTAAAATAGCCATTTTTATTTATTGTTTTTTTTTTGAAGATGCTGACATGTTTAACTTGAAAAATTAAAAAATATACATATAGTTTGGTGCCTCTTTAAGAAAAAAATGAGAAAAATCTGCACTTGCTCTGTTTACAATGTTTATACTACAAGAGCCACATAATTTTTTCTGTTTTCTAAAGATGTTATTTTTTTTACTTTAATTTTAAGCCTTCAATTCTTCGACCTATTCAATTTAGAAGAAAAAAAATGCTTATTAGGCTCTGTTTGCGCATTTAAGATGCACTTTATTCTGAGCTTTCAGTTTTAATCTGAAATAAAAAGCATTACATATATTTGCCTGGGACTATTTTTAATTATAGAGCTAGTTGTTAACTATAAAGTTCAATTTGTTTAGAGTGAAAATGTGAATATGACCATAAAAGACTAAAGTTGGACTTTTGTTCTGACATTTACTAGGTGGAAATTTTAGTAACTGGACCTCAGTGAGTTTTAATTGAATAACCCTGCTATAAAAGAATAAAACACAGAGGTGGCATCAGGCATTGTTATAATAAAAACATAACAAAACAAAAAAGACAGAATTTCAAGCCTTCACAATTGCAGCTCTTCATGAAAGCAAACAAAATATTTTTTTTTCCTGTCAAGCGTATGATAGTTCACATGACTGTAGATTTTGCAGTATCACTTGACATGTAATTATAAAACTTCTGTCATCAAACTCTGTCATCTACTCAGCAGAGTGTTGACAAGAAAGTTAACAGTGACGGGGAGACGTGTCAGACTTGAAGGTCTTCAGTTTACAAAAAGCTTCAAATGAAATCAGCACATGACAGCTACTAGGTAGATTTACAGATTTCCTTTCAAAATGTGGTTAATGTTATTTTTGAGCCCTGGGAGGCTAATTAATTATTGTTAAGTTGTGGGCAGTGGCTCATATTCAAGGGTTGTGCTCCTGCCTTCAGAAAAAATGACCTTTGTTTCTTTGTGGTGAACTGGCACAGTGTAGTTGAGCACTGTTCAAAGCCTGTGTCTCAAACTGCCATAAGGTCATGAGAGATTTTGAAAATGTTGCCAAATGGTCATTATGGGAAAAGTGGGAAAATGTTCAATTGTCTATGTAGCCCGAATTTTAATGTATACATATATACAAATACAACTTGTAGTAAATTAGCAATGGAAAGTTTACTTTAGTGAACTACTTAAAGTTTTTCTCTCCTCTAAATGTATCAGTGTATAAAAAAGCATTACCTTTCATTTATGCATTGCGTTTTTAGCTATCGAAAGTCTCCTCATATTTCCGGAACTCTAAATTAAAGTCATAGAATTTTGCTTTACAATAATGCGTCTATTTAACTGAACGTGTTAGTATGTGAATGCACAAAGTTATTGCATTTATAAAATCTTATTTACACTGTCAGTGATGTAACTGAGCATTTTGGAAAGAAATCTTACTAAAAAGAAGTCCTAAACATCTGTTGTTTACTGTTTTAGTGCTGTTCTATATGATTTGCACAGCCTATCATGCTCTGTAGTGAGATTTATGAAACTAAAAACAGATTGTTGCTGAAACACTGGATGTCACTCTTCAGGCAGTTGGGTAAAAGATGTGCCAAATCATCTGGTATTCTTTAAATAACTGCCTCTGAACTGAGTTGAGCTCTTGTTTTTACTGACACATTGAAGGGGACATTGACACCAAATGTTGGATATAAAACTATTCAACTTGACCCTCCTCACTCTCACTGTCTTGGCTATATAAGATTTTGTAGTGTAGCTTGTTTCAACTATGTTTCCCTGGCAAATACTTAAGCCAAATATTTTGTCACAACTTGCTAATAACACTTTATTTATGTCAGCCTCTTTATTAAACAGCTCTACTTAATTAAAAAAATATATTCCAGGGAAAATGTCTGAGTGTTGATCAACATGGAGAACTACAAGATCAGTTATGTGCTGCTGCAGGAAATACTTTATACAGTCACTTAGACTCATGAGTACTGGTGTACACTTCAATGTGAACAAGAACAATAGGAAAACTTTGAGTTTGATTAAACTCTTTTTTTTTTTCCCAGTAGTCCTTTTTTAATTAATGGTGGGTAACATGAAGTGACACTGTAAAGTCTGTTATTATTGTCTGAGTTATTAAGCACACTCATATGCTATGAAATATGATATTTTTACATTGGTAGTGGATGCTCCTTGGTGTTTTCATGTATCTGCAGCCACCAGCTGACCTTTAAACAAGCCACTCTTTCAGTTCAGCATCTATTCAATAAAAAAGGACTAGAGGAAGGATTTGGAATTGATAAAAAAGGAGCAAAAAGGGCAGCAAAAAGAAGAAAAAAGATATCTCAAATGTGCAGGATTAACTCGGTCTTTCTGACAGCTAAGCAAGTGCCACTTTTTTATTGAGGAGATATATCAAGCACATTTATTTCCTTTTTCTTCTGCCAGCTATGGTCATCAATTTACAAGACTCAATGGCAGCATTTCAGATTTTCCCCTTAAATTCCAAATATGTGAAAAGTTATTTATATAATTTTCAGCCCACTTTTTTGCCTGCAGGTTTTGGAATAGGCAACAGTTCGTTTTCCAACTCAGTCTATTAAGCAGCTTCTAAGTTTCAGTATTGGCAAGTCTTGTTTGCTTAATTAATCTGATAGATTATTTTCACAGAACAGTCCATCACAAGGTCCTCTTTTAATGAACATCTTTGTCTAGCCAACAGTTAAAAGTCTGAATGTACCTTGCTTAAAATCATAAACACTGGAATTAACCCCTTTCAGATCCACCAAACATAAAAAAAAAGGTTCAAAACAGAAACAACTGGACTTTATTGTAATAAAGTCCAGTTGTTTCTGTATTGAACCTTTTTTGATTTTATCATGTCCTGGATGACTGAGAATCTTCACCAGCATACCAAACAATTATCTGGTCTCATAGTAAAATTCAGGAAACATGGACTTCTAACAGTATAATTTATGTCAAAAGGAAAGGCACACCACAAAATACTAAACTTTTTAAATGTACATTAGACCTAGAGGCAGCATTTCAGACGTTTCCCTTAAATTCTAAATATATGAAATGACTAAAGTATTTTGATATACGTAAAAGACCCCATGCCTGCAGTCAAGCCAAGTCCTCCTGTTGACCGCCTACTGGTTTATTTCAACCACTCTCCATCCCTCATCCCCCATGGTCCCACAAATTCATTGATTTTATCACCAGTTTATCCCCCTCCAAGAACTTTTCTCACTGGTCCTCCTCTATCTATCCTCATTATTGTTGACCGTTTTTCTAAAATAACTCACCTTGTTGCTCTGGTTAAACTCCCATCATCCAAGGAACTGGGAGAGATTCTGATGTTTTGTCTCCATGGTCTCTCATTAGACCTAGTGTCTGATCGAAGTCCACAGTTTGTTTTCTAGTGTTGGAAAGAGTTCTGCAGCTTGCTGGGGATTGAGGTAAGCTTCTATTCAGGTTTTCATCTGTAAAATGTTGAACAGACCAAGCGGGTCAACCAAGAGGTGGAGACCAAGCTCTGTTTATTGTGCGAGCAAGATCCTACTAGGTGGTCAAAGAATCATCCTTGGGTGGAATACTCCTTCTACTCTCTCCCCACCAGTGCCACCAATCTATCCCCGTTCTATACAGTTTATGGTTTCCAGCCACCAGTGTTCTCTATTCAGGAGGAGACAACAAGGGTCCCTTCTGCCTATGCTTTCGCCCAAAGGTGCCAACAGGTATGGCAACGAGCCAGCAAAACATCACTAAAAAACTTGGCTGTCTATTCCAGGTCTGCTAACCGATGAATAACTCCTGCACCGAAGTACCAAGAGGGGCAGAAAGTGTGACTTTCTACCAGAGACTTTCCACTTGGTGTCAAGAGTCGCAAACTGGCTCCTAGATTCATTGGACCCTTCCCTATACCTAAGGTCATCAACTCAGTGGCAGTTCACCTCAGTCTCCTCTGGACCCTTAGAGTCTGCCCCACTTTTCATGTGTCCCGAGTCAAGTTGCTTGCTATGTCCTGGCTCTTTCCTTCCTCTGGAGCCCTTCCACCCATCCGGTTCATCTAGGGAGACCCTGCCTACACTGTATGATATTTCCTTTGGTCCAGAAGATGGGGCCGGGGAACACATTACCTGGTTGATTGGGAGGGATATGGACCGGAGGAGTGCTCATGAGTACCTGCTTGAAATATCCTGATAAGATATATATATCAAGGACTTCCATTTGCCCATCTGGACCAAGCTTGAGGTCCATCATGAACTGGACCATAAGGAGGGGGCACTGTAATGAGTCATGTTTCATGTCAAGTCATGCTGTGTTTTTCTGGTTGCCCTGCTAACTTCTTCCTTCTCATCAGCTTCTCTCAGCTCACCTGTGCCACTTCCAGTCTTCCTCCTTGTGCACCCGTGCACAGTGTGCTCCCCAGTCTCTGCTTCCCTGTCAGATTATTTGATAACTTCATGCCTGAAGTAATCCAGCATTATTTTCCTGATCTCTCTTGCTCCTGCTATCGACCCACTTCATGGCCTCAGATTCCACACCTTTGCCTTGCCCATGATGGATCACTTCTGCCCATTGTATATCTGGACCTTGACTCTCGCTCTTCCTTCTGACCACTGATCTCAGCTAACTCCCTCTGATAAGTATTGCCTTTTCTGCCTCTTTGTGAATGACCCATGCCTGATTTTTGACCATGACCTCAGACCCTGGACTCTGAGTAGAAAATTTCCAGAACCAAGCTCCATGAGCTGAAGAGGAGTGTTTGTTTGATCTTCCATGCTACACTCCTGTATCTCGTGATCGGGCTGTACCTCTGTTTCTCCTAACCCGACTTCCCTCTGACATTATCACAGCTGCTGCATCACCATCCCTAGTCAAACTCTGCAGGTTAGGCCCTGTTTACACGGACACGGTGGGGGGAAACGGAGGTTTTGGGTATGTTAATTAGAGGAAATGATCTGTGTTGACACGGACAAATTCTGTGTTTACATGCATCCGCAGGAATCTCCCCGTCCCCCTGAATCTACTTTAGTTACCATGCCAGCGCATTAGATGGCACTGTGAATTTTGTACCTTCACCTAATGTGCATGCATGCTGCCTCGGCACGTTTATTTCCTCTGGGCTAAAAGTTCAGCTAACAACAAGTTAAGAACAACTTAAAGCTGAAATTTTGGATAAGAGTCGACAGATTTGACATCAAGTGGGACCCGCTTCATCTAATAAGCTCCACACCAGTCGCTAAGTGGACCAGGACCGAGTCGACGACGATGATGTCGGACTTTAGTCCGTGATAATCAGCTGATTTACAGCAGCTAAATCAATGTTCTTAATAATGTTAGCTTGTGTTTACTTCAGTCACACAACAACCAACTGAGATTTTATTTTTTTCCTGTGAGGTCGAGAAGCTGTCCTTCCACCAGGCGGACTGGTTCAAATGGGACCAGTACCCAGGATGAAAACAGAGCAGAGTCCAGTTCATTAATGTAGTTCAGTTAACATGTTTTTAATAGTGTTCAATTTAATTATCAGTGTTTGTGTGACATACAGTTTGTGGTGTTGAATAAATAAATACAAAATAAACCTGGTGTCTTCATTTTCAATTTTAATAATATGCAGCATGTTACGCATCGTTTAAATCACATAACTTGAGCCCAGACAGCTTCATTTAGCTCAGATAACTATATATCTCCAACTAACATAATACTGTTTATTATTGTTAAACTGTTATTATTTAGCACATTTAGTATGTTATAGCGCAGCGCGACGTGTGAAATCTCCGCCTGCCTCGTTCAACAAACAACAACATTAGAACTGGATCCAGCTGTGTCTCTTCCAACACAGATGTTGGTCACAGCAGCTACATTCAAGTGTAGATTAATTAAATATTAGACTCAAAATATAGTCCATCAATTGTACTTCAGAAAGCGGTGCGTGCCCGCTGCCATTGTTGTTAATAGAAATATGCAGTCTGTCCGCGCGTGCGTGCGCACATGTGGTTCAAACAAAGGCTCAGCGGGAGATGTTTATGTTATCAACGGGGGTCAGCAAAAAACCTCCACTCTGGAAGGTGGATTCAGAAACCTACGAATTCAAAGAGGGGGGCCACTGGTGTCGTGTAAATGATCGGCAGAACCACAGAGAGAAAGGTGCGGTTTCACTCAATATATGCGCCGTGTAAACGGCCCCTTGAGTGTGTGTTGAAAGCAAGCTATTCTTTGAAACGCCACCTGGTGGCTGATTCTTGTACTACACCCAAAAAGCTTCACATTTACCAGAACTGGCTGGGCACTGATCCTGACAATGAACCATGGATGCCTGCGGCTTGATAACCGGACCATCTTATTTATGTACAAAATTATGATTTATCTTATATTTAGTATGTGTGGTGTAAAGACAGGTGCGTTCTGTAGTCAGAATTACGATAATTATGTAGCATTTAACATTTATATCCAGAAAGGTTTACTTCAAGACATTTTCAGTACAAGTTCAATGTTTTTAGCTGTCAGTAGCTTTCAGTACATCAAGGTTACAGCTACTAGTGAGCATTAATTTTAGCTTTAGTTAACTGTGATACCAGCGGTGGCAGCAGATTTCCACAGGAGGACCATGGACCTTGCCAAAGACCATGAACACCCACTTTAAGACTCAGCCTGCAACCAGGCAGAGATGTCTGTCATGTTTAAAGTGGGAACACACTTTAAGTCTTCGACCTCTATTGCCATCCTAACCCTCTAATAATCATTGACAGCTCTCTGACAACAGTCCCTACTTGCTCTTCTGATACTTCAGCAAAACCAGTAATTGGCTTCAAATCAGCCAAAAGTAATCCTGCCATCCCCTCCTCACTTCCTGGCCACAGCAACATTTTGTAAGTGAAGACAACGGGGAGGACAAAGTATTTGACAGAGGCTTTGAATCTTGATGCAATTTAGTTACGTTGTCTCCTCTTGTGTTGGAAAAAAGTAGTGTTTAGCACAGTCAGCTAGCACCCATGCTGTTTCTATTGTTCTGTGTAATTGCACTCAATGGACCTTAAGAAGTGTACAGGCTGCAGCCATTCTTACTAACGTTTTGTCACTGACAATAAAAATACGTAGAACACACAGAGAGCATGCCAAATTTGCAGGTTCATCATGCTCGTGTTTTCAGTTGTGCAATGCAACAGTGCTTCTCTAATGTAGCTTCTTTCAAGTTGTCTCCTTCGACCCCTTCATCTTTGTGATTGTCGCTCTCTGAACTGGGAGTTTGTGCTGCTTAAACTCATGTCTGCTCGACTATTAGCACAGCTGCAAAACATGACATGAAAATGGTCATATTAACTTATATGTGTGGCCCACTAGATCCATCCATCCATTATCTTTACTCGCTTCTTCCTTTTTTGGGTTGCCGATGCCCATGCCCAGCTGTCACTGTGCAAGAGGCAGGGACACGTCTCCAGTCCATCACAGGGACCCATAGAGACAAATGAGACAAACAAATATTTATTGTCTCTCTCACCTAGGGACAATTTAGAGTTATCAATCAGCCTAGCATGCATGCTTTTGGTCTGTGGGAAGAAACAGTACCCAGAGAAAACCTATGCATTCAGGGAAAGAACATGGACACTCCACACAGAAAGGCCCCCTTATGGGATTCAGTGAGGAAACCTTCTCACTGAGAGGTGACAGCTCTACTAACTGAGGCACTGTCATTTTAATATACAAATGACAAACCATTTGTTTGCAATGAAGGCTGTAGACTTTTGAGTGAAATGCTTTGGTGTAACTCACATGTGTCAAAGTACCGGCCCGCGGGGCACCTCCGGGCCGCAAAATAATTATCTC
>JARVGS010001166.1:26931019-26942395 GCA_031762315.1 Hypsolebias antenori | reverse complement strand
AGCTAGTTTCTATTTAAGGTGGGCACACTCAGTGACATAAATGTATGCATTCTGGACATTTATAAGTATAACATGTATTGGAGGGAGCAGAGAGTGGTGTCCATGTGGCGACGATGAGGCAGAAATAGTGTGGGAGAGGCAGGAGGACAGGGAGCCTGTTGGTGATCTCAGTCTGCAGATAGGCACCAAGGAGATGCTCCCAAATAGAATGTGACTTTGATTTCTCACCTCATTTCACTCTCAGCTGTCAGATAGGTTTCTGCTCAGATGACATCTCCTTCACAACAACGTGCAAAAATGTGGAACGGTTCAGAAATGAGGCAGCTGCTGCCCTACATGCCAGCCGCTCTGGGTGACATCATCACCTCTGCCGCTCTCCTGTGGCTCACAACAACAACAACAACAACAAAACTTAAGGTGCAGCTATGGAAATGATGCACTGCACCTCCCCGATGCCTCCCCCCTTTTGTTCCCCATCGCTGTGTTTTTTTGTGTTTTCAATCCCTGCAGTGAGCACTCGTGACCTATTTACCCGTGATGTGTCGGCAGTGAAGTTTCACCTGAGCAGACGTTAAATCACAGCTGTCTGCCCCCTCAAAGTTTAACACAAGTGTTTCAGTCTCGTCTGGCAGAAAACACAAAAGACATTTTTGACTGTTTTTGATACAACTTTGCTAAATTACTATGGAAGGCTTCAGACGCTGTATTTTTTGTTTTTCCTAAAACTGGGTATTTAAAAAAAAAATAGCGAGTACCAAATTAATAATTGAGAGACATTTAATAACATCAGAATAAAGGTCTGGTAATAAGAAATATCCAGTAAAACCAATTTTCTTATTTAATCATTTTAGACAAACTAAAAGACTGATTGATTTTTTTTTTTATTTGCAGGATGTGAAAATGTGTAAATCCACCACTAAATAATTAAATAAACAAACCAATTAGATTTTATGAAAACTGCAAAGCTCATAAAAAGTCAATAGCGAGAGAAGAATGCATTTCACAGGCGACATTGTTTTTACATTAAGGGCCTGAGTTTTACATTTTATAACTAGTGAGAAGAAAATGCATTAATCGTCTTTTTTTCGGCTGCTCCCTTCTTCAGGAGTCACCACAGCAAACCAAGTCGCACGATTTGGCAATTATTTTTACATCAAATGTCCATCCTGACCCAACCACAGACCACCGAGCTACCACAGCCCTCTATATGGAGCAGAGAGCTATAGGGCTCCCAGGGGAGCAGATGGTGGGGATTGAGGGCCTTGCTCAAGGGCCCAGATTGGGGAAAATGAGAGTGGGGGTAGGTGTGGGTGTTTCACCTTTCCCACTCACACTTGGCTGTTGTTGGTCTGGGGCAGGGGTCTGCTTTACGATCAAAAGAGCCATTTCTGCCCCTTTGTTCACTAATTAAACGTGTCCGGAGCCACAATACCTGCTACAACTGGGATTCTGAACTGGTGGCCAACAGACAACTTTAAGTTTGTTGAAGGGCACTTTTCTGGACAGTAGGGGTGATTTTATAAAACAAACAAAAAAAAAAATCATGATTTTTAACATTTATTGATATTTTTACGCTCTAACACAAAATAAAAGATGAGATTCTTGTAATGAAGGAAAAAATATATAGTTTTTGCCCATTTTCTAAAAACTAAAACAATAAACTATGCATTCTTTTGTGATTTTTTTTTTAATTGTAGAAAAATTACGTATCCAACTTTGAAGAAATAAATCATAAAGTGAAAGTGAGTGTGTTTTACTCCTTGTAATGTTTCTAGTATTTATATATTTGCTAAATTAATTAAAGGAAAACTGCTAAAATGAGTCCTTTTAGTTGTTATAACAACCAATAAAATTAAGTTTTATTTCAGTTTTGGTCAAAGCTTGAAAGAGCCACTGCAGAGGGACCAAAGAGCCGCATGTGACTCCAGAGCCGCAGGTTGCAGACCCCTAGTCTGGGGAGTTGAGCCAATGACCTTCTGATGGCAGGCCCACCTTCTCTGACCTCTGTGCCACCACTCCCCCTTGAAGAATAGGCATTATTTATAATCAGTAAACAGATTGAGATGATCTGGTTGCTCATCGTAAGTTTTTACACCAAGATTGCTCTGAATAATGACATAAATTCATTATTTTTGATATTTCACACTGATTTGCTAAAGCTCTTAATCGTGTACTGAGGATGGGCGTACATTTATGTACAGGCAGTCCTCGGGTTACGGCTCATCCGACTTACGGAAATCCGGACTTGCGTTCGACCCCCGTTGAAAACAATGAAGTCCAGTTACGGTCTGAATGCGTCTTTACGTCATTACACACGCACTTTTATACTGTGTTTATATGTGTTTATTGATGAATGTGTGGTGTAATGTGTTAGCAAACTGTTTGAAAATAAAGTTCTGTGTCGATAAATGGGTGTGCGGCGCAGCGTTAGCATACATTTATATGTATTTTTGCGTCTAACGGTCAAAATCCGGACTAACGATCGCCACGTGCGATCAATTCCGACTTACGTTTAAATCGGGTTATGTTCGATGCGTAGGAACGGAACTCGAACGTAAGTCGAGGACTGCCTGTTTTTGATGTATTACGGGCGTCCTGCTTGCTTCAAAGTTTTTTCTCACGCTGGTGTCAGCTGAACACGCCTGTCTTAGAAAACGATGAACAACAACCGTAACAAATGGATGTTTCTGGATAAACCCAAACGTCTGAGCACAGGCAATAAACAAGATCCGTGTCTCGTTCCGTAACTTTATCCGGACTCCATTCTTGATAGCGTTCTCATCCCGAATCCCACGGGGCGGGGAAGGCTGCACGGGATTGTGGGGAGTTTAGCCGAAGTCAGTGCTAGGTGCAGAGGACAAACCAGCTCAAACTACAGTCGCCATCAGGGACAGCTCTGCAACAGTATCTACTGAGGTCGTCAGTGAGAACATGTCAGGCTCATTCCTGTGATGGGCCGGCTCAGACTCCGTCAGAGACACCAGAAAAGTGCCACTGTCCTTGGGAGGTATTTCACGTGGAACACTGACACCACAACAATCTGCCTGTGGCCGTTGGACCTTGAGTCATTTTCAAACCTGTTAGCAGTCGGCCCTGTTGGTGTCAGAAGGCTCCATGCCACCTGCTTTGCTTGTTCTCTGACCAGATTTGCTCCATTTGGCGAGAAATACGATCCGAACGAGACAGCTGGGTACTGGTAACTACTCTCCAGTGTTTCATCAACAGGGATTCATGCGTTATTCATTTTGCCTGGAATGCTGGCCGAGGGCCACGTAATGACTGCTAATCAATTTGGTTGAGATTTAGATTTTTTTTTTTTTTTTTGCCAGTTCAGATTTTCTCAAACAACCCGAAGCAAAACACAAAACTTTGGTTTTAAGCTATGCGAAGAACCCGGTCGAACCAACGTCCTCAGGAGCTGGCTTATAATCAAATTATTATCATTCCAAAATTCCTGTGGAGTTGGAAAAGCATAATAAAACTCTATTCAATAATTCACATGGTAAATATTATATTACAGATCTTGTTTATAAAATCACCAGGCTGCCACCCATCAGCGAGTTTTTTATTTATTTCTTTTGCCCCAGAGCAAGTCTGGCTGCTCTTTTGGCTGCAGAAGTCAGAAAGGGCTGGCAGCCGCAATATTAAAAAGGTAAAGCCACTTGCTGCTTCTGCAATATAAGTGTAAATATGTGCACCTTAGAACAGCTGGGTTATGAATAATGGAAACAGGCTGCCCTTGAGAGTCTTGGGAAGGGAAGCGTTCAAAAACTGAAAGAAAGTTAACATCTTGCTGGATTCTCTTTTTCCACACGCTTAGCCAGAAGAAATTACCAGTAAGTAGGTAGCTATATGTTGGTAAAACCTTCAGGCCTTCTTTTGCTTGACGTGTTTATTTTGTCTCTGTTTTCTTGAGAAATGCAGCAGAAATGCAGCTGGAGTTGAACACGTTGTAAATGGTGCATAAGACTGAGAGTAGAAAAAAGAAGTCGGGCAATCTGAGGCCTGAGACGATGTACATATCAATGGCGGCTGCTGATCCTGTTTCCTCTATTTTAATTTTAGACAATGTGCATATGGCGTTTTCTCCTCCAGCCGATGACTGAGTTCTGAACGAGTGTGTTGATGAGTCAGATGCTGTCTCATTTGCCCTTTGAGACAGCTGTCTCAGCTGCTTCGTTTGTCAGATTGGACTGAAGCGTGGAGACCGGGAAAGCGAAGACAGCCTCTGACAAGTTAACGCCAACAGCTGGTGACCGGCTGAGTCTTCAATCCTGTTCCAGTAAAGATGCATCTGAGATTTTAAGTATCTTCACACCTCCGACGTGTCTCGGCTGAACGGCTCACCTGCTCCCAAACTTGTGCCAGATGTTCTACGTGCTAATGTCAATGAGAAGAGCTGAGACTTCGATTAAACGCATGCCAGATATTCTCAAAAATGTGTTCTCACGTCTCTTCAATCTTTCTCATTTATTTCTGCCTCCAGTAAATAAAACGTAGCATCTATTCTTTCTATTCATGAACCCACTGACTCAAGATCAGGGCAACCTGGAGTGATGGTTGAGAGAGAGAGGCAGGATCAGTGTTGCCAGATAGAGTTGAGGTTTTCCAGCCCAAAAATCAGTTAAAAACCGTCACATCACACAAAAATCTGCCCATTCAATATAGTGTTATATTTACTGTTTGAACATGAACACACATCAGTACAAGCCAAGATAATTTAACACTATTTGGCAAAACACAACAATCCAACGAGTTGTTCTCCGTAAACGACTCTGACCCAGCCGCCACCACAGCAACATCAGGTCCAGTGAGTGTCACGTGACATCACACGTGTTTGCAGATGGATTCATAACAACCACGTAGACTGCTCCTCTTTTCACATTTAGAAGAAACAACTACGATCAGTGTGCGCACACAAATATGCTCAGCTTATTTCTACATAACTGAAATAATTAAATTTACTATGGTTGATTTTGAATTCTTACCTTTAGTGCTGATCATATTTTTGGCTGCTTAAAAGAGCATAATCTATGGCGCTGCCTCACCAGTTCTCTATTGTGAACGCCCTGGCAGATGACAATAGCCAGTCAGTGATGGACAAAGGTCAAGGGAGCTTTACTATGAACCAGTAATGATGAATGATTGTTTGAAACGTGTTTTAATAGATGAACTAAAAAACAGCCCAACTGACTCCAAATCCGCCCACATTATCCTCACCCGCCCAAAGCTATTTTTTTACCTGCAAAATCAGAATAAAACTGCCCAATCTAGCAACACTGGGCAGAATACACTTAGAACAGGTCAGTCTCCAGGTAACCTGACATTTGGACTGTAGTAGGAAACTGGTGTGAAAACATGTAAATTTCATGGAGGAAAAAAGTCCCCTTCAAAGATTTGCTAATTGAATTAATGATTTTTTAAATCAGTCTTTTGACAGCTTACAAACATTTTAATTAAAAGCAAAAGTAGTTATCTTTTAGCTGGTTCCTTCTTAAGGAGTTGCTACAGCAAGCAAAATAAATAAAAATGTAAATAAAATTGCACAGTTAAGTTTTGGCAATGGTTTTGTGCCGGATGTCCTTCCTGACACATGTGCAGCCTCAGGATCACAAGACTATGGCACTGACCACAGAGCAACGACACCGTGAAAATGTCTATAATTAAAACAATAAGTAAATCAATGTAAAACATCAGATATAGTTTTCTCTTTACTTATATTTTACTGATTTTATTTAATTTTATATTAATAGATATAGGAATGAACTTGATTTTTATAATTCATCATCAAATGTGTTACTAAAACTATAGTAAGTTTACTAATGTGTTTGCACATTTCTTTTATACAAAAAACAAATTTTACAATAAAATGTATATTTTACATTTGCAATTTGTTTATTCCATGTTATTTCACATGTAGATGTAAATTAAAAGTGTATTTTTATAACTTTATTAATACAGTATTTCCACTATTGTGATCCATTTTTCCCCCGTAAGTTTGTCAGTGTCTTGTTCCAAATTTTTTAGATTATTTGAACAAATCATAAATCAAAACGTTCAGCTCATTCAGGAGAAGGGTGCTATGACTTTTGGTATTGGTGCAACTTTAGCTTTTTGAAATATTTAGCCTTTTCTGACTTTTTTTTTTTTTTTTCCTAATAGAAAATGAATTGAGCTCATTTTACATCTTTCCAATCTTTAGATCTGTTGACAATTTTTACTGCTCCTTTCACATTTTGTTCTGGCTCAGCTTATTTCAGCTTCCTTGTGCAAATTTAAACTTTTTCTCCAGCTACTTTCAGCAAATTTTAGCAGTTTTTTTTTATCCTTTAAGCTTATTTCTGCTAACTACTACAGTATTTTGTGCTTCCAACTTCTTTCGGCTAATTTCAGTTTGTTATGCCCCTTTCAACTTATTTCTGTGAGTTTCAGCTTTTCCTGCTATTTCAGCTACTATTTAGCTGTTTTATGCTAATTTAAGCTGTATTTTTTTATTTAAATTTTTTGGGGGGGCTAATTCCATATTTTTTGCACTAATTTAAACTTTTTCAGCTTAATTCTAATTCATCAAAAATGTGCTCTCTCCACTTCCTTCTGGTAATTTCAGCTTCTTTCTGCCTTTTTAGCTACTTTTTAGCTGTTTGTGCTCATTACTCTCTTTCAGACTAATTGGGCAAACGTTCTTTCTGCTTTCTTCTGCTAATTTAAGCTTGTTCATTTCAGCTAGATTTTGAGTATTTTATAGCTAATTTCATCTGTCTTCAGATGAATTCAAGTTTAACATGTTAATTTCTGCTACTTTCAGCCCAATTAACTTCTTTTTGCTAATTTCAGCTTGTTATGCTCCTTTCAGCCATGTTCTGCCAGTTTCAGCTTTTTCTGCTCTTTCAGCTACTATTTAGCTCTTTTGATGCTTATTTTAGCTTTGTCAACTAATTCCACATTTTTCAAGATCATTTCAGAACTTTCCGCTTCCTTCTGTTAGTTTAAGCTTCTTTTTGCCTTTTCATCTACTTTTCAGCAATTGTTTTTGCTAATTTCAGCCTTTTTTGTAGCTAATTTTATAATTTTAGTTATAATTTCTGCTTATTTTAACCTAATTCAGAAATGTGTGTTCTTTCTGCTTTCTTCTGTTATTTTTTAGGCTTGTTCTTCTATTTCAGCTACATTTCAGAATGTTATTTTTAGCTAATTTCAGCTGTTACTTGGCAAGTTCGGCAATAAGCATTCACACTACATTTTTGTAGGAAATGCAATTTTACTAGTTGTTATTTTTTTTTAGGGGTAAATCATCACTTTTAAATTTTATTTTATTTCTGCAGCTGAAACTACTTCCTCTTGTTTTTAATTTCCTGCCTTCATTTCACACAATTGTTCGTGCAGTATGTGAGTTTGTTCAACGGTCATAACAAAAATTATTTGAAAAATACATTTTTTCAGGTTTTTATTGAGTCTTGTTATATTTTAATCAGCAAACTACATCTTGATACCCCTGTACTTTGCAGAAGATTGGATTTTTCCACACTTATGACCATCTCTGCCATTATCCGTGCAAACTACTCAAGGCCAAATGAAGCTAAATGATACAAAACAGAGTCCTAAATTTAATTTACCTAAAAACTGTTTTAGCTGCTTGTATACATTTTGGCTGCAAGTGCAATTTTTTAAAGAGAGTCTAAACGTAACATCCCAGCTGACACGTTTGAATACAAAGTCAAGTGATTATAGTAGAAAGCATGCTTGAGTGAGCTTATCAATCAGCTCTGTGTGTTTGCCAAAACATTCATATATTAAAGCCTGCTGAGCCTAATGAACATCCTGCTCCTATTGATGATCCCATTGTTGTGCGGAGAAATTTACATAATCGCTACTTTACGCAGATTAAATTCACCTCCATTTTTAAAAATCCCTTTTCCTCTTCCCTTCAGCTGAAGTAATATTGTCTCATATCCATGTTTGTATGTTGAAATGCAGTTTTTCTTTTAATCAGCTCTTTTTAAACACACGGCACGTAGCGAACTACAAAGCTAGTTTCTCTCCCCTCTCTCTCTTATTAACCACTTTCTACTCCCTATGTACCATCATCATTATTTCTCACAGTATTTTTTGCTGAGGCAGGAACTTGCAGAGAGTGTTTTTATGTTTGTGGGTGAGGAGGAGGAGGAGGGTAAGGGGGTAGAGGAGGAAGGAAGCAGGGCTGTGTTAGTGGAAACATCAGGGCTGCATTTGGAGATAAAAACAGGTATACCATCATATCATGTCCTCAGAGCAACTGCGCTTTGATATGTTCTAAAATAATCCACTGATGTCTCTGACAGCACTTTTACCCTTTTTTTCCCTTCCCTGCTGTAATGACAGCACGCTCGGTGAATGTTAAAGCAGCATCAGAGCTGCAACGGTAAATTTCACAGAATTTATGAAGTCTCAGTTTGCCCTAAAATCTCAGCCTCGAAGACGATATAAATAATATTTATTAACAAACTAATGGAGACAGTTTCGAAAGTGAAGAGTAAAATTTGACTTCTCTAGAATAAACTGTTAAAACTGGAAGGGTTAGTAATCCTTGAAGAATTTAGATTAATCTCAGTTTTAACATTCTGCAAGGTGCACAGCACCAAAGCGCCTGTAGGATGAGCAGCTCGTTTAAATGTGTGTTTACATTTCGTTTAATCAGCGACTGGAGGTTTCTGAGCATCTCGTTGAAAGAGCTGTTGACGCTCATCAGGCTGGGAAAGGGTTGCACAAGCATCTCTTCAGAGAAATGTGTAAGCTAAATGACAGCCGCCCTCATGGATGGAAAATTGAGATTAAAATTACTTTTTTTTTCTTCTATCAGTAAAAATACTCTTTAACTATGATAACAGACATCATTCCAGCACCAGAACATTATGGATTTTGAAATGAATTGAATATTAAAAAAAGAATGTGTATGTGACACGACAAAAAAATAAACACATTTTTCTACCAAATGGTAAATGGTCTTATATAGCATCTTTCTATCTTATCAATATACTCAATCACTACGATATGTGTCCTCATTTACACATCCATACAGCACTCTACTAGATCTATACAAAGAATAATCAGTGTTTTATCACATTCATACACCGATGGGACACATATCGAAGGCAATGAGAGGTTCAGCGTCTTGCCCAGGGACACTTTGCTGGTGGAATTGAACCCCCAACTCTCACACTGGAGGACGACTGCTCTAATCACTCACCCACAGCCGCCCTAAATGGATGTAAAACCAAAAAAAAGAGTTTAAAATGCTTAATAATAATGTGATGATCTTTAAGACCGTTTGAAGTGGGGTTATGTAAGAAGATTATGAACAGCTAATATCTTAACTGCTGGAGATAGCTCTTTGAAATAATTCAGCTTGTGGAAACATAATTTAATTCTGATTAGAATGACAAGCTAACAGTCTGATGGGGGCTGAGAGCATTAAACAAATATCCACAACGTTTGATTCAACACTTTATAAACCTTATGTTAAACAAATATTTACACAGAACTCTATACATTTGAAGCACAATTAGTAGCGGCAGCTGCATTCTTATATTTTTTGCTGTAATAGCGTAATGCTTAAATGTGTCATTCAATTCTTAGTCATCCAGAATGTGGCAAATTCTAAGAGATCTAAAATAAAACAAGACATTTTTTTATTTTTATTTTTTATTTCAAATGAATGAAAAAAATGATGGTGGTGCGTAAGTGTGTAAAAGAGAGGTTGTATGACATTTATTGGATGGATGGATGGATGGATGGATGGATGGATGGATGGATGGATGGATGGATGGATGGATGGATGGATGGATGGATGGAGATGATTTTGATCTCTCTTGGACTAGCTGTTAGCTCATCAGGATGGTCAGAATTAAACTCTGACCAGTCTTTCTTCACACTTCAAAGAGCTATCAGCAACAGGTAAGATAGTAACTGTTCGTAGCATTTCTAAGGAAGTGCACTTTAAAATATCTGACCTACAACTTTAAAGCAGAGTAAATCCTTTAAAATAACCAGACATGAGCAGATCATGTTTATATTTATTATAATTAATGTTTTCTTGTGTGTTTTAAAGCAGTATAGTCTAACATTGAAATTTTTAAAATAAAATGTATTTTTTTTCTTTTTAGGGTATTTACTTTTTAATTAAACCCTTCACTAATTAGAAAATATGTTGCTTCCATAAAACAAAGTGTGAAAGTTGTTTACTTCATTCTCTCATTTTACATCTATATATTTTATTGTATGTGCTTTTTTTAATCATCTTGCATTTGGCATCAGGGTCAGTGCACAAAGTGCACACCAGCCATTAAATTAAACCTGCATGTGAAACATAATTTATTTTATAAAGGATTTCAAACTAGATGAGAAATCATAGATGGGAACATTTAATCATGAATTCAGAATGAAATACATGTACTGAACTAGTGTGTCAGGTAGTGTTTAAGGTCAACACTTAATAAATGCAAAAACATTTAAAATATATATATATATATATATATTATGGGAAAGACACAAAAAAACACATTTATGTCTTATCCTGATGCATGCTCATGCTCAGACTTAACCTTGTTAGAGATATCTGTCTTATAGTGTTTAATACCTCTTGTCAGCCAGTTCATTTTATCTCCTGGAGCTCTCAATCACATTGTCTATAAAACCGTAAAACTACCGGACACTCACAAACACAGCCCCACCGGAAGCACCGGTTATTTTTACACACTCTCGCACAACTGAATAGAGACCCATTTGCCAATTCCTGATTAATTTGTTTGTCCGTTTACTCAAACACATGAAAATTTCAATTAATTTTGTAAAGTGGAACAATGCTGGGCCTAATCAAAATAAATGAATTCACAAAACCGTATCATTGGTATTTATTACAAAAACCCATTTCTTCATTTGTTCTCATGCATGGGATATCTACCGACTGACCTGTTCTCATACTAATTTAGTTTAGCCGTTGATTTATTATTTTAGTTGGTGTGTTTTATACAATTAAAATGCAAAACGAGTCTGGATGTATCCATGCTCCACCTGTGATGCTACATAAAGAAAAGTCATGTTATAGTCTGAATAATTATATTTATATCAAGAGATATAGCTCTACAGCAGTGACCAGTTTAAGAACAAAGTAGGATAAACAAACTATATGTGAACATTATGGTTTATGAAGTTTTATGTTTTAAGTCATCTGTTCTGGCAACAACACCACCGGCCTGATGAAGAAAGCTCATCAGAGACTCTACTTCCTCAGGCGGCTAAGACGAGCTGGACTGGGAAGCACAGCCCTCACCTCCTTCTACAGGTGTGCAGTGGAGAGCATCCTGTGCTCCAGCATCAACGTGTGGCATGGAGGCTGCACAG
>JARVGS010001166.1:26865174-26876231 GCA_031762315.1 Hypsolebias antenori | reverse complement strand
TTGTATTTTGTAAAAAAAAATAAACAAAAAAAAAAAAAAAAAAAGAAAATCTGGAAATCCCCAAGCTTTAGCTAGCCACAGCAGCTAGCTGTAGTGCATGGACAAAGCTGGTTGCTGCATGTGGTTGTGCTTGCAAACCTCAGAATCATGTGTAAATAAACGTGTAATGCAAAATGCATCAGTGTAAAGATTTCTAAAACAAAGTTTGCATGGACCACCATAACTCTTCAGGGACGGGAGTTTTAAGAGAGCAGGTTTTTGACACATTTAGCTAGCTGTTAGCATCAATTATATAGGTCAAAATTAAAGCAATTTTTTCAAATTGAGACAGTTAAAAAGCAATCTACAATAGATCAGATCAATTATTCACAATATTACCACTAAATGCCATTTCAAAAGATCAGAAATACACTTTATTGTGATGAATATGACCTTGTCTTGTTGTTTTTTGTTTCTGTTGAGAAATGCTGTCTTTCCACACAATTCTTCCTGAATGATATAGTCAGGTCTCAATTTCTCAACAGCTGGTATGAAGAAAGTTAAGTCCTGAATGAGGAACCACACCCTTTCTTTAGCTGAACATCTGTCTTTAACGACTGTCCCCCGGCGCGAAACGTATTTCCTGCAGCATCTTGTTTATGCTTTATAAACAGAAAGTGTGGGAATCAGACAGAATCGAAGGCGAGCACACGGTAAACGTTTGCAGTTTTGCTGTGGATTTTTGCCCGTTGTGGTTCGGTCAATCCTTGTAACCCATGCAGAGTCACAGCTGAGGCATTACTTTAACGCACAGGAACGGTGCTGCTGGTGTAACAACATCCGTGTAGGAGGTGACTTCAAGGAATGACTAACGCTTGGCCCCTTTAGAATCCAGCTGGGCTTTCTGACTGTCTTTACCTCGTTTAAAACCTGCATGTAGATGACAGCATTGTTGCTGCTGGTGTTTTGTTGTATGCGGTCTCTCTGAACCCTGTGGCACTCCAGTCTGGTTTTGGTCTCTTGATGTTACACTGGGTGGTGTGCCTTTGAACGTGACATCTGTTGGTCGTGTGAGTAACGATGTGCCGCTGTGTTGTGGCTGAGCATCAGGTGTTCCCCACCTTACACACCTCACATCTGTTCACTCACACACAGACAGCTGTAAATAAGGACCGCTGCTCTCTGTGATTGATCTGTCAGTGAAACCAATGACGTCGATGTCAACACATGAAACAAATCATGTCTTCATTTCCCATGTGGTCCAAAGGGAAAGCCCTCAGAGGACCGCATTAAATTTCACCCTCTCTTGGTAACGTGAATCAGACGTAACAAAGGCTCCATGACTCTAAAAATATTGCCTTTAAAGTGCACAACGGCACAGACCCGGATACAGGTGCTATGATTAATAAAGGCCGCCTTTGCGTCAGAGACACAGGAAATAAAAATATTATGTTTACTATAATTACAGGTCCTGAGTGGGACAAAAGAACAAACTGATGTGATCATCACCCACACAGGCATGAACTCAGGAAGCCAACGAAGGAGCAAAAATAAAGTTGACCTCATTTAAACGTTGCGTTGGGGTCAAAACCTCTGGCTCTCCAGTTAATGTCTCCACCAGATATCGATTTGTGCCACGAGATGTAACTACTGTATATAGAAACGACAGAGCCAAGATATGAGGATAATGTCTGTTTATTTTGCTCTGAGAAGAAAACCACTTCAGAACCGCAGGTCAGAATTTGAAAGGGTAGACCACTTAAATTCACATTTTGTTTGTTAACACCTTGAACCTTTCTCTTTGTTACAACATATTCACCTCTTCACATCAATCCCTGCTAGTTTTTTTTTTTTTTTTTAAGAAATACAGATTCAGAAACTGTGCTGCCTGTAGAATCAGTGCAGTGAACTGTAAAGACCCAAGATGACCTGTTTGTTTATCCAACAGAAGCTGAAGACGGAGCCTTTTCTGGCCTTAAAATCCCTGAGCCTGCAGGATAAAGCTAAATGAGGGAAACATGAAAGATACGGATGCATCCTTCCCTTATAACCAATTCTTACGTGCCTTAAAGCAAAGGCCTGAACCCCATAAATACTGGTTGTACTGGCTACCCGTGCAAGCATGTTCAATTGAGTGTACTGGACAGCTTGTAGGCATGACTCCAAAGCACTGCTTTGATTTGAACAAAACTCTAATCAGTGATGAATTTATTAATCACAGTGCTGTGGATCATTTAACACAAATTGAACTCATTTCAGAAATGTTCACGAAAATACGGAAAAACTCAAGGTTTTTTTTTTCTTCTTCTGTTTCATCAATAAATATTGTCCAATAAGAAATACAAAATAAAAACGTTAATATTTTAAAAACGGCTAAAGGAAATTAAAACTTTCCATAAATGCCGTTATCTTAAATAAATAAATTAAACTTATAAATATTACTTTTACTATACACACACAAAATAAGAAGGAAAAAAAAAAGAGATGACGGCCTTGTACAGTGACGTATAAAATTTCTCTTGCGAGATAATCAAAGTTCAGTGGAGCTATTATTGCTGATAAAAACATTTCAGTTCTGCTTGAAACTTTCTCTTGTCACGCAGTCGAGAAGCGGCACGGAGGCGAAACGTTGTCCCTCTGTGCTCGTCACATCTGCAGTCCATCTTCTGACGCGTGTCTCCCGTTTCCAGACCAACCGTCGTCTTCTGACAGGAACGCAGTCGGGTGTCCGCTCTCCATCTGAACGTGTGTCAGAACGTTGGGCGGATGCGCTCTCCTTCCATCTTTTCATACATGCTCGTTTCCTCCTGGCCCTTCAGTACTGCTCCTTTTTGTCCAGTTTGAGGTAGAATTTCTGCTTTTTTTTTGTCTGATAGGAAGAAAAAAAAACAACTGTGAGCAAAAACTTGTTTCAATGAGGCACAGACACTGTTTACTTTATGGCTAAATCCCAGTTTCGCCTGTTTCCACCTAACACATAGCCCTATGTTCATGAGCAAGGTGACGTGGGGGCGGGTTAAGAAGTAGGACTATAGATCTTTTTTTTTTTTTTTGTCCAGAACTCAAACAAATGAAACCATTGTAATGTCTACTTTGATGTATTTATATCAGCGTCACCCTCTATTCAGGCCTTTTGAAGAGTGATTTGTGGAAAAGCTCTGAACAGTTAGTATCTTACCTGAAGCAGATAGCTGTGTGGATCGCTGAAACAACTCTGGTCTCTAAATTCTTATAGCGATTCATGTAAACGACTCTTTATAAACCTTTACACCTCTCATTTTTCTTGACTGACCTCAGATTAGAGGAAACAAAGAAGTGACGAGCTAAGAGCTAGTCCGCGCATTCAAGACCGAAGTGAATTACTGCCATCTTAAAATAGCTTGTATCTTTGACTGCAGTTCATTATAAACCTTTACAACGCCGTCAAATTTACAGAACAGTCGTTTACATAAAATTATTTAGTCATCTGTAAATGGCACTAAAGTCAGCAGCAGCTAGCTTGTTGTAAGATTTCTGCTTCATAGTGCACTTCCAGTAGGAATATCACAATATTGTTACTGGAGTGACAGCGTAATCTAAAACTGACAGTAATGTACAGTTTATAAAATAAGTTTTGCAGGAGATGTTACAAAAACTCTGGTGATGGAAGTGGTTTTAGGACGGCAGTAATCCACCTCGGTCTCGTCTCTGCTTCGACTAGCTGTTAGCTCGATGCTCTCGGAAAAAATAATTCCCTAAGTGAAGTTGTTCAAAGAGCTATCAAACCTTTCCACAAAACCCCCACATCAAAAGATCTGAACTACCTCTTTAACGGCACCAAAAAACAAACGCTGTATGCCAAAATTAGGTGATAACTAGTTTTATGGCATGTATAGACATATTACCAGGAGTCAGAAACAAAAAATTTGATTTGTTGTGAAAAGTTTGAACTTCTACCTATTATGATTTGAACTGAGGTCTAAGATGTCGGTATAACAACAAGAAATGGGATTCAACCTGAAGGTTAAAGAAAAAAAATCTTAACTGCTCACCATTTTTTGCCTCTTCAATGGTTGGACGCCAGTCCTAGTTTGACCTTCTCTTCGCTCTCGACATCATACGCTCCTCGTTTGTAAAACCTGACGGGAACAAGAAGAAACAAAGACAAAGCTTAGCCCGTTTCAGCTCCTGATTTGTCACCGTTTGTGGTGCACGTTTCTGAGCTGACCTCACCTGAGCATCAGCAACAGTCCGATGATGGTGAGGCAGACGGACGACAGCACCACGGCTATGACGGCCAGAGCCGTGGTCCTGCTGTAGGCCTCTGGAGACTGCACAGGCAGCGTGAAAAACTGACACCTGTCGCCGGAGTAATTCGGGTGGCACCTGGAAAAGCCATCGGCGAGGTGATTAATAAATTATCACGTGGCGCAGATGGTGCTCCGGCGCATGCAGCTCTGATACTCACACGCAGGATGGGGCGCGGATGTCCCTCAGGTACTGGCAGCTGCCGTGGATGCAGAAATCCTTATACTTCTTCAGGCAGGGGTCCCTCTTCTTGCCCAGGCCTTTCCCCTTCTTCTTCCCCGTTCCCCTCCGTCTCTTTCCCTCCGTGGTCCCGGTCTCCAGGATGGAAGATGGGTCTCTGGGTTTGCTCGACATGGCAACTAAACCAACCAACAACCAACAGTTACCCTCTGCCGCAGAGCCAAGCAAAAAGCAACGAGGGAGCTCTCTCAGAGGCCTTACCTCGTGGCATCTGCGTGTCGTAATCGCCAGACATCTCATCGTCCGGCTCGTATTCGTAATAATCGTCATCCTCCTCTTCCTGACTGTACGTGACTGTTGGTGTACTCGTGCGCTCCTTTTCCTCCACCCTCTTCTGGCTTCTGGTCGTGTCCAGGAGGTTGAAAACAGACGTGTGCTTGTTGTTTTCACGCCTGTCGACTGCAGCGCCACTGGCCAATCTGGACACCGCTGGAGGACAGAAAAGAAGCACTTAACGCCTAAAACAACTTGAATACAAACGTGTTGGTGCACCAGAGCAGTAACTCAGTGGAGTTGGCCTGGTGGCTGGAGCTCTGTGGACAAGTTGGAACATGTTGCACAAAGGCAACCTTCAGGTGGGCTTGTTGTCTCTAGACACCAAGAGGTGAATGATGCTCTGAAGGAAACATTTAGGGGTCCGAACACACACCCTAACACATACACAGACCCTTAGCCAATGTCAGGCAAGAATATGAGTTAAAAATAAATGGATCCGGTTACATAAAGCATGATGCTCTAAAATAAGAGAGATGACCCCGTTAGCTCCAGGACTGCCTCCTCAGGGCATCACGAAAAGAGAGGGCTGAGTAAAAGTTTGAATGTTGTGCGTGTGGAGATTTACTGTATGAAGAGGCACACGTGACGCAGGCGTGTCCATTAACTAATTAAATTAATAATTAATTAATAACCAAACAAAGATGATTGGTGCAGTGTGGAGTTGAATCCACTCACCCAAGGCGTGAACAAGCAGGAGCGCAGCCGTGAAAATCCTCATGACGTCAGAAGTTCCAGCAAAACAATAAATAAATTAAAAACTTTGGAATTAAAAAAAATAATAATAATAAAAAACAGAAGTTGTATTCCGTCCACTGGTTTCGTCTCTTCTTTATTAAAATGCAGTTTCTTATTTTTTGGAGTATTTCCGTGGTTTAAGTCCGCCTGTTCGAGACCTCCTGGTGTTGGAGGGAGGAGGGAGGAGTGTTCAGTCCCAGTCTGAGTGGAGGAGCGCACGGAGGAGCAGCGGAGTTATAAACCCCCTTCAGACTCCTCCTCCAGGCCGGAGCCAGAACACCCGCTCCACAGGGAGGCGGTAACAAACTCTTTCAAATTAAAAGCCCCCTCATTAGCTGAAGGAATGCATATCGCTCGCCGCCTTCCATGCCAGAGTTTGACTTGAATCATGTCGGAGCCACAGCTGTCCCATCCAGATGTGCGGGTCCAACCTTTTCATCAACGCGTCTCGAGATCTCGCGAGATCCGCTGGCCTTCAGTGCACGTGTTAAGAATGACTCTCAGCTACTCCCAAGTCAAACTTCAGTTCATTATATGCAAAATGGATCTTTTTTTTATCTTTATTTCAAGAAAAATAAAGGCACAAAATAACACGAGTTCACATTCGACATGATAAAACTGAGCAGACGTTTTGATGAAAATAAATACATAAATAAAAAGAACATGTTACAAATGGATGGAGTTAGAGCCTCTTCTGTGTTTACTAATAATTAGCTGGGACGTAGGCTCAGTGGTTAGCACTGTTGCCAAGAAGGTCCTGGGTTCAATCCCCAGTTGGACCTGGAGTCTTTCTGTGTGGAGTTTGCATGTTCCTCTCATGCATGCGTGGGTTTTCTACTCTGGTTTCCTCCCACAGTATAAAAACATTCATGTCAGGCTGCCTTCAGGTCCAGGCCTCCCTTGCAAAAGAGACCTGTGATCTCAGTGGGATTTGCCTGGTCAAATAAAGGTTAATAAACAAATAAAGGTTCATATAAACGTCCATCTTCAATTAGGCTGTTACAAACATTTAATTGTTTGTTTTCTGGGTGTTTTAATAGTATTCGTCCAACAGCTCATGACATATTTTGCCATCAGATCAACGTGAACAGTTGTTGCCAAAGTGTTATGAAAAGACGTTGCACGATGTGTAGCAATCAGATTATGTATTATGAACAATCCTCAGCTACTACCACACCAAAGTTTAGCTCAGTGTTTGTTGAAATTGAGCTGTTTTTTTTTTTTCTGTGTGTGAGCTAAGTTCCCTTGGCTGTTGAGGCCATCTTGAATTGGAGTGACTCCAACAGTTTATGTATATTCAGTCATTACATTTTAGAGTTTAATCAAAGTCCATCCGCTGGTTCGATAAAAAAAAAAAAAGGTTCAATACAGAAATACATATACATCCACTGGTTCATGTGATATTTTGCTAACAAACAAACACCAACAAAGCAAAAACATTATCACCCTTTTTGCCAGTGGTAGGCGATGATTATGACATGGATATGATTTATTTTGGCAATAAGTCAACTGATGTGGGTCTTGTCCTGGTTCTTATTAACATACTTTTTGTATGAAATATTATTATTTACTAATATCAAAAGGATGACATAGCATCAACAAAAACAACAACAAACTTGAGGAGACTTGCGGAACCAGAAAGAAGTGTCCCAATACTAGGTTGTTTTTGTTTTGTTTTTTCAGACTGAGTACAAGTACTTCCGTTTGAGTACTTGCCAATACTAAGTACTGACACCAAGTAGTTAATAAGATAGTGTTCAAACTTTAGGAGATGCATTTTTTTCAGAACCTATAAGTGGATTTGATAAGTTTATTTTTTTACAAGTGGATTTGGGGTGTTTTTGTAGGGTTTCTGGGGCCTGCTCCTGCATGTTGTTTCCCTCATGTCCACCAGTCCCACTCAGCGTTTCTCCTCCTGTGTTCCAGCACTGTCGCTCCTGTGTCTGAGCTAATCACCTAGTCAGCATCTTGGTGTCTTGTCAGTGTCTCTGGATTGTCCTCGTCCTAGGGCTTCATGCTCTGTACCCCTGTGTGTCCTCTTAAAAGTAAGTTTACTGCCCCAACAGCTTTCTGTTTTGTTCATTTGGAAAATAAACTTATTCTTTATTTTTTGCCGGAGTCTATCAGCGTCTTCCTGCGCCTGGGTTCCAACACTCAGACACTCAGATGCAGATCATGATAGTTTTATTCAATAGATAAGCCGGCGAAGTGATGAAACACATGTTTATATCAGCTGTCTTGGGTCTGCGTAACAAACTGGATGTTGAATACTGTAATCAGAGCGACTGAAAGATTTTAAACAACAACTTTCATAAAAACTAATATATGACTGTTTGTTGTACAAATGAAACCATTAAAAAAAACTGCCATTTTATTTGATATGTAAACAAACTGTGGTCATGGGACTCATAATCACCTTTGGATGGTTCTCCTGCTCCTCGTCATCGTCTCCTGCCACCTCAGAGAGTTCACGCTCTTGCAGTTTTTAACCTCCAAACTATTCTCCTTTCCTCAGTCTCCCAGCAGCAGCTTCACACATTCTGCATGCAATCTGACTGAGCAGACAAGCTGTTATCCGAGATAATGTCACAGGGAAATAATCTGTGTTTAAAGTGAATGATGCAAAATCTATGGAGTGGAACAAGTTTAAAGAGATTATTACAGAGACGAGTTTCTGCTTCCAGACATGAGCCAAACTGATCGGCTTCAGTTTTCTGCACGTTTCTCCAGGACTCAGTATTTTTGCACTTTTTTATGCATTTACTTTTAACAACAATCAGCTCTCTTCATCAGATTCTTCACTTCTAAACAGAAGGCCCCTTTGTCTCAACAAGCGCCAAAAAGAACAGAACGTAAATGAAATGTCCTGTGTTATTCTGATTTTTTTTAAAAAACTTTATATCATTGCTTGCTACCGTGAAAGAGACAATCATGTAACTGCCCATGTTTGTGTTTGTTAGTGAAATATCTTAAATGTCAGGACGAATTTTAAGGAAGTTGCATAAAGTAAAAACTGAACTATAACAGAGTGCAAATTGGAGTAAGTCCAGTCCAATATGGCCGACACAGACAACTGGATAATACACAAATAATTATAATTCAGTAAATTTCATATACCGGTAGATTTATATGGCTGTTAGCAAAATGTCATGAACCACTCGACACATTTTAGGGAAACGCTCAGAGAGTATTCATTCCAATTGATTACATTAAATCAATCGACAGATAAGTCAGTCAATTTGACCTAAATCCAAAATGCAGGAATATTTCTTATTAAAAGAATTGAACCTCAGTTTAAAACTCGTGTTTTTATTTTACCAGATCATATTTGATGCAGGGCAGTACGGTGGCGCAACTGGTAGAGCTGCTTCCTCTCAGCGAGAAGGTTGCCGGTTCAAATCCTGGTCCGGGGGCCACTCTGGGTGGAGTTTGCATGTTCTCTTCGTGCATGCGTGGGTTTTCTCCAGGTACTCCAGTTTCCTCCCACAGACCAAAAACATGCATGTTAGTCTGATTGGTAACTCTAAATTGTCCCTGTGTGGGAGTGTGGGAGGGTTTATCCATCCATTATCTTTACCCTCTTCTTCCTTTTCGGGACGCGGGGGTCACTGGTGCCCATGTCCAACAGTCACTGTGTGAGAGGAGGGGGACACCCTGGACATGTCTCCAGTCCATCACAGGGACACACAGAGACAAACAACCATTCACTGTCTCACTCACACCTAGAGACAATTTAGAGTCACCAATCAGTGTAACATGCATGTTTTTGGTCTGTGGGAGGAAACTGGAGTACCTGGAGAAAAACACACACATGCACGGAGAGAACATGCAAACTCCACCCAGAATGGCCCCCGGCCGGGATTTGATCAGGCGACCTTTTCACTGAGAGGCGGCAACTCTTAACTACTGCACCACCGTGCTGCTTGTTATTATTTCATTTGTAGCTGTGCATATTATGAGCTTTGTTTGAAATTCACTTTATTACATGTGCAAACAGGTATTTTAATAAAGAAAAACATTTACATCCACTCAAGACATCTTTATTTTTTTAATTTCTGATCGATACAGTATATGTTTTTCCTGACATATTCCCCTTCATGTACCATTACAAAAATAAAACATAAGGATCTATAACAACAAATCACCTTCAAACAAGCTCATTATACATATTTTATTTGAGCTAAATGCTATTTGTTCCATAATGGACACCGAACACAGCATTTTGTTCCAGGATGTCATTGAATGCAGCATCAAACCATCATCAACAGAAACGAGCCGCTCTGGTCTCGTCTTCAGCGATAACGTTTTAAGTTGCGCAAGAAAAGAATGGAGCGTGTGCGTATTCTACGTGACGTAACAAATCCAACTGCAGTGACGCAGGATAAGCTTTAAAAAGCTGCATCTGGACTGCGGTGCTCATCAGCCATGTGCTAGCAATCGATTTAATATCTGTGAGCCGATGTGACACAGACAGCGCAGGAGTCGAGGTGGACTGAGTAACCCCAGCCTCAGTCTAAAACAGGCCTTTGATCCAGACCCGTCTGACTCCTCTGGTATCTTTGCGTGTTCTTCTGGATCATCCAGTGTGTCGTTCTCACTGTTTCCAGTAATGGAAGCGCAGATCAGCTGACGGATCAGCCTAACTTTAGCGTAAATAGCTTCTCATACACATCCTGATGCCCTCACCTCGTCACCCATCAGATCGGAGAGCCGGCAAGAACCACGAGGATCACTGCTTGTTGTGTTTGGAGACAGAATGTGATTAAGTGTAAACAAATATTCTTTTTTTTTTCTAATAAAAGCGGATCAGTTTATCACAATTCACCTTTTATGGCTTTCTTGGTTTTAAAAATGGGTGTTGATTTTGACCCGAGGGCAGCAAGAGGGTTAATTCTTGAATACCAGACGTTTTCAGTCAGCAGTGTAAAGTTTGTGTGTTGAAGATTGTTTTTTTCTTTTTTCATCTTTATCATTATTTTTATATACATCATTAAGCAAAGTTGTAACAAAAAAAAAAATCAACTGGAGCTAACACAAATGTCATCGTTGTGTCTGTTCAGTTATGAATAATTTCAAAACACTTCTTAGCTAGTACAGTAGTCTCTCGCTACTTCGCGGTACGTTTTTTGCGGACTCACTCTTTCGCGGTTTTTCAAAACAAGATTGGACACGACACACAACTGACTGACTGATGGATGAGCTGCACAATCGGCATGGAAGTTTTATTTAAAAATAATTATTTTAAATTATTTAGCACCTGCTGCACCTGTGTGCAGCCCAGAGCTGCAGCGGAGAAGTGGGCGTGGCCAAGAGCTGCTGGCAGATGGCAGGGAGAGAAATCCTGACATGCTGTGCTTGATTAGAGTGTTTGGAGTTTAGAAAACTGTTAGACATTGCAAGAGTGTGGGAAGGGTTTCAAATGCTTTAATATATACCTGTATATAAATACTAAAATAAACTGCTACTTACTACTACCACTATTAGTGTACATAATTTTGTTCCATCTCATGCGTTTTTTCACTTATCGCTGGTGGGCGTGG
>JARVGS010001166.1:26668337-26682306 GCA_031762315.1 Hypsolebias antenori | reverse complement strand
CGGCCCCTTTTACTTTCGGTTTCGAGCTACGAACGGATCGACCTATGAACGGTCCTTAGGTCCGGAACCCGTTCGTAGGTCAAGGACAGCCTGTAATGTAAACTTTTTATATACCAGTTCATGAATGTTTCTGTTCAGTGCCCTGAGATGACTTCTATTGTGACTTAGCACTATATAGATAAACTCAATTGAAAATGGTTAAAAAAAAAAAAATTGTGGACCCCCAAGCTCCAGCTTGCTGACCCACAGGGACCCCCGTTTGAGAACAACTGCTCTAAAATACTAGTGGGGGTATACATCGAGTAGGTAGGTGAATATTTTTGTGGGGGATCTTACAAACAACAAATGCAAACAAAAACTTTTCTTACACAAAAAGTGAGAAAATGAGAGCTTTTATGAAGCCTGTTTTAGTCACCTAACAGTTTTCCATATTGTTTTCTGGAAAACGCTGGATTCTTAATGGTCTGCAAGTAGATCACAGAGAAGAGGCTAAAACGTTTAATTCTTAATAAACTGAAAAGGTAAAAAAAAATAAAGCATGGGCAAAGTTTAAAAACCGATTTAATCACTACTATTCTATAATTCATGTGAAACAAAGGTATTCTAAATGCTCCCTCTACAACACACAGCACACAACACTATTTTATTAAAGCAGGGGCGTCTAATCCTGGTCCTAAAGAGCCACTAACCTGCCTGTTTTATTCGTTTCCCTGCTCCAACACACCTGATTCAAAGGTGGAATTACCTCATGTTCTACAGAAGCCTGTTAATTACCCATTGATTCAAATCAGGTGTGTTGGAGCAGAGAACTATCTAAAACATGCAGGATAGACTTTGAGGACCAGAGTGAATACCCCTATATTAAATCATCTAAGTAAAACTGATGCAGGTTTGAGGTTTCTATTGCAAAGCTACAAGACCCTTATATATAATTTATATTCTAATAAAATATTTAAGAAATTTAATTTATTGTGCAGGTTTTAACCAATCTTGCATCAGATTTTAACAGAGTACCAGATACTTTGCTGCAAAAATGTTACTTTTTTAACATCTTGTTAATGCTCTTTTAGGTTTTGTCGTGCACAAAATGACTAAATCCGCTCATAATGGAATAAAAAAAACACTGGGGGGCTAACAAACAGTGGGTGGTGACAAGCAAGCCTTGTACAGAAAGGTTTTTTATTTTTTATTTATTTATTTTTAAAAGTAAGGTGAAGGAATACATGGTCTGTGTGTGGGCAACCATTCTGTACTCCTGCCACCTCAGCTTAAAAGACTTTGCCTGGTGACAACTGCTGTCACTCATTTATTACAACCGTCAGATCATGACTGGTGCTGTGTAATGTCACGATATGTTCTGGATACCAAGTTGTTCAAAGTGACATGTGACTGTTACTCAAAAACTGCCATCAGTTACAGAACGGTGTCTGTGTAGCCCTTTTGGGCACCCTTACATCCAATTAATAAAAAGATGTGCATGACTGAAAGAGGGACAGAAAAGGCCAGCGACAGAGGTAACTTTGGAACATTGTTGTCAAGCAGAAACACGTCAAACATGTTTTAGAAAGGCAGGCGGGCTGACAATCACAGCAGAATGTTCAAAATGATGTGCTCTCCCCATGAAACATTAGAGATTGATGGAAGTATTTTCGCAGATCTGAATGCTTGAAATGGAAACAGCCACCATTTCTGGAAACCAGAAAATGGAAAAGCACAACTATGGAGAAGAAGAAAAAAACATATATTTCAATATATTCACAGTACTATGGAGATGGCCCATTGCTTGATCATACATAAAAAACAGCTGTGACTACAACTGAGCCCCACTGGAAAGAAAGATGGAGAAAAGCTGAGTCTCTGCCCTGCATGTGTAGTTCTCAGAGAAAGTGTGCTGAATGAAACACAATTAAGTACAGCTGGTTAACTGTGTAAATTATGTACAGTAACATTTAACACTATAGACAGGAGTCACACCATGAAGCGTGGCACAGTCAAGCTCGAACCACAGCACCCTACTGGGAGAAAAAGAAAAGCTCAGTCACAGTCCAACGCTCAAGCTTAACCTGGAACTGTAAAACTTTTAGGAAACAGGAAATGGAGGACAAAATGAAAACATGGGTTAGAGATGCACCCAATCTGAAAATTTAAGAGCAAAATGAGAACAAGAACAGTGTAGGGGACAAAAAAAGATGTTTAAATGAACTGGAACATCATGGATAGTGGTGGCACTGACCTATCCCATCCCCCACTGCCCTTTGCCCATTGGGATGGGGGCAGGGGAGTTTTTGCACATAGTTGAGGGCCAGAGAGCACCAAAAGCACAAATCCCCTGTGATTTTGTGTTCTCTGGATGCAGAGCTGCGGAGACGTTTAGCCCTCTTTACCCATGCTGGCTCAATCCCATTTCATCCATGCCTAGCCTATATTTCATTTCCACACCGGAGGGTTCAAAGCTCTTCTTCAGGTGCTCATTATAAGAGGCAGTTTCTGTGCCACATCTTTTATGATCCTCAGGTGAGTCTCTCTATCCATCTCCTTTAGGACAGATTTAGTAAAATTCACTTCAACCATTACGCCATGGATTTTTTTTTTTTTTGTATGAGAATTAAAAAAAAAAAAGGTGTGAAGTGATCAAAATCCAGAAGTATTATCTTTCAATAATGCATCAAGTGAGATTATTTAATACCCATCATTAATGTTTTTATTCATTTCACATTTGCTTTCTAAACATCCTAAACTAAAATAAGAAAACCAAGCCAGCTCAAAAAGGGAGGTGAATATTCCCCACAGGTTTAACTTTCTTCCCCCCCATTTTCTCATATATTCACCTCTCACATCGTGCCAGGGAATCCAAGTGGGAAATGCAGGCTACAAGAATATATGTAGAAAATAACAGAAGCATGCAAATCAAGTGACCCACAAAGTCACAGCCAGATGGGTTTTATTTTATAAGAAGTAGGAACTGATGTTAATAAAAAAAATTTAAAAAAGCTACAAAAACATGAGAAAATAAAGCATTTTAAAAAACTAAATCACTCCATTATTTTACTGCCATCAACAGTTAAAGGGCATAACTTGCAATCTATTTTTACGCTTTTATTTCATAACAACTGTAAATGGTTCAACAGGATTTTCAAGCTACATTTGATCACAGTAATAATTCATGAATTGGTAAAAACTCATGAAGCAAAGACTGTAGAAAGCGTCAGAATCCAGAGGTTGGGTTTAACAGACAGATGTTCAGTGAAACAGGTGCCAAAAAGAGGGAGAAACGTCACGTCTTAAATAAGCTAATATGTAAACATTTTAAAACGATTCATTAATTCAGCCTGTAAATGTTCTGCACGTCTTGAAACCACAAGTACTGTAGTCTTTTTACAATTTACTCGGTTAACACTATTGTCAGCTTTTAAGGTAATTTTAGCAGCTTTATTTAAAACATTAGCTGCTTTTATTTTATGCCAATGAACAGCTGGCCATAAAAAGTAAAAAAGACAAAAGATAGTTCTGCATTTAACAATACCATTTTCTAAATAAAGCTCCTGTATGGATAAGGCAATGCAGCAGACCTTCCCCAGCTTCCTGCCTCCAACTCAAACTTACAATATATTTTGTTTTCCTATTTTGTTTCCGACGTTCAAAGTGTCTGCAGAACAACAATAAGACGACGCTGAGATTTACAGCTGTGGTTAATTTCAACAGCAAGCTGCGGCAACACGTTCGTATTATCAATATTCTGACGGTGACGAGCCAGTGGGAGGGAAAAGGGGAAGCAAGAGGGAGGTGGAGGAGGAAGACTGAGGTGCACAAGAACTGTGTTTGAGGCAGAGAGCAAGTGAGCGAGCGGGAGAGCAAGACACTGTTTGTGTGTGTGGGAGAGAAAAGAAGAGAGAGAGAAACCGTGGTGATGATCGACGCCAGGCTGCCACCACTCTGCAGCAGTGAGTGGCTGCAACAAAAAGCACAGAATAACATCCCCGACTCCCTGCTTTGCTTTTTCCCTCTCCCTGCGTCTCAGCTACCAGATGAGGGTTCCGCTTACAGCTCTGCAGAGGCTACGCCGAGACTGAGCCGGCGTCAAAGGCAGGATCTCTGGATGCCATCAACAAGTTAAGGTTGGGCGACCACAGCCGTCAAGAGACAAGCGCTTGATCTTCAACTAATCGTTACTGCGTTGGAGGTGAAAAGAAAGGTTAAAGAAGAGAAGAAAAAAAAAAGGAGAAGAAGAGGGAGCTGTTAACTGGAGTTGCTCTGGATCAAACTGATCAACTTAAAAATACATTTTTTTTAATCAAGGATTTGTTCAAGGAAAAAGGGTTAAGCTTGGATTTTAATGGACTCTGGACAAAATCAAAGGAATAACGTGATCTTCGGACATGGAATTTAATATTTTATTTCAACTGGGTGGGTTCAGAATTGATTTATCTCCAAAGAGGCTGATTCCTTTTGTGTTTACTCAAAAGGGCATTTCCCCTTTGGATTTCTTTTCCATCTGGTTGCTCCAAGGGTCTTTGGAAAAGGACAGTTGAATGCAGCCTCCGATGTGCACAAAAGAATGGGTAAGTTAGCCCTTTTTATGGCAGGTCTGGACATGAATAGGAATACAAGTAAGAGTGAGGGAGGCTGAGGACTAAAAGCTCTTCTGCCTCGTCCATTTACTGCAATACTTTTTTTTCCTCGTCTACCCTGACACGAGTTGGGAAGATGTGCATTAAAAAAAATTCCATTTGTTTTTCACAAAGGACATCCAAAAAAGCAAAAATGAAAAGCCTTTTTAAATTTTGAAAATTAAAGTGTATTTTAGAGTCTCATCCTGAAAAACAGACCAACATTAGAAGAGAGGGAAAAAAAAGGCACAAAATGAAAACTAAGGCTAAATATGATTAGTAATAAGAAAACCAAGTCCGGATCATGTATATAAATCACTAGATTCTAGAAAACATTTAATTAACCTGTGATATAATACATGTTTACATAAATTATGAAAAGTTGAAAGTGTTAACTGCTAAGCGTTTGAGAATGAGAAAAGCTGAAGAGAGACGAACGGCACAATTGCCACCGTGACTTGGTGATAATTGCTCTGCAGAGATTAGTTTTCTCGCCCCAAAATTTATTTTCTTGTCTTTGAACCGACCCAGGTTTCCATTCAAGGTGGCCATTGGTGGGACCTGCACCAGTGGCTGTGAGTGTGATCAGTATGCTCCTAGCGTGCGTGCTGTCTCCTGCATCATGCACAACCTGCCCTCAAAAATGCCGCTGTGAGGACCTGCAGTTCTACTGCGACACCCAGGGGCTTAAGGCACCGCCAGATGGTGTGGACAAGGGCGCCCTGGGGTTGTCACTACGCCACAATAGCATCACTGAGCTTTCCCCTGATCAATTCTATGGTTTCAGTCAACTCACCTGGCTGCATCTAGACCACAACCAGATCACCACAGTCCAAGAGGATGCCTTTCAAGGCCTCTATAAACTTAAGGACCTCAATCTGAGCTCCAATCGAATCACCAAGTTGCCCAACACAACCTTCATTCACCTCATCAATCTTCAGATACTGGATCTCTCCTTTAATCAGATGACTTCACTGGAACCAGAACTGTTTCATGGACTGAGGAAGCTTCAGATACTTCACCTTCGATCCAATTTACTTCGTACTACACCCGTTCGGGCATTCTGGGACTGCCGGAGCCTGGAATACCTGGGCTTGAGTAGCAACCGTCTAAGAAGTCTGGCCCGAAATGGATTTGCTGGGCTCATTAAACTTAAAGAGCTCCACTTGGAGCACAATCAGCTGACTAAGATCAACTTGGCCCATTTCCCTCGCCTCGTTGCTCTCCAGTTTCTGTATCTGCAATGGAATAAGATCAACAACGTAACTTGTGGCATGGAATGGACCTGGACAACTTTAGAGAAGCTGGACCTCACAGGAAATGAAATTCGTGTCCTGACACCTGATGTGTTTCAAACGCTGCCAAATTTAAAAATTTTGCTACTGGATAACAACAAACTAAGCAGCCTGGAGCCCCAAGTTTTGAACATGTGGCAGTCTCTGAGTACAATTGGGCTGTCCAGCAACTTTTGGGAATGTACCAAAAGGATCTGCTCTCTGGCCACATGGCTAAGCACGTTTAAAGGAAGGTGGGAACACTCCATTCTCTGCCACAGTCCTGAATATGCTCAAGGTGAGGAGATACTAGATGCTGTTTATGGATTCCAGCTTTGCCAGAATTTTTCAGCACCTGTCATTCAGACCTTGAGTACAACCACAGACATGTCAACGGCTGCAGAGATGACAAGCTCCTTGTTTGGAATTATGCAGCCAACCCCTACGCAGGACTATGCAGTGGATTTGGGGAGCTTTACCACCATCACTACCACCACAACACAAACACCACACACTGCTCAAGCAACTACTGCTTTGCTGGAAGAGGCAGCTGTAACAGAGGACTTATCAGCTATGGACAATACTGTCATGACTCATAGGGTTATCATTGGAACTATGGCCCTACTGTTTTCATTCTTTTTCATCATTTTTGTTGTATATATCTCACGGAAGTGCTGCCCTCCCACCCTGCGGCGGATACGTCACTGTTCAGCTATTCAGAACCGCAGACAGATGAGGACCCAGCAGCGACAGCCAATGGCAGACCTAGCCACACAGGTACCCTATAATGAGTATGAGCCCAGCCATGAAGAAGGGGCACTTGTAATCATCAATGGCTATGGGCAGTGCAAGTGTCAGCAACTGCCTTACAAAGAGTGTGAAGTATGAACTCTTATTTATTCCTTGGCAGTAAAGGTTTGTCATTTGACCATTTCAGAAGATACAGGGTTTGCTTTTTTGATTTGTTTTCAGTTTATGTAAAAACCCTAATTTCTACAAGTGAGAAATGAGAATATGTGACAAATGCCTAATGCTACAAAGATAAGAGGTTGGACAGTAAAAGAATGATGTAGAGAGAGTCACAAATTTATTTTTCTATGAGAGCAAGGTTGTTCATATCAGCCAGGGGCAATCATTTTAAATAAGAAAATTGTAAACTGTGAGATTTGTCTCTACATTGTCTATATTCTGCAGCACATTTAAACTATTGGGCCTATTGGCCCTCTGCTAACAGAATACATACAAGGGGGATGTGATATGTCATTTCATCCAAAAGGTAATGATTTGAAATTGTATTTCTAACTGCACCTGAGGCACTGAGCACCAGTCACTCAACGGTAAAACAATTTAACAAATTAACAGTGTTATGTTGTTCAATTGTTTCTAGAGAATACGACGATGGGTAACAAGGCTAAAGTCAAACTAAAGGTCATGTCTTTTTTGGTGAATTGTTTCATGGAGAATAATCATTAAACCTTAAAAGACTTTCACCAAATAAAGTTTTGGATTAAGTAAATTGATAATCTTACACCAGATAAAGCTTGTTTTTCAAATACATCTGGGCTATTATTTTTCTTTTGCATTTTTGTCATGTGGACATGAAGCTAAACGTGTGTATAGTAAGGAATGGAATCAAAGTATTAATTTAATCGGCTTTTTTTTTTAAAGTGAAATAAGTGCTGATTTGTAGCCTACAAGGTATTAAACATTTGAGCTCTTGCCTTTGATGGACAACCACCAAAAATAAACCTCAACCTGCAGGACACACCAAGCTGTGGTCAGCTCTGGTTAATCTCCAGTCTATACTGGCAAAAACTCATGGATGTCACTTTCACATCGGACAAATAAAAATTTATACGACCTTTAATGTACAATTATCTGTTTATGGATTACATTTTCTAAAAGCCATATAAACTGTGACCATTATATATTTCAGCTATCCCTAATTAAGCATAATTTGCTGATTTGCCATACCAGAATCAATTATAGACAAACTTGTGTTATACAAAGTAAAAGGGTAATGAACAGTGCAAATGTCAGAACAGTTTATGCTGAAAATAAAACCTTTCCCAGAAGCTCATAGTCTTTATGGCTTACACACTAATCAAGACTGACAGGTTCAAGATTGAACCAATTAAGGCAAGGCAAAAAGAATCTGATATTCTGTCACCAACACTAGTGATCCAGCAACATTTAGCTCTTCCACCATGCAAAAATAGCTGTATAATCATTCATAACACAGCAAAAACCCACTTATTTTTATTTAAGGGTATATTTTAAATAAATTCTCACTTTCAATTTGAAATATTGATTTTAAAGAAATCGTTTTTATTTGTCAGTTTTCGTCTTTTGACTAACAAGAGTCAGACTAAACTGTGATCGATACCCTGAAAGCAAATGGAGATCTAGTGATAAGCAAACAGCGAGCTTCGGTCAGGACACATTTGTATGCAGAAGGGAGTGGATGTGCATTAGCATCAGTCTGAAGCTGCTGCTGCAGCTTCCCACTCTGCGTTCAATTTAGTAGTGGGGGCAGGGCAAAAGTACCGTAAGAGGGATTGAGGAGAATTGATAACATGAAGATGGAGCACAAAAATGAATCAAGTTTATTGAAATAATTATCTGGCCAAATACTTTGTCTATAAACGAATAGATGATAGTTGGTTGGGCTTTAAATGATTGAGGACGCAGTAGCAATGGTTTAACAACTTGTCAGCTAATGAGCTATTTCCAAATGTTTACACACTAAAGAAAATTAAATTCTTGAATAGGAAAATAAAAGGGAAATCTTGTCATTTAACCTTTTCTAACATTTCTTTCTAGCTTTTGCTTGCACATCGAAGTTAGCACTAAAGATTACAAGATGGTTATCATGACACGTTAAGTGAGATGTGTTATTCGGAGAGACAGATCTTGTGGATAAAATCTAGAGGTAAACATTTGTGGCTTTGATTTCATTTAATTTTTTTTTAAGTTTGTCCAAATCTGGCTTCAACGGTCGACATGAATGATTACGTGTCAGTGTGTCAGCAGGTGCTCATAAGATGCCTACAAAACAAAGTGCATATGTAAACCAAAAATTGTTCCACTTCATGTTCAGATTACATTAAAAACCATTGCATACAGTCAGTTTCAACCCCAAAGCAGTTTCATTTTATTTTTTTAAAGAATTCCAGCTTCACACTGCTTTTACTACTGCCCTTCTATTCTATCTTGCATGTTCAAAAAATAATAAAATGTGTCATTGAGTTGAATTATTTCTTAATTTTTCGTAATCAGGAGGCGTTACTGAGAGACCTAACTTTTGATACAGACTGAGGATGTACACAGAGCACCAAGGGAGTACAGCAAATCATGACATTTCACTGTTTAAGACTACAGTTGTACCAAGTGACTGAAAATCCACAAAATTTGTAGAATTATGCATCCCTTTGCACTTTGGCTCTTTGTAAACAATTTTGTTTCCTCTTGTCATCTTCTAGCCCTTAACCTCACCCTGCTCAATAAAAAATAAAAATAAAAAAAAGCTATGGAGAAAAAAAAAAAAAAAAAAAAAAGAACTAATCCCTACTCTCATTTTCAAACTGTGCAAAAATGAATGCTCTCTTCCCAATTTTCCTTTCGTATTGTAAAATGTACAATTTCATATATGTATAGTGGATAAGATGTGCCAAACTGAAAAGAAAAAATATTGTCCCCTCAAAACATATATTTTTTAAATAAAATGGTTATAAATGTTTGCAAAGTTTTTGCAAACTGATGTACGCTAACATTTTGGTTTGGTGTTTTATTTCATTTAGAACCAATGTGTATATTAAAGGGTAAAACAAGTACAACTGCACAAACAAAATTAATTTACAGCCTTAAAACCTAACAAACATTTCCTAATTAGGAAAAACAGCTAAATTCTTTTGATTCCAACCCCTCCACTGCAGTTTGTAAAAAATAAAAAATAAATTGATTGCGAAGGCAAAGGTGAAAAATTTGGTGCATTGTGCAATTGTTTTTATCCTAATTACACAAAATTGAAAAAGGCTGGGTCAGTTCCACCTTCAGAACAGGCCTAGCATGTGTTTCAAATGAACAGTTTGTTTAAACATATTGATGTTTAAATGAGAGAATTATTATTATTATTATTAGGACTTCTATTTATAATACTAAAGCTTTAGTATTTAGATTAGATCATTTCGTTGCTAACAAAATGGTTTGAGGTAGATTGACGTTAGCAATGATAATGCTGTTTTAATTATTATAATGAAAAACAGACTACAGTATACTGAATGATTATGGTACTTAACTGTGAAGTGAATTTGCATTTCATGCATTGCATAAGTTTAGGATTAAGAAAGTCTTCCAGCTGATGTGCTTGTGTGTTTTTTTAGATCTAATTTTAGGGAATTAAAATGAGAAAGTTTAAACAATATTAAACCAAATTCTCTAAATGTAGTCATTGTGAATTGGATTGTAAGAACTACATATGAACCACCAACCTCAGAATTAGATATGTATAAATAAAACTTACTACTCTCAGGCCCTGTTTACACAAAAATGAGTTCTGGTGAAAATGGAAGAGTTCCGTTGTGTTTGTACTGTTCATTTACATGAAAATAGCAAATGTTTTCTCTGACAACAGCACAATTTGAGAACGGGCTCCAGAGTGCAATGATTCAAAAACACGACCGTTGTCGTTTGAACAAAAAATTGATTTGTTCTGTCAGGGAATCCCTGGCTCATGCGCAGTAACGCAAAACATAGCAGCTTCCTACAATCCACAGAAGAAGAAACTATTGACAATGGCGGATACCAGAGTATTGTTTGTGCTTCTGACACTTGTGAAACTATTCATTTAATTTCCCTGGACAGCTTTCAGTTTGTTTGGATCATCACCTGGGCCTTGCTATGGCGGTTTTTTCATGAGAGAAATGTTAGAACGTTTAGAAAGTTTATTTATTTATCAAAGAACATAGCACCAACTAGTGGCATGGTGAGGGAATTAAACCTTTTCCACGTCTACCGTTGCTGTGTAAACAGTGATTGTAATTAGAACGTTTTCATGTAAATGTGTTAATAGAAATGGGGAAAACAATTCAGTTTTCATTGGGCTGTTGTGTAAATGGGGCCTAATTTTAACGGATAATTATTTTTTATTACAATTACTTTCAGTCTTGATCAAAGTAAGGATAAAATCCATTTATTTAAACTTGTGTGATAATCACCTGTGGACTACTACATTTCTGTTATGGGAACATCTAACCCAGTCCTTCTCCAATAGTGGGGGCGAAACGGCAGCTGTTTGCTCGTATCTCTCAGGCTTACTAATAATAAAGTTATGAACTAATATGACCACCTTGTTGTTTTGGGAGCCATGGTTGAACCGTGCTGCTCCTCTGTGGCTGAGACGATAAATAAATAACTCCGACACCTCCCTTGCCATTTTTATGACGCTCTGAACGTCACTCTCAGCACGCATGCAACAAAGAGTAAACGCAAAGCGAGAGCGGCACCTGCCCCCTCTTTCACGGTGACAAAATGTTTTACTTTTATCGATGAGTTTGTCACAGTACAATTTAAAGAAGTAATGTTTAATAAATGTTCGGACTATTCTTTGCTAACAAAAATATGTTCACCTCAGTCATGCTGCTGTTTTCTGACGTTCTAGATGCTTGTCACCCACAGCATAGATTCGACAAAGAGTAAACTCAAAGCGAGCCTATTTTGCATTAACATTTTTTTTGTTTTATTGACCAGTGTGCTCATTGAGCCTGACTTCCTCATTTAAAAAAAAAAAAAAAAAAAAAAAAAATCAATAAATAAATCAGCACAAATTGTTTTATTCTTTTTTGTTTTATAGGTCAGTGCTGTATACAACACTCCTGAGTTAAAATATTACTGATCAATTTAAATTTATTATTTATTGATTATATTTAATTTTATTTTTCAGTATCAAATGGTCAAAAATGTTTACAGTTTAAATAAGGATTTAGGGTTGTTTTTTATTTTTGGGCAAATTGATGCACTTTAAGTTGTTTCTGTTACAGACTAAAAACAATGTTAATAAAGTTATTCTTTGTTGTAAGTTGATCTATTCGGGTTTTTTTTTCTTTAATGTTAATAAGGGCACAACGTTATGCAGAGGTGTACTTATAACAATTTTATAAACAAATGATACTAGTTACAGTCATGGTGGAGAGTTGGGGGTCGCAAAATGTTTATTATTTCTAGGGGAGGGCGTAACAGAAAATAATTGAGACGCACTGGTCTAGCATAATATAAAAAGCATTAGACTGGATTGTGGGGGCAAACTTAAAAATTAAGACCAATAGGAAAAATCATTTTTTATTCAAGCGCTGGCAGCAGAATGCCTCAGTGGCTGCAAAAGTGGTAAACTGGATCAGATTATGAAAGATCCTCTGCTCCCTCAGGCTCCTCGATTCTACAACCGCAAAATTTCTGAGCAAATTTTGATGAGAAGTGTTTATTCAACTGCACCAGTGAAGCACTAAAACATTGATATAAACATACGCTACATCACTATTCAAACACACGCAGAGACCACAGGGTGAACACTTGAATCCACAAGGAGTGGAGAGTGTGGTTATAAAATAAAAAATAAAATAAGAAAAAGTGGCACTTTATGGAGGGACCGGTTTTCATACTTTGATGATCTTTCACCTAAGCTTTTACTAACTCTTAACAGAAAGCTACTGGGAAATGTGTCATTTCAGTTTAAGAGGCAGAAGAAGAAGCCCAACATGTAAAAATCTAACTCAGATTAAACATCGTTTTACTTGCTTAAACAACTCATTTCAAGTTTCAGAGGAGTGAGTACTCCTCAAGCTCGTCTAGTAGCAACAGTGCCTCGTTAGGGGTCCAAGGCAGTGAAGGCAAGGCCACGCAGCTGCAGAGCAGCAGCATTTTCTTTCATCCAGCAGAGTATGGAACCCTGTGAAAATGTTCTGTTCTCTATTATTTTTCTGCTGTAAATAAAGTCTTGCTGCAGCCCAAACCGCAAGAAGTACAAAGATGATACTTACAGTATTTGTAAATGTATATTAAATATATTGTAAATGAGTCATTGTGGCTCAATGAAACTAACCTGTATAAATAAAGGTTGAATGAATGAATGTGATAGTAACTATGGCCTGCGAGTAAGGCTGAGAAAAATACTGTACCCAGAATGTTCACCTGTAGGGGGCGCCATAATTGAAAACGTTGCATTGGGTTGTCAAACCTCTAAAACCAAGTCACAAAGTTTTATGGCCTTTATTTCTACAATCTCTGCATGCTACTGAGTCACATTGTGTATAGGCCACGTGCTTTGTACTTGTATATATGTATATATTTTTTTTTTATTAAATTCAAACTTCTGTTAGAGGAGTTCATTCTGAGTTAATATACTAAATTTAATAAACATTAACATATAGGAGATGCTATAACATGTAATAAAGTTCCCCCAAAACTCTAGGGGGATCTAAACATGTAAAAACTTTATTATTTTAAAAACAATGATGATTTCTATCAAACTTTGAACACTTAAGGTTAAGACAGCCTGAGCTGTTCTTCGTATTATGGTAATGAATGGCACACGTGGGTGTGGCTTAGGAATTAAACACTGCAAATATTTCCAATATCACATTTGACTTAAGCTAAAAACGGATGGACATTTCTTTGATTTGATCATTTATTATTATTATTATTATTATTATTATTATATTTCTCCTCTTCATAGTACCAGCCTGTACTACACAAGACTTAAGGGGTGATGTGGATGAGACTAGCCAGGGTCTACATGTTTCAAGTGGCTTAGATTAATATTGAACCTCTTCATAATATTCTAATCTGAGACAATGAATTTCGTTTAATTATTTACTAACCATAATCATCAAAATTACCAAAAAAAAAAAAGGGCTTGAAATATTTCACTCCATGTGTAATGAATCTATAAAATATTTGAGTTTCACTTACTGAAATGATTCACTAAAGAAATGTAACCTTTTCACAATATTCTAGTTGTTTTAGATGTACCTGTAGTTGTTGAATATTCAGGGTGTATTTTTAGTGTTAGAAAAAAATATATATTTTCACTTC
>JARVGS010001166.1:26571612-26581623 GCA_031762315.1 Hypsolebias antenori | reverse complement strand
TGTGTGTGTGTGTGTGTGTGTGTGTGTGTGTGTGTGTGTGTGTGTGTGTTTCCCAAAATCTCATGAACCACTTAAAAAAAATTAATGAAGCTTGCAGAAAGAAATTATTGTGCATGCATCTATCATTGATAAACATTTGGAGTCAACCCCATTCAAGATGGCCGCCACAACCAACTTACCTAAATAAACAAAATGTCTCCAGCTCGTCGTTTTTACAGATATTGAGTTAAACGTCGGTGTGGTATTAGATGAGACTGATTCCCATCACGTATTCTGAGTGCCAACAGTGTGTAAAGTCTGCCATGAAATATTTGGAGTTATTTGTGTCTGTTAGCAAAATATCACATTAACCAATAAATTGATTTAGATTAAACTTCCAGGAATAAAACTTTAATAATCATCAATAATCATCTATAAATGATTAACTTTCAATGTTAGTCCTTTTCAAGATGACCGCTATAGCTCACTGACCTTAACAACAATCTAAAAATTGCTTTAAATCCATTTTTAAAATGCTGAACTGTTTGTTGATTGTAGCTGAGTCATTCACAACACATTCTCCAAGTGCAACTTGTTGTGCTTGAATCAAACTTGTACAGTTGCAGTCCAACCTCTTTTTGTGTTAGCACAATATCCCATGAACCCCTGGGTGGAGTTTGGTGCATCTAAGAAAGAAATCCATGAATGTACATCTACTACTTATTGTTTTGGCTTAAGGGTCGCTGTGGTGTAGAGGTAGGGCTGCCGACTTGTGGGACCAGAAAGTTGCAGGTTCAAATCCCTGCCGTACATGTCGTGGCATCCTTGAGCAGGACACCAAGTCCTGGGTGTGTCTCATGTGCGATGGTTAGATGCAGATGACTAATGTCATCATTGTATAGAAACATACAATGATGACAACACATAGCACTTTCTTCATCTTCTCTTAGCTTTTGGAGTCAACACAATTCAAGATGGCTGCCACAGCTAATCAATATTAGTCAACAGAAAAATGACTCAGAGTTATACAGATGTGGAGCTAGAATTTAACAAAGCAACAGCTAACAGTAATTTCCAACAGCTACTCAAGAATAATTTCCTAAATGAAAACCGTCTTAACATTGTTTTTAAGGTTTGACCAAAATGGCCACAACTCCAACATTTCTCAGCAGAGCACGATTCACGTCTAAAATCTGACATAAAAGCAGTGGGTGTCGTGCATTTCTTCAAAGAATGCTGGTTGCTTTATTTATTTTTTTATTCTTCAAAGGTCTGGTTTCTCTGCCGATGTGAGTTTTGCTCGTTCCCCTCGAAGAGTTGCAAAGGAAGATCATATGATTGTCCAAAGATGCTCCACAAGGTCTGTTTATAATCAGAAGGCAAAAATGTTCAAGACAAACACTTCAGCTTCAGATTAAACAACAAAAAGCTGTCAAGAGTGATTGTTTCTTTTTGCGTTAAAGCAGTCTTGTAGTGAGCTTCAGTGTCTGTGGATGATGGGATGAAGTGTTTTTCTGACGTGGTGAAACATTAACAATTATTGGCAGAACTGCCCCGCTGAGTCACTTTAAACACTGTGTATTCAGAATAAATCATACATTTTATTGCTCTTTAACACAAAGGATGTTCTGATGACGGAGGAGAACAACCTCGAGGCTGTGATATTTTCCAGCATTTACAGTCCAGTTTACACATGAACAGTCTCTTGGAAGTGTTATAGATTTTCCGATGTAGATTGTAAAAACGTTACTCGTTCACGCAGTAACGCTGTGATTGCATTCGCTGTTTACATTCAAAATCCTGAATACACAAACGTTTGGATCGACTATAAGGTTGGGTTGCTGCTACATGTGACCTAAAGTTATCAGTTTAAAAAGATTCAGGAACAGGTACACTCTTTTCTGACTGTAACTGTAGTGCAAACAGTCCCGATTTCAGCCAAATTTTGGTTTCCAGTCTAACGATGCTCAAAGTTTTGGTGTCAGAGAACGGGATTGTTGTAGTCCTGTAGAAGAACAGCCAAAATGCAACTGAATTGTTCTGGTTTTCACAAAAAAATAAATAAATAAATAAATAAATAAATAAATAAATAAAACTGGTGTGTGTAAAGTAACTGAACCTTAGTTTTAAAACAACTTTGATTCAAATTGTAGCATATGGGGTAGTTTACTGATTACCGGCTACATTGCAGAATGCATTAAAATAATAATTTTTGCTGTAATTGAGATTTGCATAAAGACCCATAAACTAAAATAATAATCTTCCTAATGTACCTTTTAGAAATGTCTTCAGAAATATTTATTTATCTTATAACCCTCATGAAGACATTTGAAACTGATCCAGTTTGCTGACTGACTTAGCATAGGAAGATCCCTTTGTGTAATGTTTGTATAATATTGCAGCTTCAGCATCCCCCTTTTAAAATACTGTATAGGATAAATTACTGACAGCATCAACAAAAAAAATTAAATCGTGTCATCTGGACCAGTTTCTTTAAGTGAGAAATGTTTTCAGTGAAGGGGGAAACACAGCAGTAAAGGCTACCTTTGGGACAGATCTGGTTGGCAGACCGTAGACTGAGGAAGTCCTCTGGATGGGGACAAAGCATTTCTCACTTAAAGAAACTGATCCAGATGACATGATTTAAACTTTTTATTGCTATCTACCTGGATGATTGCACTTACGACCCTTTTTTAAAACTGATAACATCATTCCAAATCATTAAAGTTTTCAAATTAGCACTCTCGTAAACCAAACAGGCTTGTTGTTTGTGGTTTGGCAGTAAATAGCCAAATTAGAGCTGAGAGTTTGAAAACAAGTTTTATGATTTGAAAATTCTTGAATTTTTTTATATTCTAATATTTTAATCTGCCTTTATTGCTGATTTTAAGGTAGATCTCATTTGTGGACCTTTGGTGAAAAATAACAAGTGCACATTTGCATTTTTCATTTGTTTAAATGTTCATTAATGTTTGCTGTCATTTCTTTAAATTAAAAAAAATTGATTTAACAGCTTTGCTTAGCATTTTGCCATTATCAGAGTCATTTCTGTCTGTTAGCAAATTATTTCCTAAACCTCAGGACACGTTTTAATGACACTTCCAGGAAAGAATCAATCGCTATACATCTACAACTGAGCAACTTTTGGAGTCAAGCATTAAAGTCAAAGCTTCTTTAATTGTTATTCGCACCACATGTAGTACATGTGGCGGAACAAAGTTGTGTATACAGGGTCCCAGTTACATCCAACAAAAGTATAAACTGTAAAGAAAAACAGTACTAAGATATAAGATATGAACTAAGAAATACGCTAAACTAAGAATACGCTAAGCACTAATACTGTAGTACAAAAACAATATGCTGAACAACAGCAGCACGAACATGAGTCTGTGTGAGCAGATGAGTATGAGTGAACACAGCAACATGAAACACGGCTATAAACAGATCATTTTTGCATATACTGAACTACAAAGTAAAACTTTATGTGGTAGCTGGTAGCTTGTATGTTACGTTACGTTACGTTACGTTATGTTACGGTACGGTACGGAATGGTATGGTATGGTATGGTATGGTATGGTATGGTATGGTATGGTATGGTATGGTATGGTATGGTGTGATGTGATGTGATGTGATGTGATGTGGTATGGTATGGTATGGTATGGTATGGTATGGTATGGTATGGTATGGTATGGTATGGTATGGTATGGTATGGTATGGTGTGGGGGCGTCTGTAGCTGAGTGGTTAAAGCAGTCATCTTCCAATGCGAGAGTGGGAGTTTGAATCCACCAGCAGTAACATGCTGAGGTTTCCCTGGGTAAGACACTGAACCCCTCATAGCCTCTGATGTGTGTCCCATCAATTCAATGTATGAATGCAGTTTGAATCTTTGATTAGTCTCTTTAGAATGATTTGTTCAATTAGCTTCGTAGAGATCTAGTAGAGTGTTGTATGAATAAGTAAATGAGGCACAGACTGTAGTGTAAAGTGCTTTGAGTATCTTGAAATAAGAGAGAAAGGCGCTATATAAGTACAGTCCATTTATCATTTATGGTATGGTATTTATGGTAGCTCGGTGGTCAGTACCATGACTTCTTTTGATCCAGAGGTCCATAGGTTTGAACCCAGGTTGCATTTGGAAGGGCATCTGGCACAGAACAGGTCTTTTGTGTGAGTTTGTTCACTGTGGCGACGCTTGCAGGAGGAAGCAGCTGAAAGAAAAACAAGAGGCTATGAGTCATTCACAACATGACTCTGAGCATGACATCTGATGGGAATGCGCATAATATTATTTTGCAAGTTTGGCTGAACAAACTACAGCTCTCATTTTGCAACACAAGGTTTTTGCCTAAAACTCTGGCATGAAAGGTAGTGGGAAAGGTTTGTCAGGACTTTTATTTCAGCTGTTTTGCTATGAGTCCCAGGCTGCACATTGTCTCAGGTCTGTAACGATGAATGCAAATAAAGTAGTGAGTCACATCGAACTGTGCAGAGATAACCAGGCCAGCTGCCTAAAATAAGTCAGCACAAAACAACTGTGATCATAAAAGATTTGCCTCCAGAGAGGGTGCATACTGATGAGTTTTACATCATTTCCAGTTTGTCTGTCTCCGTCCACTCTTTCATCAACACTGCAGATGCATCAAAACACACGAACTGTCAATTTCAGCTCAAAGTGGGTTCATTGTTAGTCTGAACCTGCAGCTTGGTGTTGAAAATAAAATTATTTTCAAAAATGATTTTTTTTTTGTGTGTGTCTTGAGTCCTCCTGGACATCTTATTATGAACAACTCTGAGGGTTTCGGTGTAAGAATAAACCTCACATAGATTCTTCTGATGAGCACAAGTCCAAAGAAACTTCGGTTGTAAAATGTGGAACATTGTTCAGAGTTTACGTGTGAAAGATGAAACTGTAAAACTTTCATTTTATGATAATGCAGTATTCCCTTGCTACTTCACAGTTTGACTTTCGTGGACTCGCTCTTTCGTAGTTTTTTTAAAGTACTTGTGAGATTGTACACAAGAAAATTAAATAAATTGTACACAACACATGATTATCAACTTTAATCTAACTCATGAGATTGGGACAGCGCGGGATAATGTACAGTAAAGTTAACGAAAAAATAAAATACTTTGGATAGGCGCCGCCATTTTGTAGTTTTCTCTCAATAAGCCTATACTGTATATCGTCACTTATAAGGACAGCATTTCCCAGAAGCCCCATTATCTTCTGCTGAAATATGTAACTGGAATGTTTTGATCTGATTGGAAAAAGTTTGGTCCTTTTTCATAATGACTTCGGCGCCCAGCAGATGCAGAGAGTCACACAGAACCCACCAGGAACTGGACCATAACCAGAGCAGAACTGGACCTTCAGACCCATCGGCGAATTCAAGAGTTGCTAGCTGGCCCACAAAAACCTCCGAGTGGGGTCGCGCTGCTGTAGGTCCAGCGTTCCACTGGGAATTTTTAAAATCCAGATTTGAACTCAGTTGGGCCAGAACCGGGCCGCTGTTTCTGCAGAGCTGGTAAGTAAAATTTTACAGTACTGTAAAGTTAAAATGATGTAGGTTTAAGAGTTTAAAACACTGTGGGCTTTGTTGCTGCAGGATATGTCTGCCGAACGGAACTGAGCTGCTCAACTTAAAAATTTAAGTTGAATGAATACATCTTATTCATGTTACATAAATATGTGTTGATTATGTTGGGAGTAGTGGCACGGAGGCTAGAGAAAGTGGGCCTGTGATCAGAAGATAGCTGGATCAACTCCTGATACCAACAACATCAAAATGTGGGCGGGATTGATGAAGCACACACACCCATCTCCACCCTCATTTGTCCTACTTTGGACCCTTGAGCAAAGCCCTTAACCCCCACCGCTCCACCGGGCGCCCAGGACCCCAGGACCCAGGACCTTCTTGCCCAGGACCTTCTTGCTGTGATGCAATAGTGCTAACCACTGAGCCACTGTGCTGCCATATGTATGGTATTTGAGTTAAATATATATTATTTATGTAATATATAATTTATGTAAGTAAAATGTAGCTGTTAATTTATGTAAATATATGTTAAATTGTGTTAAATGTACATCATTTGTGTTAAGTATGTCATTTATGTTAAATATGTGTTATTTACTGTATGTAAAATATGTTAATCTGGATCGTTTCTTTGTGTTGAAAAGTTTCGTTGTTCATCCAAAGGACTTCATCAGTTCATCAGAGGAGCCACAACAAACTCAGTCCCACATGCAGCACACTCACATAGTGGGCCAACCAGTTTGCTGGTGATAAGATGATTTCTGGAGCCCGCCCTCTCCCCATTTTGACTCCTCTGAGGCGACCATAGCCAAAGTGGTTCAAAACATCAAAGTTCATGCGCAATAACTGAGGTTAAAAATTCAGCAGTTAAGGCAGATCATCTCGACAGAGTTTGTTGTGTTTCCTTGGGCTAACAAAGTCTTTTAGATGAAAGACGAAACGTTTCAACAACGAGAGAAACTGTCCAGAGGACCTGACTTAACTGTTGGATGTTTTTACCTGGATTATTGAGCATGAACTTTGATGTTATAAACCACTTTGGCAATAGCTGCCTCAGAGGAGTCGACGGGGGAGAGGGCAGGCTCCAGAGACCATCTTATCACCAGCAAACTGAATGGTCCACTATGTAAGTGTGTGGGACTGAATTTGTTGTGGCTCCTCAAACTGAAGAAGTCCTTTGGATGAAGGATGAAATGTTTCAACAACAAACAAACAACAAAAAAAGAAACTGTCCTGATGATCAGACTTATTTTTGTCTGGTAAATGAACAAACAGCTGGTCTGCTAAAGCTTGAGTGATGTGGTCATCCCACCTGTTTTGTTAACTTAAAATATTTGTAATAATCATATTTTCAGTTGATTTGCACATTTTGTTTTTGTTCCATCATCTGTTAGTTGTTCATTTATCGGTGTGTGCAAATGTAAAATAAACATCTCTAAATAGTACAACTCCACCACCACAACTTCTCAATTCATTTGGCAGCCTGATTGAGAGGGGGCAGCAGCGTGACCATTCCAACTGGATCAAGTGAACCAGATCTCTTTAGTGCGTGACTCAGATTAAGTCGAGTCCACAAAGTGAACTGGATTTTCCACCTCTAGCTGCTAAACAGTCAGCCAATGTTTGCTTTCAGTTTTACATTCTGCTTCATCTGAACTCTACATCTCTATTTGTTTAAAAAAATAAAGGCTAAGGGCTTTTATCATGGTGTTTATCTCATCATCACAAAAAAAAAAAAAAATCATATGACATGTGAAGCATGTGATGCTATTAACAGTGCCCCACACAAGGCAGGCTACTGTTTTATTCCTGCAGCTTCGTGGTTTTCATTAGGTTTCAGCTGGGCCGCGACAATGGCGCACACTGTTAGGCTGCTTTGGTTAAATACAAGAACAAACACCCCAACAAACACATGGATGAATACATCCCTGCAACAAATTCCAGCTCAGACAGCAGGCGTTTGCTGGAAGTCAGATGCATATCTATTATAAAAGATGCTGCTTCGAGAAAATGCGGCTTCTCCTCTGTGACATTTCATCAGCAACCTAATTATAGACTTGACAGCACACAGAGGTAAAGCTCGCCCAAGAAAAGTTGGTTCAGGATCCTGCCACCGTGTTTTCATGTTTTTTTTTATTATTATTATTTATGTCATATTCCAAGTAAATTGTCATATGGTGAATCATAACTCAGTTCTTACTTCTTTTTTTTGTTTATCCCACATTGCACTGATTTTTTTTTTAATTAAATATTCACCGACAGAATAAAAGCCAAGCAACATACAGCCTGTGCCGAGCAACAGCAGGTTAATTATCCCTCAGCTGACAAAACGATGATCCTACTTGAAATCAGCGCTGACTCCTTGATGCTCCTGTTAAACATATAATGCAGGCAATTATCCTCTTCATTATAATGAGCTCCAGTCTAGACTGAAGAGAAAAACGAGATAAGAATTAGCCTTTTGACCTTCAATAAAAAAAATATTGAGTGGTCCAAGAACACAAAGCATCTGTTTTTCTTGAGAATGTGCCCATTTATTTGATAAGTTTCAACCATGGAGAAAGTGTTTAGTCTCCCATATAATGAGTTTAAAACTGTTAATTGGTTTCTGTGTAAAGGTAGCTCCTATTATCTCCAATCTGTCTCAACCAGACAGTCAAGCTTGAGAAATCAATATGAGTGGGTAAAAAAAAAAAAAAAAAAAAAAGAATAGAAGAGGGTTAAACCAAGGTTGTATTCAAACTGAATAAACTTTAATTTCATTGTGACTATGAAGGGTTTAAAACCCTTTTGTACAGTGGCCGTGAGGAGTAAATGAACAACATTTGGGAAAAAAAAAACAAGAAAAAAAAAAAAACAGTACTGTATTACATTTGAAGTAACAGAATAACATTTGAAAAAAAAGAATAACAGTTGAAGAAATGGAATTACATTAAGCCAAAGCAGAAGTGGCTGCAATCGCATTTGAAAAAAATGGAATTACATTTGAAGAAATGTCCAAATTACATTTGAAAAAAAAAAATAAATAAATAAAATAAATAAAACAGAATTAAATTAAGTAAAACCGGAAGTGGTAGGGTTCGTTTTTAGTCTATTTTTTTAATTTACATTATTAAGTTATTTATTTATAGTATTGCATTTATTTATTTATTTCAAATGTACTTTTGTTTTTCAAATGTAATTTTGTTTTTCAAATGTAATTCGTTTTTTTTTTTTTTTTTTTGTTGTTTTTTTTTCCAACTGTGATTCTGGCCACTTCCACTTTGGCTTAATGTAATTATGTTTTTGCAAATGTTGTTGTGTTTTGTTGTTTTTTGTTGTATTTTTTAAAATGTTGTTCATTTATACCTCATGGCCACTGTACTTTTGTCCCAATATGAGCTTACTCAGTGACTATGTTATGGTTCTTGAAGATTTAGGTTCTGTCTTTATTGCTACGTTTCAATTGAAAAATGGAAGTCTGGATGAACAACAACCCAAGCACTTAGGGGCACAGCATTCAGCCCTAAAATGGACATGAGAAAGGGAATGACATCACCCACAGTATCTGACAAAGGAAAACACATGAGGGTGGATGTTGAGGTGATAGACAGTCAGAGGAGGTGAGCCAGCATCGTCATTATGACACGCAGGCACATCTTAAGTCTACTCAATAGGGTATCAAGACCCTGATCAATCAACTGCTCAATAAATTTTATTTTGGTTGCAAAACTTTGGGTTTTGCACATTTGTTATTCCCTTTATTATTGTTATTAACTTTTATTTAACCTGGGAAATCCCACTGAGATCACAGATCTCCTTTGCAATGAAGGCCTGGGCCTAGAAGGCTATAGGAACATTTTCGGTTTTGTACAAGTGTGATTCACTTTTTTCCGAGTGAAATGTTACTAGAGATGTGATGTTGGAGAATGGACCAAATCTTTTGAACGACTCTTCACAGCGAACTATAGGAACTGAGTTGCAGACAGGTTAAAGCTGTTCCATGTTTCATTTTTTCTGCCTTGTGATGTCTTTGTGTTTTCCTCCCCAAATTCGGAGATGTATGCTCCTCACTTTTCCACTAAGACAACGGAGAGGAGCGCAGCAGCTCAGGAGGGGAGGGTTGTTTCATGATGGAGTCAAGGAGTTGAGACAGGCTCTCAATGCATTGAATCATAAGCGAATTCAAGCTCAGACACCTCTGTCAGCTGAGCCAGCTCTCTTGATTTTACCGTGTCTGTTGGCATCAACTTTCTTCAACCTGCTGCCCCAGCACACCACAGCATATAGAAGACACTGGAAACCATCAAGAGGTAAAATATCTGCAGTATGGTCCTTCAGATGTTAAAAGATCTGAGTCTCCTAAGAAATAATAAAGGTGACCCTGTCCTTTCTTGTAGAGAGTGTTGGTGTTAGCTGTCCAGTCCAGTTTATTGGCTAAGTGGACCCCCAGGACAGGAGTTGATTTGGCAACCTTCTTGCTGAAAGGAATCAGCTCTACCAACTATGCCACCGTAC
>JARVGS010001166.1:26483043-26493509 GCA_031762315.1 Hypsolebias antenori | reverse complement strand
CAGTATACACACACACACTCTAAAATAAACAACTTACTTGTACTATTCCTACTTTGCGGTTTTTCATGCTGGGCTTCAGGGTACAGATCCCCCATGATAAATGGGGGACTACCGTTTACCAATTTTGATACAAATCAAAACACTGAACTCTGCTGTTCTATGTGAAGAATAATAAATAAGTATCAGGTGGGACTGCAGTAGATCAGTGGTCAGTGTCGTGGTCTTGCAATCCTGAGGTTGCGAGTTCGAGCCCAGGTTGTGTCAGGAAGGACATCCGGTGTAAAACCAATTGCCAAATCCTTCATGTGAGTTGTGACCCCTGAAGAAGGGAGCAGCCAAAAGAAACATACTCTTTACTTCAGCAATTGCCTGTGGGATCAATAAAGTTCTAACTTGTAGTTAGTTATCTGGCAAAAATTTACAAAAACGTGACAATAAATCTGTCAAAACTAGTCTTTTCTCAAGGGCATAAAAATCAATACAATTAAATTTCATGAAGTTTTGGTGAAAGCATCAAAGAGCTGCTGATGAGGGACTAATGAGCCACATGTGGCGCCAGAGCCGCAGGTTGCAGACCCCTGAGTTAGTAAAGGTTAAAAGCAGCGTTCACATTAAAGTGAGAGCACTATTAGTGTAAAAGTTAACACGTTTTCATGATTTTTTTTTTTTTTTTAACGGTACAAACAAAACGACATGACACACAATTAAAGATAAAAGCAACAGGTTATGTTTAATCTTGGGTTTGATTTTTGCCACTTTCAACAGAAAGAGACAAGAAATTCACATTTAAACTACCCAGAAATGTTTTGTATTCGTTGCCATCCTAAAGAAGCTCTCGGCAAAAAGCAGCCGATATCGTTTGGTCTTCTGTAAAACTGTGAACATCAAGTATTAGAAGCCGTTTTGCAGCTGTGTGATAAGCTGGAGGTAAACCTGGTGAAATCAAACAATACACCAAGGATACATGCATCTGTGGGACAACACAGAGACATAATAAAGAACACTCTTTAACACACAATAAATGCAGATTGTAAGACAGATGTGCTAACATGTAAAAATAAAAAAAGGCCCCAAACCAGCAATCCCATGTGCCTGAGGGATGCTCAAAGATAAAAAAGAACAATCTCAACCCTTCTTTTCCCCCGTATGGCACTGACCTACAACCCTAACCCTGCTACACCTCTCCCTGACACAGTAAACATCCATCAGAGGATAAAAAATAATGCAACTGCAGCAAAGCAAACAAGTGTGATGTCAGAGGAACTGTTCCTGTTTTCCTGCAGAAACTTGCCCTATCTAACGTTAACAGACGTGGGTGGAAAGAGATCTTAATCAGAGGGAGAACGCAAAGGTTTTCAGCCAGGCCCTGAGGTATCGGTGGGGGGCAGGGAGCAAAAATTCTACATTAGCCACAGAAAGTTCTCAAAAATAGGAACGTAATGGCACTTGTAACATTTCAAAATAGAAGCATTCCCATTGAAGCTACTTAAAGTTGCAGATGTGAACAGCCAGGATTCTCTCGTTTTTTTTTTGTTTTTTTTTTAAAGCAGCTCTAAGTCATGGTGGAAAGAATAAACGACACACAGGGGAAACTATGTGTTTATCACCCTCCATCCTCTGAAGCAGGATGTGGGGGTGAATTCACAATAAAAAACACAATCTGTGATGCTTGACCTACAACAGGAAACTTGCTGTCACTTTTTCCATTTTTCGTTTTTTTGTCGTCTCTTACTTTCATCCATGACTTCCAGGCTGACAGGAGTCCTTGTGCAACTGGCATAAATACAATTGTCCAAAGTACAAAATCAGAATAAAACAATAAAAAAGAGCCGGCTCTGAAGCATGCTGGACTGTCCTCTGTAGTACGGGTTCTTATCCAAGCTGTTTGGTTAGTGTGGAACAAATCCCACCTTCCTTTTCAAGAGTCACTGACGAGCGGGGTCGTAAACGTTACAAAAAACGACAGCGTGTACGCGCTGCTTCACTTGGTTGGTCGACTCCACAGAGTCGTCGGCTCTCTGTGCTCAGCTGGTTGGGACTGTTTTGTATGCTGTTGACCTGGATATGGAGCGGGCTGCTCCACCTCACCCCCCCCACCGTCACCAGTTGGCTTTAATGGCTTTGACATCACTCACAAGGTTCTGAGCGAGGCAGATGCCAAATATCTGGAAAACAGCCACACACCACAAGTTTACTCGCGCTCCAGCCAGCCTGAGCAGCACTCACCACCAGGGGGCAGCGATGACACAAAATCACATCTGTCAGTTTACACACAGCAGTGGATAAATAACAAACCTGTAAAAGTGCAATACCAACGAAAACCCCCGCTACGATAATCAGGTTGTCTTGAAGCCACTTCTCAAACTGTCCCACGCAGCCTTTGGTGTAGATATATTTCTGCCGGTCCAGCTCCTTTTCACAAGAACAAAGATTGAAAACTTTATTTTACAGTGTAATCATCACGGAAGACGTTTTATTTGATTGAAATAAACATCTGAACTCTGGCAAAACACAACAAATCGCATTTTATCCACAGATTCCTGGTCTGAAGCTGCATGACGGCTGAATCACACTTAATGATTTCAGCGTGTTGTTATCTCGGAGCCTAACAAAGGAAGAGTTTACACATTCACTGACGACCCCAGCCTGGAGTGAGCAAACAGGCAGATTCTTTTTCCGGAACAGATGGTTGTTTGTGTCACCCTGTTCAGCTGATGATGTATGTTCGGGGGGTGGGGGTTTAGAAAAGGTGTAATTTACAGCTGAAATGGCACCTAAAAGAGAGTAAGAATAGGTGCCTCTACACAATGCCTCCTTTGTTACTCTTCAAGTCAACCAGGCAAACTCTTTGTTCGCTTACAAAACCTGAAAGCTAGCTTTCAGCCAATGGAAAGTAAGGAGAGCCTCCTGGCAGCCAATGAAAAGGCAGGAAACACCACGTTATTCTGGCTGTGAACTTCCTCTGAAGCTATTTCAGCTCCCTGCCTTTGTTGCACCTCTGTCCTTCACACGTCTCCTGCGCTTCCTCTCTCCCACCCTGCCCTTCCCATCACAAGCAGCACAGGAACTCGCTGCTCATCCCTGATAGTTTCCCTGCTCAGGACAATTGGGACGCGAGCATGGATACCATCGTCTCGTCCCAACTCGGCTGCAGGTGGTTTGTAGTACTGCAGCTTGCATAGCAACAGCAAACCTTTGACTGCAGTGCAGCGAGTTGCAACCACCACACCCACACGTGGTGGAGAGGGGAACGGACTGGCATAACCCACAGAGCAGCCGATTACAGAGCGGAGCTAGGCTGCTCTCTGGGCTAAAACTGGAGCCTAATTGTCCCTGTAAGAAGAACAATCTGTTATTAAAGCAAGCAGCTCGCAGGAGAACTCCTTAACCCTTACATGCTCTGTCTGCTGTGGTCGTTGTTGGATTGTTTATGGGGTTATGCTACTTTTTAGATAAAAACATGACTGAATCCTTATATTATCCTGGAACACTATTAAAAATAACCACACTTGAAATGTTCCTGAAAAGTTAGAACGAGACAAATGTCTGCAGAATTCCTTTTCATTGGTCAATTTGATCCTTGCAGAAACATTTTCTGTTATTTATCACAAAGACAGGTCAAGTAGCTTCGTTTTTTTAACTCTACATGCTTTCAGGGAAACAATCCCCACACAGTACTGGTTCCATGATGTTCTGCCTCCTGGTTGCTCTAAACAGATGCTCTCTAAAAGCACTTCCCTCGCCTTTCCAGCTGTGAGCGAACATCTTCAGCACGAAACCTGCTGTTGTGAAGTGCTCGTGTGAGAACAGCAACTGCAGGGAAACAAGTCTGAACCGAACCCTTCACATATTTTCCTGAACACCTCCAGAGTATTTGTGTGCACACACATTTAGGCAGCTTACAGTTAAACAGATTTGGAGGTCTCCAGGAGTAATTCCACTCAACAGCCCAGTTGTTTTAACCAGGGGCGCATTTGTTGGAAAAATTTGTAACACGATGGTTTGTATTGGTTTTAGATATGTTGAAATTCTGAAAAACAAATAAAACATGGGCTGAAACTCAGCCAGCGTTCCAACTCATTTTCCTTTTTGCACTTCCAGACTTTTGCATAAATGAGTTTTCACAATGTTCTGTGAACGTTGTGCAGTTGACATTAAAATCTGCACATGCAGTAGGCCCTCGCTACGCTGCGGTTCGACTTTTGCGGACTTGCTCTTTCGCAGTTTTTCAGAGTACAGAGTAGATTGTTCAGGACAAACAAACAAACAAAAAAAGGTGCTGCCATTTTGTAGTTTTCTCTCAATAAGCCTACCCTGTATTGCCAGTCTAAAGGACTACATTTCCCAGAAGGCAAAGTTGCTTTCTCCTGGAGAGAAAGTTTTGATCTGATCCGAAAAAGTTTGGTCCTTACAGTATTCATAGTGACTTCAGTGGATGCAGAGAGCTGATCAGAACCAGAACAGAACAGAACCGGACCAAGGCTGGGTGGGTCTGCCGAACCGGAACTAAGCAAGACCGGTTTCTTGTTTCAACTCAGAAATCGATGTCATCTCTACTTCGCGGTTTTTCACTTATTGAGGGTGGGGTCTGGAACGTACGGTAACCCCCACGATAAACGAGGGACTACCGTAGATGTTCATTAACAAGTGGTTTTGTAACATCTGTATTAAGAACAACACAAATTGTAAAAGAAGATGAGCAAAAGGAAACAATTAAAAAAAAAGTTTTAAGTTCGTTTATGGTTGTAATCCTCCTCCACACAGTCTGGTGTAAAGCTGTTTCCATTCATAGAAAAATGTAAAAAGCTGTTTGTGCTTTAGGGCTGGGCTGCCCTGAGACTGAAAGTTACACACTGTAGATGTAAATGTATTAGTCTGAAGCAGAGGTTCTCAAACTGGGGTCCCAAGACCCCCCAGGGGTTCAGGAGTTGTAACTTGGGGTTCTGCTAAATAAATGACAATAAATTATTAGTTATGTCATATCACATTAAAAAAAACTATCACAATGGCCCAGACAAGTAAAGACTGTGTATAATATTTGATCTTGATTTGTGACCTTCTATCTGACAATCTGCGAGTATGAAGTCTCCTTGAATTATCTTGAGGGGCTCAAAAGTTATGGAATGAACAAGAGAACATTTATGGCCATATGGAAAGAAGGCCCCGCCTCTCACGGTTATTCTAAGACGTGTCAACATTTGGAGGAGGCCAAACTACTAAAGTTGTCAACAAAAAGCAAACGATTGTTATTATCTACAGAAAAGTCACTTGTGAAAACCTTCAACGATGGTTTCTCAATCCAACACGCTGACGGCTAAAGCATTCACCTCGAGTCGTGATGAAGTACATGTAATTAAGTGCAGTCCATCCTGTTTTTTTTTATTTAATAGTTATTTAACCTGGAAAACACTTTAATTAAATTCTACACACTTCCATTCTTTTTGAGACTACACATCAACCCTTTACAATAAATCATCATGAGGAAAACTGATCTGTTGGATCAGGAAGATGCTTGTATCTAAAACAGTGAGGATACCAACCCCTTGAAGCCGAACATCACGAACATCATAACCGCACTGCGTGTTGATGACATCCTCCTAAAACAATAAAAACAACATCTTACAATATTGGACTTTCCTTGTTGGACAAAATACAGCAAGCTATAAGAACTAAATGCTTAAGATTCTTTTGAATGTAGTTAACAGTTCCAGAAATGACTAAATGCTAAGATCTTGCATTGTTTTAAATAAAAACTAGATAAATAAATTAAAAAGATGAGAAATGTTGCAGCTGCTGACACGTAAGTGTTCTTTAGATGGAGTCATGATTTGTTAGGAGTGACTCACAGCAGGATCTTTGACACAGCAGGAGAAGGGCACTCCACATTTCTCTCTGCTCGTATTCTTGTCAGTGCAGTTGAAGTAGATGTTCTGGTTCCAGTCGTCGGGCCCGTGAGCTCCGCAGCACGACCACTGAGACAGCAGCAACAACAGAACCAGATTAAACCCCCGACCAGAACACGGAGCGTTGATCTGAGCTCTTTAGATCCTGGCTCAGGCCAGCTCAGGCTTACAGGGGAGGGTGGGGACTACAGATCAGACTCAGCTGATGAATCGGATTTAACCTCGTTTACAATACGTCACGATGGAGTCCTGCGTTTACACACAGGAGCCCATTATCTAAACGGTCCCGTTCATGTAATTGGATAATCATGTGAAGGAAAGACAATCATGTTAATCATGAGATTTGCAGCTGCGAGCGCTGCGGATGACTTTACGGCTAAGAACCTGTCTGAGCCAGAAATGCATTAATATTTAACATCAACAATATATTTCTCAAGAAGAAAGTCGCACCAACAGCCGAGAGATGTGTAATGCTTGAGGGAGGGGGATCGGTTTTCACAGTAATTACAGTCGATGGGTGCGGTGACTCACGTATTCCTGGGCAAAGTCAATGAGGTTCTGCAAGTCGATGTCATCGCGATAGGCCTTGATATTGTTGTTGATGAAAAGGTTCAGCTGGTCTTTGATCCAGTCCTTGAAGACGAAGGCGAGGATCCCCGCAGCCAGCTCCAAGAAGAAGATCAAACCCAGGAACACGGAGAACTAGGCAGAGCACGACACACACACGCAGCAAAAACAATACACACGTCACTTCAAACAAAAGCACAAAAACATCCAAAAAGACAGTTGACTTTGTTTCTGCTTGTGTTTCTAAAAGAATTAACAGGAAAGCTTTGACGTAATGGCCTCCATTTAAAGTCTTGCTGTAGTGCCTGTCTTCATTTGACAAGTGAGAGTGTAGCAGCAACAAACCGCAGTCCCTCAGGTACCGTTACATTATCTTTTTACAGTAAATGTGCAGGACCAGACTGATGATAAATGTGAAAAAACCACATTAGCTCCTCACTCTGACGCCTGACTTATTGCTGCTAATGGACATCTGCTGGAGTTGGTTGCTGTGCAGAACTGCAGCTAGCAATGAGGCGAATTTGTCTCCATCAGTCACATGTTGTTATCAACACTGCCAAACCAAAACAAACCACATAAATAAGGATGCTGTAGGTTTAAAAAAAATAAATCTGTTTTTAGGTAAAAAAAAAAACAAAATAAAAAATAAAACTTGACCGAGAAAACTGAAGAGGAAAATGAAGATGCGTTTCTTATCGCTGCTCTTCAGCAAAACATGGTTTACTAAGACACGTAACTGCTCACAGCATTTGGTTTTGGTGCGTCAAAGTGATGCCTGTTGCACTAACAGCCTCAGCGCTGGTGTGAACTGCACATCTGAGCGGGTGTCAAAGTGATTAAACCTGGGTGTGTGCTTCAAAACCTGGGAGGGAGCTCACAAATTTAAGCAGGAGAGTGTTCTCTCTGAGCGCTCCAATACAGCCGGCGAAGCCCAGGATGAACATCACCCCTCCCACGACGATGAAGAGCCACACGGGGTCGAAGCCTCCAAGATCTGTGATGGAGGACAGATTTGACAGTACGCCCTAAAAGAATGAACAAACAAAAGTAATTAAAAATCACACCAAAGTATTATTAAAATCAGTTAACACTTTGCTAAAACAGCAGCAAACCTAATCAAGTTGTATGCCAATGTCCCCCGCCGCTGAGGGTTTGAATAGTTTGAATTATTGTAGCGTTCCCACTACCATTATCCAAGGAGGGTCCCCCACCCTGTCAAGAGACACTTGACAGGGCCCCCCACTCTGCTCCACCACTTCCGGAAGGGAAACAGAGATTAGCAGCTCATTTCAGGCTCTAAATTGCTTGCAATACAAACGTAGCGCTTTGCTATACCCGCCCACCTGTCGACAACTGCTGGCACTACCATAATGCTACGCTTCTCACTGCTTGTACTTTTCGAGATGAGTGTTTCTCTTGACCGGAACTGAACAGGGAATACAAGTAAACCATAATGTTTTTTGGTGAAAGATATCCAAGAGGGTAGGAGTTACACTGTGTAGAAGAAGAGGTAGTTTGATTTGTTGTTGCTTGTCTGAGCAGAGTGATGGATTCTGGCGAGTGGAGTGAGCCATTTTATCCAAGACCAGGAGCAATGACAGAGCCTCTGCTCTGCCAATGGAATTGGTCACTGTAGATTAATCCATAAATTAATCTCTGGCCACCCTAAACATTTGCTGAAACTTTTTAGCTATTTAAAAAGTAGAAGGCATAGTTTCCTCAAATGATCAGGGTGGGTGGCTTACATACGTATGTATAACAGTGGCTAACTTGGATTTTGACATAGTAACCCAATTTCTGATAGGGACCTTACTTACACCTAGATGCAGCCACGCACCAACAAAGAAGTTGGTACCTCACTTATTTTCCAAATTCCAGATCAGAAGACAGACGGGTGGAAGATATTTCCAATTCCCCTTTTCACTTTGCAACCAAACTGGGGAATATATTTTACTGCCATTAACTCAGCTGTTGCACTGTTTAGACGTGCAGGGACAGTTTTTGCGATGCCATTATAGTACTAGTGTGTAACCTATTTGAAATAAGAACTGTGAAAGTTTTCTCCCAACAATTTATTTCTAAGAGTCTAACTCTAGTAAATCATCATCAAACATGTGGCTTGATGACTCATCAAAGTAACTCCTCAGGAGATGAGATGTAAAGATCCTTCAGAAAACATTTACAGACAAAACAGTTTCCTTTCTGCATTTCTTGCCCTTCAGTACCAAAGCCAGAAAATTCAAAGCTTTTTATATTGAGTTGCAAAGCCAGAAAATTCAAAGTTTTTTATATTGAGTTGCTTCAAACACCTAAAATCTTTTTTGAAAAAAGCCGTATTTCAAGCAGGTGTTGGTTTGACTCCTTCATGAGAATTCCTCCCAGATTCTACAAACAGATTATGGCATTCTGACTGCCAACAATGTTAATATCTTCTGCGACCTTTAAACTTTTCCATTAATGAGAAAACAAGACAGTACACAACATTCTTTTGGATGGTAATCCACAGCTATAAATGGACATTTAGGACAAACTTTGCTCATTTAATGAAGAATAAAGATCCCTTTTAGTTCCTTGCAGGCAGGATGTAGCTGGTTGCCTGCTGTGCTTGTAGCGTGTGGTCTGGTTGTTACACACTTGTGTAGGTATGCCTTTCCTTATGGGGAGGAAGTACCAGTAATAATAAAGTCTGATTCTCTCCTTTGCGTTGAACCTAACTCTAAAAACTGAAACTTAACGTCCAAACAGTCAAAACTGAAAGTTTATGTTGAGTTGTGCCTTCACATCCGGTTTTGTGTGCACCATAAATAATCACTATACGTACATGTAAGAATCATTAAAGATGAGATCTTTCATTAATGTGAGTGAGAGTTACGTCAGATGATGTGGCGTTTGAACAACTTCTTTTTCTTCTTCTTTCAGCTGCTGCCTTCTTCAGAGGTCGACACAGCAAACAAACTCGCACAAAGACTTAGCAACCGTTTTTTTACGCAGGATGCCATTCCTGACACAACCATAAACCACCGAGCTCCACAGCCCTCTGTGTGGAGCACAGAGCTGCCATCTATGGTGCCTGGGGGAGCAGATGATGGGGGTTAAGGGCCTTGCTCAAGGGCCAAGAGTGGGGCAAATGAGGGTAGAGGCAGGTGTGGGTTTTCATCTTTCCCACCCACATTTGGATATTGTTTGTCTGGGGGAGTTGAACCAGCGACCTTCTAATTACAGGCTCACCTTCGCTAATCTCTGTGCCACCACTCCCCCTCACCTCCCCCACTACTTACCGACAGCAAAAACAGAAAAGAATGAATGAGAGAAGCTTTAATGGAAACTTGACGAAGGTGAGAAGCAGTTTATGTAAAACATAGAATGAGACAAGCAACTTTACAGATACTGATCTAACAATGATGTGGTAATAGCCGAGTCATTCACTGCATACTCTGAGCATTGTGCAAAATCATTTCCTAAAACCTTGACAGTAACAAGTGGCATCAAACCTGTTTGTTAGCAAAATATTTATGAACCACAACAAATTTTTACCACAACACTCATACCTAAAGTAATCACTGGACAAATTATAGTCTTTGGGAATCACGATAATTAAGATGGCCACCACAAGTAATCAACCAAAGATGGCTACATTTCAAGTAGTTCCACAGATGTTGAGCTACAGGTTGAAGTGGTAGTAGCTGAGAGTCAAAACCAACTCAAGAACCTAGTTTAAAACACTTGCATGAAAGCAGTCAGGCAATGCTCAGGAATTAGAGCTACAGTATATTTCTTTTCTACACCTTTCAATGGTGGGAGGGAGGAACTTTCAGGAGTGATTTGTGACAAAAGGATGGCAGCAAAGGTCAAAAGAAAAGTTTACAAGACATTACTGAGACCAGTTATGTTGTATGGTCTGGAGATAGTGGCATTGACAAAAAGACAGGAGAAAGAACTGAAAGTGGCAGCAATGAAGATGTTGAGGTTCTCTTTAAGAGTGACAAGGATGGATAA
>JARVGS010001166.1:26430782-26451642 GCA_031762315.1 Hypsolebias antenori | reverse complement strand
TTTGCATGTCCAGATGACCAGACTTAGCTTTTTTAGATTTTTCTACCTGGATTATTGAGCATGCATCAGGGTGTTTTCTTTGTTGTTTTGACAAGAGAAATGTAAAACCAAATCTATTCACCAGCACTAAATAGATGTTGCTCTGTGTATTGTCAGTGAGCTTCACATAAAGCAGTCTTATCTGCTCCTTTTACAAAAAGAAAATTTATTCCAGAACATAGATGAGGAACAACAAATCAAACAAAACAGGTGTTGCAAATAAGAACAAAAAAATTGATGAGTCAGAAAATACCAGTCTCCTGGCATTTCAGATGGGGCTGTAATACAGCCAGTGCAAAAAAAAAAAAAAAACAGAAACAGGTGGAAATCCTGAAATTTTGTTTAAGGACAAGTTGAACCCAAGTAAACCAAGCAAAAAATAAAAAAAAAAAAAAATCAGAGGCTTTGTGAGGCTGTGATTCAGTGCCGTGAGAGCAAAACAAACTGTGAGGCCACTACTGACCACAAGTGCGTCAGTCCGTTTGCAGCGATTGTTGTGAAAGCCTTGGACTCTGAAAACTCAGCAGAACAGACCAAGAGAGCCAAGGTGACTGAAGCCTTACAGCAAAACAGCGAGACTCCAAAAACAGACAAAGAACAAACGATACTGCTTGAGTCTCCACTCTGAGATTTAAATGGCGCAAAATGAACAAGAACGGCATGCAAATCCCTCCCAACATAACGCACATACAATGACTTATTTAAACAAAAGCTACAAAACTTAAAAGTTTAAAAAAGTTTGGGTTCCCAAACTTTGGTAGAAGTTCCACTGGCGATAATCAGGAAAAATGTATTGGTACTCTAAAGAAATGTTATCATGTTCATTAGAAGCTACGAACAGTAACAAGCTGAAATGTAAAGGTAACAAAGGTACTGCGTACACAACATTATACACCTGTCGGCAAACTATTATTCAGCAATCTATTGCACAGGCCCAGACAAGCAAAGACCTTGTATAATATTTGACCTTGATTCAGACCTTGACCTTGAAGCAGGGGTGATGAAAAGTGTAACACTATCAATAGAGTGTAGTGTCAAAGTTTCTTTATTTGTCATTCACGCCACATGTGGTACATGTGGTGGAATGAAATTGTGTACACAGTGTCCCGGTTACATCTAACAAATGTATAAATTGTAAAAAAGAATAAAAAACTAATAAGACCTAAGATATGAACTAAGAAATATGCTAAACTAAGAATATGCTAAGCACTAGTGGTACAGAAATAATACGCCCAACAACAGCGGCACGAACATGAGTCTGTGAGTCTGTAGTGATGATGCATAATGTGTATCAAGTTTCATTAAATTATCTTGAGCGGATCAAAAGTTATGAGCGAGACTAGAGAAAATTTATGGATGTATGGACAGACACTAGGCATGCACGATATTATTTGCATGGTATCGGTTGATATTAGCGTTAAAGTTCGATTATCGGACATTCCCTTAAAATAACTCGCAGATATAAAAGGCGCTGATTTTGCCTGCAGCGGCTGCACAACGTGATGTCGTCACGTGCGCCTACCCGATCTCACAGCGGAGAGGAAAATTCAAAATGTCAGCAATGTGGAAGTTTTATTTTTTGTTGGTGAGGATGTCAGATTCCGAAGATTTATGGACTACGTTGAGTCTCGCTACACGTCCCCAGTCAGAGACATTTTTCCGATGTAACGTTACCCGAATTACAAGACATCCTTTCCGTCGTCACTGAGAAGCTAATAGCTGACAGCACAACTTGTTGGGTGAGTTTTACCACAGACATTTTGACGTCGTGTTAGCCCCGTTAGCATGATTATTCTTACGGCACAATGGAGAGACAAAAACTTTGAACTTAAAAAGTCTGTCCTTCATGCACAGGAGTGCAGAGGATCCACTCTGCAGGTGGAACCTGGAACAAGCCTCCACAAGTGAGACACCATCACAAGTGACTAATGCTAATAAATAACATTTAACACTTTTCATTTAATATAAGTCAAAGTGCTATGCATATGGCTGTTACTGAATATATGTCACCAGCTCTTACAGGTGTTACACAATTTTGTAGCAAATAAGCCTAAATAAGAGGAATGTGTTCTGACAAAAGAATGTATATAAAATATCGGTATCAGCATCGATTATCGGTCGGGCAAGTTTTAATATACAGTATCTGCATATTGGATATTAGCCAAAAATCCAATATTGTGCATCCCTACTAATTATTTTATTCTGATCGGGGAAAATTGACCTGGCTGCGCATGTGCAACCTGTCAACCTCACATATTTCCGCCTGGCTAATGCTAATAATATTAGCATGTCGAGGAAGCAAAACTGGTCGGTGAGCAACACAACATTTCTTCTAGAAACTTTGAAAGAGCTCATAATTATCTGTATCACTTGTAGCTCAATCAGGGAGTGCGGTAACGTCTCCACCGTCATTAAAACCTGTCGCGGGTCCATTTTGGTAGCTCAGGTTTCTTTACGTTCATCACGGAAGTAAAACTTCTTCTGTGTTTTCAGTACTTCTATTCTGAATAAAAGCCCGCTGCATGTAAACGCTCAATGTGAACGGATTGTGCCCAGGTAAACGATACATTTGGATTAGAGAACTTTACTAAGTGGCTTTTCTATGTATGTGAATGCTCCTGAAAAGTGCCCTGAGACAACTTTGTTGTGATTTGGTGCTATATAAATAAACTGAATTGAATTTATTATTTTATCCGAATGCATTTCAATCCGGTCAAAGAATTTTGCGCATGTAAACATAGCTACTGTGAGAGAGGCAGTTTACCTCATTACAATCAGAACAGTCTAAATTCATATTTATTAAAAACTGACTGTTTAGCTATACTAAAATATGTACAAACACTAACGATGAGACTGTCTTAATGGGATAGTTCAAATCTTAAAAATGAGGTTTTGTGTTCAGATTTTCTGTAGATATATCCTTGAACAATCTCAGTTTGGGGAAATAAAGTTTAACTCTGACCAGATTGACAAACTAAGAGCTAGTCTGTGCAAAAGCACAGCAAATTCTTCACATCAGTTGAACAAAATGCTATTTTAAATGTTTTTATTTTACTGTCAGTTTCACTTTACAGTTATTAGGCAGAATAATTATGTTATGCCTGCTAGAAATGCCCCAGTCTGCACCAGAAAATGACTCCTTTTTTGTAAATAATTGGACATTTCACTTGATTTAAGATGATAGCGATCTGATTTGGTCTTAGCAGTTACCTCATCAATACAGTCAGAACTGAAGTTTATTTATCCAAACTCAGCTTGTTCAAAAAGCTGTCGACAACTGGTAAGATATTAAATGTCCATATCTCTTTCAGAAAACCTTATCCACAAGATATGAATGGTTGCTTTAACTGAAGAACTAAATTGCTCATTGTTTTTATTACTTATTATATGTGCCTCTATAATCCATACATTTCTTCCCACTTTGACTTTCTTCATACCGACCAATGTACTCACTTATCAGTAACTTACAACAATTCAAAACAGACTAAAAGTAGAAGTGACTGTGAAGGCTTGTTGGTTTAAAAGGTGAAAAGAGTACAATACTAGTGTAAATATCTGGTTAATTTGAGTTGTTGCTTTTTTATTTTTGTTTGTTTTGTTTTTCTTGCTATGTAAGAAGCATACAAGCCACAGCAACTGTTTTACAAATAGCTTGTTCTTGTCCTTCTACGCGTGAGCCATATGAAACTCTAAAACTACCTGGATACAATATTTAATATGGTCTGCAAACAGCAAACAACTTTACAAAAGCACAGTTATCAGTTTGTTAAAGCTCAGTTAGAAACGTCTTTAAAGTGTGATTCAATGCCCAGAAAGTCTATGAAAGTGAAATTGTGTTTTCAGCTCACTGTCACAGGTCGGTGGAGCCTCTCTTGACTCTCAGGCTGCCCCAGCCACGGGGGCAGGTGTGGTAGGAGTGAAGTCCAGGCGATCGGAGGCCTGAGTTTTCAGACTCAACAGAGGCATCAGAGTCAGTCAGGGACCGGGTGTTGTAGAGCCTCACAGGTGAGCAGATTCTCTGAGTTGGAGTGGGAGGAGGACTGGTGAAAGTAGGGGACTGGGCTCCCAATGACTGTGACTGGAAGTAGTTAATGGGTGACTTCTGCCCGTCGTGGTGGGTGTTAACAGTTGAGATGGGGAGGCTGTGACCACTCAGTCCACCAGGCGAGGGGCTGTTTTTACGCTTGGCTGCATTTATAATATTCTTTGCTAGGAGGCGATGGTTGACTTTAGAGTCCAAATTATTGTTGTCTGGGGACATGCAACGGCTGTCTTTTGGTTGAGGAGGAGGAGAGGTGGTAGAAGATGTGTGGAGAGGAGCCATGGGTTGAAACACCAGACTGCTCTGAAAGAGTGCAGGTGACTGGGAACGTGAACCCCATGGAGGACAGGCAGGAGACGGGGATGTTGATACTTGTGTAAGTCGGGATGTAGAAGTGATGTCAGTGGAGAATTGGGTGTTCTGATTTATCAGTGGTGATTGACATCTAGATTCCCATGGAAGGGTCTGAGAAGGTCTCACTGTGAACATCTGGGTATTCTGAGACACAGCTGGTGATTGACTTCTTGATCCCCATGGGGGAGTTTGGGAAGGTCTTGACACAGGAACAGAAAAGCCCGTAGAAAACTGGGTATTCTGACTTGACACTGGTGACTGACTTCTTGATCCCCAAGGAGAGAGTGGAGAAGTCGTTTTAGGTGTCAAGGAGGGCCTGGATGTGGAAAAAGAGGCAACTGTGGCGGTCTTGTTATTCTGGCTCACAGTTGGAGACTGGCCTTTTGCACCCCAAGGAGGAGTAAGAGGAGAGTGTATTTTTGAGAGTTCAGGAGATCTGAAGGAAGGAGTGGAGGCTGTGGTGGACTGAATGATTGCTGGTGAATGACATCTTGATCCCCAAGGAGGAGAACGTGGAGATGTAGGTGTTTGGGAAGGTCTTGATGTAGAAATGGAGGTACTAGAAGAACACTGTATATTCTGATTGGTCGTTAAAGAATGGCATCTTGTATTACCCGAAGAGGTGACAGGAGAAGTGACAGACCTAATGGAGCCACTGGTAGTGGTGGAGTGTTGGTTTGTTTGGGAGCTGGAGGTCCAGATTCTTGGGACTGGCCCATCAGGGCTGCTGAAACGTCTTGTGAGGGTTGGTGTACTAGTTGATGTGGGTATTCCACCAGTGATATCCTCTGTGGAGGACTCCTGTGGTGGAAGAAAACAATGATGTTTTAAAAGTTTGGAAAAGTGCAGAAAAAAAAAAATCAGCTGATATATTTTCAAAACAAGAAATTGTAGCATGGCACTTTCACAAACATGAAAAATATCTATATTACACATTCAAAAATAAATTCTAAAGTTTGGATTTGATTATTATATATTTTCTGTCACATTTTGCAACCTGATTTAATAAAATTAAATTTGTTTGTTCATTTGTTTCTTCTTATGTTCATTCCCTCTGTGCATGTTTCTTCAGCAAGCCAAGTCACATATGTAGGCCCAGTCTTTAGTGTCTCTCTCAGGTTACTGTCATCTGGTCCTCCTGAGGTGGTTAACCTTTGCAGGGATATGAAGTTACTCGACCCGAGCAAAGCCCGCATTCCATCTTATGTCCAAACCAATTAGGAACCTACTCTATCTTTGCTTGGGATAATATTTTGTAGGGAGTGTGCAGTGATTCAAGCTGAAGTGCAAGTATCTGTTTGGGTTTTGTTAGATTAATGGGTTATATATCAAAAGTTCAAACCTTTGTTTTAAAAAACTAAGCTCAGGTCAAGGGTTACAACATTTATCTTTATTTTTTGAGTTACCCAGAGCCAACAAGACCAAGTTCCAAGTTTTAGCTTGACCACATAAAAGCTAATATTCTTCTGAAAGTGCTGCATAATAAGTGCCAGAAAGCAGTACTGATTCTTTTAAAACATAAAAATTTTAAAGTCTAACTTTACTTTAAAGAATGTATTTTGATGATCGCCTTTCCTGACAGTTTTAAACTAAAAATTTTGTCTTGGAAAATGGCAGTGTTACTGTAATTTTGGTAAAATCTTGAGAATAAAGTTACACACGATTGCACACAATACAGGTAGTCCTCGACTTAAGGCGCCCTCGACTTACGGCAACTCGGACTTAAGAACGGGTGTGCGGCACAGCATTAACATACATTTTACATGTACTGTATTTCCTCGACTTACGGCAAAAATCCGGACTTGCGAACGGGTTTGCGGCGCAGTATAATGAGTTCCGACTTACGTTAAAATCGGGTTACAAACGGTTTGTAGGTATGGAACCCGTTCGTAAGTCGAGGACTAGCTGTATTATAAGATAATACTGAAGTTTGTCTTGGGAATGACTCTCATCTACTATCACGCTGAATTTTAGCTCAGTATTTGTAAAAAGTGGCTGAGTTTTCACCATTTTTTGTGTTTCCTTTGGATGATTGGTCGTGACATATACAGTATCTTGAATTAGTCCAGCAAAGTTGTCAGGTCCTCTGGACAGTTTATTTTTGTTGAACCTTTTCAAGTCTTTTGGATGAAAGAAGAAACGTCTCCTAGGCATGAATAAGGATATCTTGAATTAGAGTCACTCCAAAGGTTAACCAGTCATAAAGCTGCAATAGAAACTTTTAGTTTCATTGAAAAAGGTTGAGTGGTTCATGAGATATTTTGCTAACAAACAGACCAGACAGACAGGGTTGACTTCAACTATTTTTGCCTAAATTTTAAGCAAAGTCATACCTTAATTTGTTAGTGCTCAGAGTATGTGTTGGTATTACTCTTATTGTAGCTACTACCACACCATTTTGTAGCTCGATATTTGTAAATATTGAATATTGAATTGGGTTGACACTAGAACTTAATGATGTGCTTGGATATCTAATGGTTTCTTTCTGAGTTTCATTAAAACCCATCTGCTGGTAAGAGACAAATTGTGTGGATCTGGCAGTGTCACACCATTGCACACACTTACACACACATAATGCAGGCATGTACATCATTCTCTGCCTTTCACTGATGGCATTAATAACATATTATAATCCAAAATTGACTTGGCTCCTGTTTGTAGGTCATCTTTGTTTTTGATAGAAGCACATAATTTATAAGCGTGTTTTAAATGTTCCCAGTGACAGCAAAGGAGACAGGAAAGTTTAACAACACAACGTTTTAGAGTGAAAATATTGGCTGAGAGACGCCAGTGAAACCAGGAAACGAGAAGAAAATAGAAAAGCCCACTTCAGAGTGTTAGCATAAAGATTTAATCAAAAGGAAAGACTCACTCTCACACAGAAAAAAATATTTTATAGGAGACGGTAACAGCGAGAAAGTGCAGTGAATTGAAGTTTATGGAAAAAGGCACAAATACTGCAGTCTCAAACAGCACAGGGTAAAGACTGAACTATTGCTTTAAGTTATAACATATGCATCAGTTTATGAAGCAGCTGATGCTGTCTGCAGACTTTAAAGCGAACATAATCTAAGTATACACCATATAGTTAGGCATAAAGGACATTGGAAAACAGAGTAAAGTACCAGAAGACATAAAGGCATAAAAGAGTTTCCTTGCTGCAACTTTCGTGCCAGCAAACAGCACGGACTTTCAAATCATAGATCATAAAACAGATGCAAGACCATCTGTTAAAGTGCTTTATGATGCAGCATCTTAATGGTGCCCAGTGGGGGGGGGAAAACAGATTGTTTTTACATTTTATATGTTCCAAAAAATTTACATTTTTAAGTGCTCAGATCCTAAGTGCTTTGGGAATGGAAACTACTTACTTTGATTACACTGAAACAGTTTTAATCCTCTAAAGTTAGTTACTGCTGTATAGATATTTTGTCACGACAAAAGTGCATATGTATCATGTATTCAGAAATAAATTAGTTTGCATTTACTTAGATAATCTTTTAAGATGCAGAAAAATTCATCTTGAGCTAAAATGACTCATTGTGTAATTCATCCAGTTTTTCCAATATTTTACATGTTAGGATTACAATGTTTTCCTCATAAACCTTAAAAATGTGTTTTTTTAAAGGCACAAGAACTCACAGGTTTAAAGAAATTACAGTACATTTTAGCCCCACTAAAATTTGCTTAAATTTTGCAGACGTGGTTAATCTCTGCATAATTTCCAGTCTCTCTGACATGAACACATTTTCTAAAAGTGGTACAGATAGGGTCTCCACACCTGTGGTGTAATTCCTGCCTTTTTGGCAGAAAATGTTGGCCTTGGTGCTTGAACTCCCGATCGAGAAGAGGAGACTCGCTCAGAAGAAAAGGCAGGCACAGGAGAACTGATCCCTGGATGCCCAGAACCTAGATTTGATGGATACTCTGGTACTCTTGTGGGGCTGAGAGGCAGTTGAGGAGACATGCTTTGGAAGCGGGAAGGGGCGTTGTTGGTAAGAGAAGTCTGTCTGGGAAAAGTACTGGTGGTAAATCGGTTCTTGGCCTGCGGTGCTCCTCTGGGGAGGGTACTGGTTGGGTCCTTGACTGGATTAAAGGTGACGAGGGAAGAGTTAAGCTGGTAAGGCCGATGCCTGGAGAGGTCCATCTCAATCTTAGAGCAGCCATTTTCCAAAAGAGGTGGTTCAGGAACTGGTTCTGGTGATGCAGCTTTTGGCCTTTGTTTTTGCTTGACTGCTTGTTGGGCTTTCAGATTCTGAGAAAGCTGAGCACTCATGTCAGAGTTCTTGGCAATGGCTTTAACTCGTCCAGGCATGTTTGATGGATAAACCCAAGATGGTGGTAGTGACATTGCAGGAGAGGGAGACCTAATTTGTCCCACATTCTGATCCTTGACAACATATTTCTCCATCCTGGACTGTCGTTTTGCAAACAGCTCAACCCCTTTTCCCGACACATTGGTGAGGGTTTGTTCTGGATGGTGCTCCATCCTCGGTCGGGTCTTTGAGCTCTTGAGACAAGAGGCCCACTCTGGTGCTTTTATTCCCTCTGTTGTGCTTGCTTCTTTGGCCAAGAAGTTGGAGGCTTCTGCTCCCAGAGCCATTAACTCATCTTCTGATGCTGGCTCCGGAACAGATACGTGTCCATGTTTCTTTCTTTCGTCTGCCCCTTGCACCAAAGAGAGCAGCTCAGGGTTGGGAGCTATCACTGGCTTCTCTTTAAATGTAAACATTGACTTCTTTGTTGTTCTTCGGGCAGCCCCCTCTTCGAGTATTCCTGTTTTGATTGGTGTTATCTTCCTCTCCTCCGTGTGCTGGGGAACAAAAGTGGAGAGCTTTGGGGTGGTGAGAGGGCCACACTGGCGGACGGCTGGGTACTGAGGAACAGGGAAATGGGATGATAGAGGAGAGGAAGGGGACATGACAGGAGACATTGGAGGGGGACTTGAGTAGAAGGTCTGTGGGGGTTGATTTGTGAAGGCTGGCAGAGGAGGCATTGGATAAGATGGAGGTGGAGGCAGAGGTGAGCATGTGACAGGCTGAGGGACAGCTGAAGAAGGGAGAGGAGGTGTGGAGTAAGATGGAGGTGGTGGGATGTCCATCACAGGGTTGACTGCCTCTGAAGAGAGCACTGTTGGTGGTGAGAAGAAAGGCCTGGCAGTTCTGTTAACGATGGTAGTTGCCCGCTTCGATTGGGGCATGGAGGTCCTTTCAGGTCCAGAAGTGCTGTGACAACCATTGGGAAGTTTTGTATTGGAAACTGGTTCTGTGTGGCCTTCATTTGTCTCTGTCCCCTTTTCTACATGTGTCATCTGAACTGTGTCAGTGTTGTCCCTTTTGAAAGGCATCTCATTGTCCTTTAGAGCGTCTTGGATCTCGTCTTTTGCCTCTTCGTCCTCTTCTTCCTCTTTAACAGGAAGGAAATGTCTCTCCTGGATGACGTTGGTGTCAATGAGTTCGTTATTAAAATCCTCACGTGGCTCATCCATGATAACACCTACAGAGTTCATAGGTGACAAGACGAGTGGTTCTGTATTTTTCAAATTAAGGTCCTTATCCTTCTCTTCAATGCTCCGCGCTGCCCATGTTTGTTTGTCAGACGAGTTGTTGTTTTTCACATTCTCCATTTTGTCCACCTCTGACCCTCGTTCACAACTTTCAAGCGTGAAGGCATTCACTCTCTGCTTACGGCGGTTAAAGAGTTGGACACCCCTGGAGGTACAGCTGGAGTTGGATGGGAGGGTGGTAAGCTGAGCAGCGATGATTTGACTCTTCAGGCGTGCCTCCCTCAGCTCCTTCTCTGATAAACTGGCACTCCTGGTCAGACCTGAGGAGACACAAACAGAAAGAAAGGCGATATGAAGGTTCATTGAATGAAATGTTGAATCTTTAGTTTAACACAGATGTCTGCGTAATTATAAGGAAGGTTAAATGTAGCAATGCAATATTAGTCCAAAACAAAGCTCTCAAAATTTTAATCGATTTTCCCTAATTTTATTTATATGCGGATAGAAAGTGGCAAGAATACTGCATTTTTAACAAATAGGTTTAAATATTTTCTTTAAAACCCACATAACTTCTGTGGAACCACATGGTTTTGATTGTAGCTTGCCATGCTAAAGGGAAAAATAAGCCTTTGTGGACATTTGACTCAGCAGTCTGGAGTTGTGGACAGTGAGCTAATAGGCGTAGGCTGACAAACATCCCAAACATCCTAATACAAAGATACAGTTTGTACAGTAAAGTTAAAGAAAATATCTAGGCCAGTTTCTTCTAGTAACGTGACTTGTCCAACACAAGTTCAGCAGTTTTCTTGATTGCTCACTTATGTTCAAACTTAGTTTGTTTTTTTTAGTTTAAGAGCTCGCTTCCAGGCAGTGGAACTATTTCCTCTGCCATCTGCAGTCGTCCCTCCCTGAGCATTCCTCCCCGGCTGAGAAAACTCCCCGCCTGCACGTCCAGCATGCCTTTGGTTTCTCTCTGTAGCTAATTTGTGCAATACTGGAGCTTGAAACCTTAATAGACCTCTTTTACAGGCCTCCAAAATGACTTCTGTGAACTCTGTCTATAAACACACTATAGAATCAAGAGCTCCTTTCCTAAACATAGTGACTGCATCATGCTTCAAAGCTCATGAGAGGAAAATTAGGGCTGCCTTTTTTCTCTTTCTTCACAAAATATAGCTGTGAAATCAAAGACTCTTTGGTGAGCATACAAAGACCAAGAGGTTGTCATGGTGAAACATCTGGCAGATCATTCATCTGATTCATGATCTTCTGTCTGGTGGGAGATATTTCCATGACTTTTCTCAGACAGCTGGCGTAGACAATGCATTGTGACAGCTTCATTAATTGACCTAATTGAGTGCCAATCACAACAATACACATAAATCATCACTTGTGAACTGGATTCTTGGTGTGATTTTTTTTTAATTAATTTATTTATTTATGGGATACAAATGCAAAATATTGTATATTAGCATCCATCCCCAATCAGGAGTATTATACATTTGCTCTTTTTTTGCCCTCAGCAGTTAATTTCTCTCTTGTGAGTGATTGTTAATATGTTTATTGATGACCTCAGGGATCATTTTAACCCAAGGGCAGCAGGGGGGTTAATAGTGTATAGCTTCCCCCTTTCAGTAGCCATGGAATATTTTTTAACCCCAGCCTAAGAGCATGTGTCTTTTTACATAAATAAATTATAAGTCTGATTTGGATAATAAGTGCATTCACAAATATAAAAATACACTGTGTGTCCTCACAGAGTGTATGTATTGCTTATTTCTGCACTGAAATTTGTCAGTACTGATGAGGATAAATCACTCAACCTGAAAACTGCATCAACTGAATTAGACAGCTGCGGTAATTTAACATGGTTACAAGCAATTTAATTGTATACATTTTTTTTTCACGCAGCTGCAGAAAAAGAAGCTATCCTGGCTGTCACTCAAAATTTTACTGAATACCGGTACTGATTTTGTCAGTCGTGAGAACGCCACTTGCTTTTATCTTTTATCTTCTATTTATTGTTTTTATTTCATGCTGGCTGAATATGCCAGATCTGTAAGACTTCAAATGAATTGTCCTCACTACAAACATTGTGAGGGTTATCAGGTGACATACAGGTGCAAAACTCATCAGCAACCAGAAGACAAGTCATGATGAGTGCAAACTTTCTCATGTGTTATTAAGCTCTCCTTTCAGTTTTTTAAAACTGGTTATAGTTATTTTTATTGTTCTTGACTAGGATTACTCATTGAAAACAATCTAAAGTAAAGTTAATTTCGTTAGTTTGATGCATAATCCCCATAATGTAATAATTGGTGTTTTTGATAAATGTAAAAAAAAAAAAAAAAAGGATTTTGTGACACAAAAACAAAGCAGAGATGCCGACATGTTAACTTTTACAAAACAGCCACGAATGTGAATCATCCTCACAAGTTCTCCTAAAGGTTGGCCCCTAACTCCTATAATTCCTTACCTTTTTCATGTAAAACCTCCGAGCTCCGCTGTGTTGCCGTACCTCCACGAGCATTTTCATTTTTAACTGCGCCTGATAGCTTCACACCCACTCTTTTCTGGAGCGAGACAGGGGATCAGATTTCTTTTTTCTGCACACAGACAGGCAGGCAGGCGGATGGGGAGGGAGGGGGTTCTGTAGCTGGAGGCTGTCACTCAGCCTTCAGGACTTTTTTATTTTATTTTTATTTTTCCCCTCTATGTGCACCACTACCTCCTCCACATGCTTTTCACTAAATATTAAAAGTGAGACGCCCATGAGGACAAAAGGCCCTGCCCTGTTTGTTGACACAGTGTTTTATGTTGAGGCTGCACGCAGACGGGACTTTGTTTTGACAGTTCTGGAGAAGTGTTCAGTCGATGGGAAGTACTGAGCAGCATCTCTGTCATGTCCTGCGACGGCAGGCGAAGAGTCTGACCCCCTTGTTGCAATCTTTGAAGTGCAACCCAGAGATACTTGGGCTTTGTGCTTACAAGGATTAAAGCCCAGAGACTCTGGAGCTCCACCTGACCCCTGCTGCCCTCCCAACATCAGTGGCCATATGCTGTTTGTGCTCTCACTGAGCTCATTCGGAGTTTCTGCCCTTTTTTTGGAGGAACCTTTCTGGCCCTGGGCTCCCCTGACCTGATTTAAAGGCCTCAATCATACACTCCTCCTTTTCTAAAACTTTCTCTACTTCATCTTCCTAACCTCTGTCCCTCCTTCCCCTTCATCCCTGCGTGGATGAGAGCAGACAGGAAAACTCCCCCTGACAGCAGCAGAATTTAAATCGGGGGTGAGTGTTGACCCTGCAGTTGTGTATCAAAGGTCAGATTACCCTGTCGGATGTTATCTTTCTCCTGGTTGATGGCTGGGAGGAGGGGAGGGGGGGGTGACATGGCAGGCCCCTGTGGGTGATGTGTGAAACGGTATGGAAAGATGGGGATTAACAGAGGTCCTGGGATCTGAAACCTGCACGAGCGTGACCTAACCCCTCTGTTGTTGTGGTTGGACCAATGAAAGAGCAGCGGTGCAGAGGTGGAAACACGGCTCTGTTGGTTTTAGGTGAGCCTTTAGCTCACAGTTTGCAGTGCAGCAGGAAACTACTGAACATGGAGGGGAAAGTGGCTTTTATCGAGGCATTTCGTGTTCTTTTTAATGATCTGAGGAAACTAATTAGTCAGTGATGATTGATAGGAAGGGAGTTGGTACCAAAGAGATCAAGATTAGGAAGTTTTTGATGGCCGTGAATTTTCTATTACACAATGCCCCATTATTCACTTTGAATAGAGCGTTGAACAGAGGAAGTTGTGTTATTATCGCCCGCACCGGAAGGTGAAAGGCAGGCGATAATGTTTTTACCCATGTCTGTGTTTTTGTGCTTTTCGTGTGTCTATTAGCAAAATAGCTCTTGAAATTCAGTTCAGTTTATTTATATAGTGCCAAGTCACAACAGAAGTCATCTCAGGGCACTGAACAGAAACGTTCATAAATGTAAAAATAAGTTAATATTTATCTGAGGAGGAATGCGTTTGACTGTGGTTTGAATCAGAGGTGCCACGTTTCAGACTATGGAGCTACCAGTAACCGGCGTCTGCTCCTCAGCGGAAGTCTCACTAATTTCCAAAAACTTAGTCTACTAGAGGACAAATTGACCTAATTTCCTTAAATGATTTGTTAAAATTGAATAGTTTTGATACTATTTCTATCTTAATGTGATTCTTGACCTGCCATTGTGTAGCTGTTCCTACCAAACCCAGCCAGTCGAAGCAGATGGCCACTTGTCCTGAGCCTGGTTCTGCTAAAGGTTTCTTCCTCATGAGGGAGTTTTTTTCTTTCCACTGTCACCTTCATGCTTGCTCAAGATGAGAGTCTGTGATTAAGTTAAACTCAAAGCAGGCTGCTCCTCAGATAGTTGTTAACTTACTTTTTATCTACATGAATGTTTCTGTTCAGTGTCCTGAGATGACTTCTTTTGTGACTTGGTGCAATATAAATAAAATGAATTGAATTATCACTTAAAAAACTTAACATTGCTTGTCTGTACCTTGGTATCCACTATTGTTGAAAACAGAGGACAGGTTTTGTAAGGCCTTTCCTATTCTCTGGTATTCTTTTGGCAGAGCTGTGAAAAAGATGAAATACAGTAAGCTGACAAAACACTAATCATAATGAGATTTTTTTTAACACATAAATAATAATTACAGCCTAAGGTAAAGGTGAAGCCAGCGTGTGGTAAACACTCATTAAGATTCAGAGCGGAGTCAACGTACGTCCTGTGCATCTCTTCCAGTGCTCGTTTCCCACCGTGAGAATTTCCTTCACGCCATCGTCCATGGATTTGGTAAACCTGCTAAACTGGTCACATTTCTTCTCCCTGTCCAAAAATAAATATGGGTCAGTATTAAAAAAATAGTTCAGATCTGTTAAAAAGGGGTCCTGTGGAAACGTTTAGGCATAATTAAGATCTTACGTGTTGTAGATGATTCTTTGAATGACCTCAGTTTGAAGAAATTATATTTAATTCTAAACGAATTAAAATGTCGGCAATCCACGTCGGTGTTGGCCTCACTGGACTAGCCATTAGCTTGTCATTCCAGCCAGAATTAAACAATTTCTCCAAATTGAGATCCAAAAAGAGCCATCTACAACAAGTGAGAAATCAACTGTTCACAGAACCTGATTTCCAAAGATCTGAACTCCTCCTTTAACAAATATAGAACAGCTATGAGGTGTAGCTTTTGTTTTGGCAGAGCCTGATTCATCAGTTATGTATAGAGCTCAGAATAATGTACAACCTTTAAATATCCAAATGTATTTTGTAAAAAGACATAGCTGTTACAATCTTAAGGGAACAGAGCTATTTGTAAAACCACAGTATAGAACTAGTTTGAAGGGAGGTCTGCCTTAATTCAGGGAATCGGATTGTGGAATGGTTTGGACACAGATGGAAAAAAAAGCCAAGTAAATGTTTGTATTCAAGAGAATGATCAAAACCAAATTGTTGAAAAAATATACTGTACATGAATGGAGTTTAATGAGAAATGTATGAGAACTAGAAAATTGAATGAGTTATTCATTTATTTATGTATTTATTTATTGTTATTTATAGACAATTGTTGTTTGAATTGATTATTTGAAAAAAGGAGCTGATATAATAAGATTTTTTTTCTTCATTTGCTACCTTTCATTTTATATTTTGTTTCTTTTCATTTCATATATGTAAATTGTTTTGCATTTTATTTTAAAATGAATGAATGAATAAATAAATGAATGAATGAATGACTCACACTTCTAAAGGATCTAGTTCTGGAGCTTCAGGTTCGATTGTGTTGAAGATCATCACTCCAACAGTCTCATCTTTCTCTGCTTTTCTCTTCCCAATCTTCCAGTCCTGAAATCAGCCAACAGATCAACTCATTCAATAAGTCTAATAAGTCATTAACTTTTACTAATAACATTATTAGGTCCAATCTAAATTTTATATAGAGCTGAAAGTTAAATATTTTGCACAAACTCCATTTCAATAATAGAAAACAGTTGATTTTAACCTTTTAGTAATACAGTTTTAGAGGTTTTACAAGTTAAATAAAATCACACTATACCTTCTCATCTTTGTATGTGAGGAAAAGCTGAAATACTTCGCTGCTAGAAACAACAGGGTGTCTGCACATCCTGGTCATCCAACCCTGCAGACGCTCCATACGCATCTTAATAAACTCCTCCTCAAAGCGGCCTTGGATATGAAGTCATGAAGAGTGTTTTTCAGGTAATCTTCACAACATTTTGGCTAACAAACAAATGGTTGAAGCGAGAGGAGCTCACCTGTCACCTGCTTGTCTGGTAAGGAGGGGATGGGGATGGCCGAACCAAATTTGTCCAGGAGCCTCTCGTACAACCAATCAAAGTGCTTGTATCTGTGATTGACTGGGCGGTTTGTGGTCTGCAAGCCAAAAGCAGGGAGTAGGTCAGAGAAGCACGAGACTAACATTTAGCTTAAAAATCAGTCGAGCTTCCATTGAATTTGTTTCATTTAATAATCTGAGAATGTTTTTGGTGTACTTACGTTGGGTGTGATTTGGTACTCAATGTAACTCTTGAGGCCGTACATCTTCGAGCCTTTCTTAGGATCGGCTACAATACAGTCCAGTTGATGTTCTGGGTAAGACCACACCGGACCAACCTCTCCCATCTGAACACACAGCACAAAGATTTACGACTTTCTCAGCTTTGCTCTTAGTCTGTTGCAAACAAAATTAATTTTAAAACAAAGTCAGTAAAGATGCTAAATATAATGCACCGAGTACGGTACATCTTAAAACGTCAATGGTGTGCATGAAATATTTTTGGTAATGGCTAGTAGATTGTATAAAGGTGTACGTTTAGGGATAACTTACATAAATTGGCAGCCTATCTTTGTCTTTTGAAATCTGCTTATTAAGAAGGTAGAGCTCAGGACCAGACTTGGAGAATCCTGGAAACCTGCTCCAAAAAAAAAAATAAAATAAAATAAAATAACGCATACATTTTCTTGATCCGTTTCTGTAAGTTTGCCACAAAGTTTAAAAAAGTGCTTTCAGTCTTTTTTTTTTTTTTTTAAATACAAAACTGTTAATAAAACTTGTTTTAAATTTATCATGGCAGAAATAATGGTTGGACAAAGGAAAACCCAGTTTGTTGATTTTTATCAGTTTATTACTAAATACTGTAAATGTTGAGCAGAAAATCTCTTAGCAAGACAAGGCCTTTTAAACAAAGCTTATCAGCAAAAGGGAACGAGGTCCCATCACAGCTGCATCACTAGGAGAGTGCTGTGTTTTTGCAATCTAACTACTTCTTCACATTTTCTGCTATTTTAGACATATCAAACTGTTCAGCTCATTCAACAGGTTGTTGCAATAACAAGTTTTTAACATTTACATTTTTTAGAACATTATACTTTATTTACGCATAACTTTCTATAGAAACACATCAAGATTTTTATTACCATTGTTCTGTTTGAGCTAATATTTTGCCGATTTTGGCTTTTAGCTAGCAGTAACTACTTTTAGTTAACATTTTGCTTCTTTTAGCTAGCCTTTGGCTACTTTTACTTAGCCTTTTGCTACTTTTAGCAGTCATTCTACTTCATTTAGCTAGCATCTTTCTTCTTTTAGCTAGTATTTTTTGCTCCTTTTAGATGCAAGCTAATATTTTGCCAATTTTGGCTTTTAGCTAGCAGTTGCTACTTTTAGTTAACATTTTTACTTCTTTTAGCTAACCTTTGGCTACTTTTACCTATAGCCTTTTGTTACTTTTAGCAGTCATTCTGCTTCATTCAGCTATCATCTTTCTTCTTTTAGTTAGCATTTTGCCCTTTTTAGCTAACTTTTTGCTCCTTTTAGCTTTGTGCTAATATTTTAGCCAATTTTGGCTTTTAGCTAGCATTTTGCTTATTTCAGATATTAAAGTTTCACTCCTTTATAGCATTTAGCTAATGCTCTGATTCTTTTAGCTTTAAAGCTCATGTTTAGCTTCTTTTGTAAACTCCAGCAGTCATTCAGCCCTCAGCACTCACGTTTCTCTTGTTAATTAAATCTTGTTACAAACTCGTTGTGCATTGATGTCTTGTAAAAAAAAAAAATCTTACTTGTTGAGAGAGATTTTCATTGAAGATGCATGCGTTCCGCCTCTTTGCATTGCTCCACTTTCTCCTGATTCAGATTCTGCATAACCGCCAGTGGACTTGTCATCCCACTCATCGTCCCACTCGTCAAACTCTGCCCCTGAGGTGGGATTCATCAGGTCAGGTGTTAGCTTCAAATCGTAGACACAAGACCACCCTGTTGTGTTCATCTCTACAATGTGTTCAGTGATTTATGGTGTTTAAAGAGCAGCAGCTAAAGAAAGGTACTCTTTCTAAAGTTCTCCCACCAGATGAGTTGTATCTTTCTGGGTAAAAGTCTTTATAATTTGTCTTATCAATTTAGTTTTATTATTAATATAGTTGCTCTTAAACATGCACAATCAAGAAAAAGTCAAACAGTAGAAAAGTATAACTTCTTTTCGTAAAATAAATACAAATCTCAGTTTTAATGCTTACCGGGTAGTTACCGCCGGTATGTCTTAATTTCTGATTCAAAAATTTAAAAACAGTCATGTTTTGAGGTGTTTGGAAGCTTTTCCACTTGCCCATGTCATGTTCAACGTTATCAAAATCCAAATATTTAGCTTAACATGTGCTAAAAGCATCCCTCGAAACCAGAAGGTGGAAAATTCAGCACACAGTTGGTCTTTTCATTTCTTGTCGAGTCTCGTGAGTTCAATTGACGCTTGGGGAGGTTTTGAAGAATTCTGTTCAAAGCAATTTTTATTTGAACTTTGAAGCAACAAGACAAATACAAAGTTTATTTTCACACATGCATTTAGTTGGATTTCAGCATTAATGGGAAACAAAGCCAAAAACAAATCCACACGTTTGGTCAAAATTCTGTCCGGTATCAGAATTTCTAAGAACAGATTTAGTAAAAAAAAAAATAAATAATAATAAATTATTCCAAACACACAACCCAGCTGCATTCCCCTGAAATTCAATCAGTTTTTAATACCCATTTCAAATGTTTGTCCTTTGTGCTTTTGCTTTAAGACAGCATCTAGATCCAAAAATAAACGCACTTGAATTATTCGACTAAAACTAACGATTCTGCTATTGCAGCCAAAAAATGAAGATTTTAAGCTTTAATCCGGCTCATTTGTTGCCATCTACACCGGGAAGACTCGCAGTCAAACAAATACAAGCTGCCTTCTTTAATTTGAAAAGCAAAACATAAAAAAGCCATTTGTGCAAATTACCACAAAGTTATCGTAGCGTTAGTGTTTACCTTCAAACACATGCTTTTTAAAAAGGAAATATTCTATTGCATTTCACTAGTTTCACTTCTAGCAAACACTTCTCAGCAGTTCACACACTAAAATTAGGAAACATCCATCAGGCAACAAAATGATACCTGTGTAATCGATAAGGTAAGGATATGGGTAGATGTCTCTGACTAAAGACAAAAAAGAAAAAGTCTGTTAAAAAAATTTTCCTCACAGCTCATTTCATTTGTTCACTTTTCACAAGAAAGTCTGAGTCACTGCTCTCCACTTCTCAGAAGCCAACTTTTCCAGTCTGGTAAAAACAGAATTATGAGCATGCTCACAACTTAGAGCAAGAGTGTCAAACCTGGTAACAAAAGAAGGCCAAAAATAAAAATAGGGTTTAAGGGCAAATTTCAAGAATTACATTAACTCAAGTCAGATCAGCAGCCACCATCATTTTATGATTGAAGGTTCATTTGTTGCTCTTTCCCCATTAAAAAAAATAAATTTCAACACATTTTTTGGGCCTCTAAGTTGACCAGCTGTCATGAGAAGTCTGCACCAAATACTAGTGGTGTAACGGTACACGTGGGTGTACCTAACTGTTTTGGTACGGCACGTTCGGTTCGGTCCACGTGCGTACTGTTTCCATCATTTTTTCCACTCATTCAATTTTATTAACGAGAGATTATGCGCCGCGGAACAAAAAAAATTCCTAAGTGTGTTTCAGCACGGCGCTTATATCTCGCAGCACGCGTAGCAATAGCCTAGCTTCTCGTTGCGGTCTCGTTTGGGAACATTACAGGTATGTCCTTCTTGGTAAAAGACGTGAACAAATCCAAAGCCGTGTCTGTGTGTCGACGTCGTTTCACGGAGACTGGATCTGCAGCAGGCAACACGTCTAACTTGTTTAGGCGCTTGAAACGACATCATCCGAACGTGAACGTAGTTTGGTCCAAAGACCGATAACAGCAGCATTTAAATAACTTTTATCAGGTAATTCAGATCGGTCCAGAGCAATAACACAAGCTGTAGGAGATTTTAAAGATCTGGATGTCTACGTCCAAATGTTGTAGATGCGCAGGCTTTAAAGTTATTGAGCCCCGCTACGACATCCATCACGTCACCACTTCAGTCAATAAGTTCAGCACTTTATGAAAAAACTAAAACTGATATTGTTAATAAGCCCTGGATCAGATTAAAGCCCTGCCCTGATGACGATGATGATGATGACCGAGAGATTCAACCACCTCATAACAACCGTTCAAGAGTTGTTCTTTTATTATTATTATCTAATTAACTTATATATACAGGTAGTCCTCGGGTTACGACGGTCTTGAGTTACGACGTTTCGTGTTTACGACGCACCTCCCATTGAACAGCATTATTTCCCATTGAACAGCATTATTTCGAGTTACGCAGCCAAGCGTTTCTTTTGTGTATGGAGTGTTAACACTTTTCTCTTTAGGACCCTGTTGATTCCTGCTCTCTGGCTTCCATCAAGTTGTGGGAAGGGGGGGGGGGCAGCGAGCAGTCATTTGGGGGAAGTTGGAAAAAAAAAAAGTTGGGGGAAGCTGTTGTGGGG
>JARVGS010001166.1:26357467-26370922 GCA_031762315.1 Hypsolebias antenori | reverse complement strand
GCGCAACTTCCGACACGGTCCAGAACTGGCATTTGTTTATGTGCAAACAATACAAGCTATTGTAGTTTCTCCAGGCATTATGGGTTTGATTTAAACATGTAGGACACCACCTGTCAGAGCTCTAACAGTACAAAATAATCATGATGAAATGGCCGTAGATTACATCTACTAGCATATTTAGCTACTTCACTGACTCAGTTGCTTCCAACAGTGAATTTATATGAACAATTTGTAAAGCTCTGAGGTGTTTTAGTATCTACATAGTAATAAGATCGGTTGTGTTTTGTTAAAAGACGTGGGACACAATCTTATTCACCTTAAAGCAGACACTGAGCCAGCTAAAGCCTTGAAGTCCTCCATCACTGAGCTTGTGTGAATTGCAGAGAAAATCATACTACCAAAGATGAACAAATACTATGATTCTGTGCCTTCATATACTTGAAATCATTCCTGATATTCTTGTCACTGTTTTCAATCCTTCTGAGGGCCCAGCATCTCTTCTCCAGTGGTTTACTGTGGTCCAGCCACAAAGAAGGATGCAGGTTTTCCTCCGTCGGCCGTTTGTCAACAAAATGAAATGCGCTCACATACAGTGTTTTTTGGGTGGTCTCTTCAAGTTCACATTTTTCAGCCAAATGCTTCTTAATTCCTCATCTGTAGGTAGATGATGGAAACTATACCCCTTTTCACAGGAACACTGTTTTATTTTTTTTTGTTTGTTTGTTTGTTTGTTTGTTTGTTTGTTTGTTTGGTTTTTTTGGGGGGGGGTCCATGTTCAAAATGGTGTTGTTGTAGCCACAAATTTAGTTTGGTTTGGTTGTTGTTGCAGCCATGAACACAACAGGTAACTGAACTCAGCACAGCTATTTTAGTAAACTTTGTGGTTGTTAAATAAATGTCAACAAAACAAAAACTGCATTTTGTCTGTTAAACTGAATGTAAATTACTTTTTTAAAAAATGCAGTCCATGCTCCACTTCCATGGTTAGCCAATGCTATTGCTGTTCCCATAATCATTTCTACAGTAGAGCCCCCAGGAGTAAGGTGGATGAATAAAGAGATTAATCTCAGACCGTCCAGATCTCTCTTAGCTGGTAAATGTTTTAATTCAATTCAGTTCAGTTTATTTATATACAGTAACATTAAGTCAGAGCACAAGTTGACAGGACATATAGAGAAAGGCTGAACGAGCTGCTTGAGAAAGCCTCTTCTCTGCATAAAGGATTCAGCAGCACGAGTTTGGTTTGAAAATTTGCATCTGAATGAACCACAAAACTTCTGGCACAATCTCTTAGGACAGTTGAAACCAAAGCAGAGATGTTTACCCACAATGTACCACAGCAAGTTTGACCAAAAAAAAAAAAAAGCTATCACTGAAAATCAGCACAAACACGTCATATCAGCCAACTGTGACAGTGGAGATGTAATGATTGGGTTTGCGTTACAGCAGCAGGACCTGAACACCTTGCAGTCATGGAGTTGACCATGAACTCCTCTGAAACCATCTGTGTAACAGCTGAAGATCGGACCAGACTGGGTCATGATGAACAGAACAATGATCCCAAACACAGATGCAAAAAAACAGAATGGCTGAAAAAGAAAAGAGTCAGGGTGTTGCTCCGGTCCACTCATAATCCTGATCTCAGCCTGATCAAAATGCAGGGGTGACACCCTGAGAGATGTGCAGACATGAGCTTCTCAAACCTCAATAAACTGAAGTGACTGAGAGATCATCCTGCTGAAGAAGGTTCTACAAGCTGCTGGATCATGAGGAGGACTTGGTTTTTACAGACTGCTTCTCCATGTTGGCATTCTTTTTGTTGAACAAATACTGACACAGTGGAATCTGTTGTGTGTGTTTTAACTTGAGCTTGGATCTGAGTAATACCTGATAAAAACCAGACTTTATTATGTCCTGAATGAATACCTGTAGAAAGCTTTGAACTTTTCTTTTTTCCCATGACTGTACACGAGAAACATGACGTCACTGCCGTCCTGAGGCAAAAACACCCACGCGTTGTTCTACTCTGATGTCTAAAACTCTGTGTCAACAACTACACAACGTCCTCCATGTGACTTTAATCTGGACGAGGCTACACCTCAGCGGTGGTCCCCCTTCGAGGGACGTTTATTATACATCGCTGAACAGAGTGATCTGGCGGGGGAAAGTGTTGCTCTTAGCTTCGGTGAGTGAGCTCAGATTCTAAGGGTCAAGGCCATCCATCCTTTAACTAATGCAAAGATGTCACCAGCAGCTAACAGATCTGAGACATTTCTGTTACGCAGGGTGAGCTGTTTTGTGTAGAAACTCATGCAGAAATTCAAGATTTTTTTTTTCATTTCCCCCCTGAGAATGCAGGACCGAGTCACATCAGTGTTTGGTCTGAATGCAAGTGACAGCCTTTTAGCCAAAGAAGCATGTTAACACAGAGGTAAGGAGACTCGGCGCACAGTTTCAGATGTTATCGAGGCATGTTACACAGGAAAAGAGTGACAGATGTTTCAGATTGGACCCAGAGCAAAATACTCCCCATCCTTTGAAAACATATTTTCTTCCCTCGTGACCTCTTCCTCCCTCTCCGTTCTCTGTCTTCATTTTTCATCCTCTTTGACCTCCCTGCAATCAGACCGAGCCCCCCTCTGCTGCGCTTCAAATCTGACATTATGAATAAAACAAGATCTTTGTGAAGTTGTTATTATTTATGATGTTTGAAATACCAGATCATCACATCACATTTATTTAGTGCTAATAATCTCCCCGGGGGAGAGAGGTCTGAGCTCTGATAGTGAGCAACAAGGAGATGCTGCTGCTGGTGGTGGGAGGGGGGGGACTAAAGATAAAGTCCATCTAGTCCTGCCGAGGCAGGAAATCAGATCTCTGAGCTCGATCAACAGGAAATTAAAGAGAACAACAAGGATGAGAGCAAAGCACCTACAGGCAGTTCCTCGCAGCAGCATCAGATCTCCAGGAAGGACATCCTCACCGTTTGAAACTGGAGCACTCAACGTCCTTTTAGATTTACACTTTAAGCACAAGCAAACACGTTTTACTGATTTTTTTAAGACTCATTTTAGTTTTGTATCTTTTTTGTTCCTGAAACTATTTTAATATAACCTCTTCTTATAAGTTTGCCATGCAAACCGTATCTGATCATATCATAAAATGTTCCAAGTTTTATTGTTTTCAAGCCTACTGATAACATTTGGCAGAACATCACTTCAAATAATAAGCAGACTATATCTGTAGATATCCATACAACCCTTTACAGCTTGTTATAAATTCATTACATGGTATAAGATCATAGTGTGCAGCTAAAAATCCAGATCCCACGTTCAAAATGAGTTCTGAACCAGACCAGGCTGTGTAAAAGTAGGCCAACAAACACATTTTACAAACTGGACTTCCAACAATAAAAGACCAAATGACTCTAATTATCATTATTGAAAGACCCACGTAAAGATTTTATGCAACGTAAAACACATTGTTATAATGAGCAAAGACACCCACATATGGGGTTTTACAATCCTCCAGCTGTGAGCAGCTCCAAACTCTGAAAAATGTTGGCATCGCTGATCCAGTTCCAAATTCAAATTTCCACTTGGATATTTCATATTACTGAACCATAAATCTAGAAGTGCCCTCATTGATTCCACGTATTGATTGAGTTTACCTCTTATGAGTGAAATACAGTACGGCTTGGCTCTGGGAGCTCGTAACGGCGCCAGTGTCTGGAAGTGGATTTACAGTATTTGTGGTGAGCTCGTGGTGATGTCGGGCTGGACCTGACTGTGTGGGTTTGGCTGCACGCCCAGGGGGTGACTGCCCAGCTGGATCCAGCCACCTCAGGCTTAAACATCACTTTCTAACGCTTTCATCAGGACCTAATGAGCTGCTTAAGAAACCAACATCGACAACAGCTACATACAGCAATTAGGCCTGTCACAATAACAAATTTTGCCGAGCAATTAATTGTCTCAGAAATTATTGCGATAAACGATAATATTGTTTGAAATTTAATAATAATTAATTGTCAAATTTGAGAAGAAATGTTGATTTGTTTGGAGTGTAATACCATTTTTAACCACGTGATGGCAGTATAAGACTGTTTGAACCAGAGGATGGATAGTTGAGCAGCATGTCTCTTTGAAAAAAAATGGGGTTGAGGGCCCTTGACATGACATGGGCTGATATGATGACATGGCAGACGCTCGTGGTTTGAGCTAAGTTTTCACTCAAAACTTTTACGGTAATTAAAAAAAACAGTAAACAGCTTCTCAGCTTCTTTTACAGAGAAAAACAACTTTTTACACAAAGGCACGGGTTTCAACCATGAATTTTGGAGCGCCACAAGATGGAGGTTTATTCCTGAGGTTGGCCTGTTAGCTTAGCTCATATCTTAGCATCTCAGTTTAGCTGCTTTTAACAATCCAAAAACGGGATTTTGGACATCTAAAACAGATTTTAAAGAAAAGAGAAAGGGAGGGGTCATTGAAGAGCATGGAGTTGAGCCTCGTCATCCAGTGTTCAGTAGAAAGAGAGAGACACGAAGAAACGATAAAGCAGGTAAATGGAAAACGAGGTCGATAATTTTAATTCATAATGTGATTAATTGATTTTTTGTTTATCGCGACAGGCCCAACAGCAATAGGACCAATGCTGTTCTGATAGAAATCAACCATTTACTCTATCTTTCCTAACAGCAGGATGGTGGCCTTGGAAGTCGGAACTCACTGGAGTGTGTAACAACTCACATGCCAAATCAACTAGCCCTGAAAATGGATGGTGCTGGAGCGTCGGACTCACTCCCGGCCATCGCTGGTGACAGGAGCCGCAAGGGCTACGCTGCAATGAGCAGGAGGGCCGCCGTGGTGAGTGTGGAAGCCTGGGGTGGCGCTGCCGCAGGCGCAGATCTTCGTGGTAGTAGCAAATATTCAGACTCATCTGTGTTGTGTGACTCGCATTTCACAATGCGGCTCATCTATTTCACATTAAAGCTGTTGGATGCATAGATGCAGACAGCACAGGACAGCTTGTGCTTAGTATTGTTGCGCTAAATGCAACTTAAGGCTGTTAATGTATAAACAGTTAGCTTATACCAGCAGTTAGCTCATCCCTCCAGAGAAAACATCACTTGTCAATAAGCATAAAACCTTTGCATAAATAATAAGGCTTAAGTGACAGCAGTGTAAAGATTAATAAAATAACATTTGTATGAACAGCTAAAAGTTTTGAGATTTATGTTAATTTAACATTACAAAAATCTGCTTAAAACGACTCTAACTAATCCTTAGCTTGTCGTCCTCAAGGGAGTTTCTGTATTATGTTCCAAACTGATAGCATTCTGTGTGATTTTTGGTGGTAAAACATTAATTAATAACTCCAAGAATTCCACTTAAAAAATGTGAATTATTCCTTCAAATACAATCATGGAACTAAATGTTATCAGCTAATCGTGCTATGCTAATTAAGCTAACTAGTTCTCAAAGCTCAATTTTATTTTAATAAATAAGCCACATAAGTCTAATTAATAAAATATCAAAAAAGCATTTAAAATGTTTTTTTTAATTTTGTAACATTACTCACTTTGTAGTGAAAACCTTATTTTAACTGTTAATGATTACACAACATTTGGTTCAATTTTAGCCATATTTTAATCATCTGATCTCTTCTGTTTTCACTACTATCTCTTCATTTTTATCTTCTACCACTTATCCGTAGTTGGGTTGCAAAGGCAACAGGTCCAGGAGAGAAACCCAGACATCCCTCTCCCCATCGACTCTTCCTAGCTCAACTTGGGGGACCCTGAGGCATTCCCAGGTCAGAGAAAATACACAATCCCTCCAGCATTTTCTGGGTCCATGTCATCCACATAAAGCAGAAATGAGACCCTGATGTTCCCAAACCAGACACCCTCCTCTTCCCGACTGCATCTTGAGATCCTGTCTATGAATACCACAAACAGGACTGGAGACAAGAGACAGCCCTGATGGAGTCCAGCCCACACTGGGAATGAGCTTGACTTTGTGCCAAGAATGCATATGCAGCTCCTGCTTTGGTTATACAGGGACCAGATTGCTCTTGAAAGCAACCCAGGCAACCACTCCCACAGCACCCCACACAGAATTCCTTGAGGAACACAGTCATAAACCTTCTTCAGGTCCACAAAACACAGGTAGAATGGAGAGGCAAACTCCCATGACCCCCTTAGCAACTCTGAAAGGGTGAGGATCTGGCCCACTATTTCTAGACCAAGATGGAGGGCACACTTTGCCTCCTGAATCTGAGGTCTGACAACTGGTTGGAGCCTCCCTTCCAACACACTGGAGTAAACTTTCCCAAGGAGGGCAAGAAGTGTAATCCCACGATAGCTGGAACACACTCTCCGGTCCCTCTTTATAAAAATGTGAACCACCACCCTGGTCTGCCATTCCACAAGAGTTGTCCCAGTCCTCCATGTGACAGTGAATAGACATGTCAGTCATGACACCCCCACAACATCCAAAGACTTCAGCATCTCAGGACTAATTTCATCCACCCCTTATGCCCTGCCAAGAAAATTTTTGACTACCACAATGACCTCTGCCATGGTAATGGACTCATCTTCTCTTGAGTCCTCAGACTCTGCCTCCTCAAATTATACATAGCAGGTGAATTTAGAAGATCCTCAAAGTGCTCATTCCATCACTTAATCTAAGATCAGGTCAGCAGTCACCCACCCAAACCAAACACAGCCTGGAAAAGGACCCGCTTTCCTTTTATGAGTTGCTGAAAGTTTTGCCAGAACCTATTTGAGGAATGCACCTGGTACCAGGCCACCTTAAGCCATGGGTCAACGGTAAATTTTGTAATCATGTTGTCAGACCTTCGGCTCTATGTCTTGGATACTAGGGTGTAGAGAGGGGCAGAACTGTCAACTGATCACTACCTGGTGATGAGTTGGATCTGGTGGGGGGGGAAGCTGCCAGACATATCTGATGAACCCAAACGCATACTGGGAATGTTGATCCATAAGGTCAATATTTCACTTTTAAATGCTGCACTCTGACTTTTTTCATATGGAATCACAGAAACTAACAAAGAGGAACTTACCCCAAAATTAACTTTTTTTAGTTGATAAACAAACTGGAATGTGTGTAAAATGTTGTATAGCACTATGTCTGTGTTAATTTTCATGTTTTTGTGGTATTTGTTCAAATCGGCAATATTTGGTCTAAAAACGTGTTTACACTCCCTCTATGGGTTGAACTGTGGTACTGCAGCCTAATTTTCCTATTGGTCAACGACTGGTCACTCTGACATGTCTGGGCACTCTGTTGTCACAGCCTCTGCTGCGTGAGTATAAAAGTGAGCCCCTCCCATAGCAACATAGCAACATGTCTCTTGGAACATACTTTGCATTTTTTAAATCTTGTCTTGGAGCAGAGCTATCGTTTCAGAGTGGGGTAAGTTCCTCTTTAATTTAAAATCACAAGAGGTACAGGTTGAATTATTCCACAAAAACAGTGGTGCACCTTCAAAAGGCTGAAACATCATTAAATGTCACTGATCCCTTTTACATAAACAGATGTTCATGTAACAGATGTTTTTTGATGGGACATTTCAATATCCTCAGTTCATTAGCTACCAGGCTTGGAAAGCACACTGACATCATATGCTATTTTTTACTTGTTAAACTTGAACAACAATTTTAACAAATCTTGTTACAAAACATTTGGTGTATCCACAACAAAGATACCTCAATGTCAAAGTCAACTTCTCCTGGTTCCCTGATGCGATTAGGGTCAGAACAAGGTTTAGCTCTAGGCAGCTTCCTGGGTAGACCTGAGGGAATTTTTTAAACACCATTAGTTGAGAATAGCTAGATGGGCTTGAAACCAAACAATTAATGTATTTTAATATCAGTCATGTTTAAAACTCAATTTTTACCACTGAGTTTTTTCTTCTTGTTCGGTCCAGCAGACTTGCGTCGTGGAGGGGGAGTTTCATCAATCTGCAGTTCATCTTCAGACTCCAGTTCTGAAAGACTGGATTTCTCTGTGGCAAGATGTTTGTAGTTTGCAGCACTCCCCGCACCATTACTGCTGCCATCTTTTTTACTAAAAGTAAACAAACACATAAAATCAAAACTGTCATAAACACAAGCTCCCAAAAACTTTCCAGGATTGCTTTGACGCTTACCCATCATTGCACCATTATATTCTACCATGTTGTTGTTTACTATCTCCCTTTAGGACATTGTAAATATAATTACCTTTTCACTTTTTGGCACTTTATATTTTGTGTACACTTCTTGCATGCGTTTAGTATTTCTTGTTTGTATGTTCTTTGATTTTTTTTTTTTTTTTTTGCGAGTCAATTGGTTCATTATACTTTTAACCTCGTGTTAACCTTGCATATGACAAATAAACACAACTTGAACTTGACTTACCCTTGGATTTTTCCATTGCTGAGGACAAGTTTAAGTTTGTTTTTATTTAGCTTTCCCTCAAACTCCTCTACAGGCAGCTCCATCTGTGTAGACAAAAAGCAATTATCATAATAAATAAATAAATAAATATATATATATATATATATATATAAATAAAGGTTTAGACACCCAAACTGCTGACTAGCATGTTATTATGTTTCTAAAAACATGTTAACATCATACCTTGTTCTTGTGCTTGGACTTGCCAGGTTGAATTTTTTTGAGTGTATGTTTGGTATGGATCTCAATCAGGTCAAGTTCTTCTGCTTCTGACTTGACAAGTCCCTTAGGACCTTTCTTTTTAGTTCCAGGTGTCCCCAAACCACCTAACACCTCTTTGGGCTTCGGCCCTTTCTTTTTCCCAGGTGGGCGTCCAGAGTTCTGGGAGGCGCTGAGGGGAGGTTTAGTGAGTGATGCACCTGGAAACTGAGTTCCTGTGCGACCAAGGTTCTGTTGAAATATATCCTAACAAAATAAAGCACAGTTTGGTGAGTAAAACAGATTTAAGATATGGGAATCAATAAATAAATACTTCAAAACAAAATTCGATTTTTTTTACCTCAACAAGACGAATCTCCTTGGCCAGGTCCTTTACTAATGTCTGAGTATTGATGTTCTCTGGTATCTCCGTTTCATGCTCAGCTAAGGCCTGGGTATAGATTAAAAAATAAAAAATAAAAAAAAGGCAAATCCGATATTTCACAAAGTGTTCAGAAAATTTACAATGAATAATATCAAATTAAAACAATTTCATCATCACTATGGAAGCCAAATCCGTTATTTTACAAAGTGTTCAGAAAATGTACAATGAATATCAAATTAAAACAATTTCATCACCACTATGGAATACATATTACGATCCAACTGTTTAACCCATAGACAAAAATGGTTTATCTGCTTTTTGACAGAACTAGATGAAAAAAAGCACTTTCATGTCCATCTGTCATATTTGCATTCAAAATATGGTGGCTTGGAAATGAATAGCAGAATGCTTTTTGTTGTTATAATTTTAATAGAAAAAGCCTGAGGCAATTTTAAGAAAATCACACCGAAATTTGCATTTGACTGACTGCTGTGCGACATTTCACAACACATTTACTGACATATACAAAGGAAGAAAATTCAAGCGGTAAATTGAAAATACAAACAGCTTCACTAAAGTCAGATTAGCTGATAAAAATACTTTGTACTTGAATTTCTGAATTTTTTTTAAATGTTGCAATTTTATAACACCTTTTAAGATTAAAAGTATAGTTAGCTCACTGTGATCCTTTAAATAAATATTTGATTTTAGACACTTATATTAAATCCATTGCGTTATAGCATCTATCAATTTATTTAAGTATACAAAGAGCTAATCTATACCGCTATCATAACTTGTTAGGGAGGGGAAAAAAGAAACAAGACAGGGCAGGAAATACACTGTAAAAGCAAGAATTAGGCACAACTTTACCTCTTTGCGTGTCCAGCTGCGGAAGGCATTGTTCAGAGCCTTAGTTCCATGAACGAGATAACTTGCAGGGTGTCTGCGATTTTCCCTCAAACCTTTAAGTTGATCAAAAAGTTTATATTAAAGTAATTAGTAGACATACAATAATTAAGGAGCTCACATAAACACTTTAAAGTTCATCAAAATCCCTCACCTCTAAAGGTATCAAGAAGGTGCTTCCCCACATACCAACAAACCGTCTCAAAGTTCGGAAATTTGAAAAGTTCAGCTGTGCTTAACCTCTTCTCTATTTCATATGCCCTAAAAAAACCCAAGAACATTAGTTGATATTGCCAAAAACATGCAATTCTGTACAAAGTAGATACACAACAGTTTTTATCTTTACAGATCTATTGTTCTTGTGTGTTCATGTTTATATTTAACCAATGCAAAAACAAAATTTAGATTACTAGGAAGTTTTTTTTTTTGTTTGTTTTTTTTTGCCAAAGACGGCTAATTGGTGATAAGTTGGTGCTTATATGAACATAACAATATCTTGGATGAAAATAGTGCATTAACTCAAACAATAAAGGGTGAAAATGAATGACACAAAAAACAAGTCCACAAAAACATATTCAGTACAAGCAACAAACAAAAAAAGATATCCACTCAAATGTGAAAAAGTTTTTTTTTTTTTTTTTTTGCTAGATAAATATGTTCTTATTCTGGGCTTTAAAAAAAAAAAAAAGTTGGCACTACTTGTGAGTGCAGAAATCTGTGAATACAATCAGTTTTTAAAATGTAAACGTTTAAAAACGTGCTGTTTTTTTTTTTCTTCAGATTGACAGTGTACTAGGACTAAAAAATATATATAAAATTATTTTCAATTACCTATTTGTTATGTTTCAAATTTTACATTTGGACATTTACGTATATTTACTTGTTAAAATATAAATAATATTTCAGTAAAAAGTATAGAACATGTTAAGAAGAGGCCGGTAAAAACTAACCTCAGTTGCATGTCAATGTTGAGACTATGCAAGAAGTTTCCTCCAAAGGCAAGGCAATCCACGGGAGTCAACACAGCATGAATCCATCCTGGAAAATAACAGAAGTATCTGATCCATAGACTTTATCTGACCATTAAACACTGTCAAAAAAACATATTCTCTTCAAAAAGAGTTCTTATGTTAAACCAGTTTGTTCTATTGTTGGACGGACAAAGCTCTGCTGAAACCATTACAATCAATATATAAATAAACAAAACAGCTTGACCTTTTCTTACCTGTTGGTATGAACAGGGTGTTTCCTTGTTTGAGAGAACACTTGTAACACATATCAACCTGATCTCCAAAGAACATCTCATTCTGGTTGGATGAGGAACTCCAGCGCTCAAAAAGTGCCAAATTGGCAGGAGTGGGAGATATAAGGTAGAATATTTTCTCACCCTGAGAAAACACAAAAACATAAACTTTACAATATTATAAATTTATTTATATTTAAGAAAAACAAACTGAATTTAAACCCATCAAACTTAACCTAAAACCTTCATTTTCTCACCCTCAACACATGGTACCAAACGGAGGTGCCTCCAAAATCAATGTGGAAGTCTGTGTAGCTATCTTTCACCCCCATCAGACAGTACTTCTGCACATTGGGGCGTTCAAACACAGACTCCTCAGGCCAGAGGTTTTCCACCCATGAAAGTTTCCTCACAATCTTGGGGGTCTCCACCAAGTTTGAGAGCCTAAAACACACCCAACATTTCACATCTGTTACAGGACAGACTGAACAAGGAGACATTCTTCTACTCATTGCATTATTTGTTTCTTTTACCTGGTGTCAGAGAACTCAAGGCTGATGACATTGAGAACTTTGTCTCTGTTGGGGCTGTTGTAGTATTCAACAAAGTCTCCCAGTCGCATCTTCAGATCACACTGCCGAGGAACATCAATCACATCAATCTCTTTATCTGGACCTAAAAGTAAACAGGTTTTAAAAGGAGAGATGCTTCATTAGCCACAGTAACATCAGTAAGTATTGTCTTTAATATACATAATAACAGCAAAAAGCCCAAAACATTTAGAAAGGTTTTGTCCAGAACTATTTGAAAACAGTTCAAGATATTGAAGAACGATTCAGTGAAACTTTACCAATGTAGTGCTCTATGTCACTGACACTGAAGGAGGATGGAGGAAGGGTCATGCCTAAGCCATCCCGCCTCAACACCATTACAGGAACGCTGAACGAATGCTCTTCCAGAAACTCAACTGTCAGCTGCACTCCAGATGGCTTGAGCAGGATCTCATCAGCACTGAAAGTACAACACAGATATTTGCAAACACAGACACAAACACACAAAAAAAAAACACTGAATGTTCAATAATTTAACCATAATACAAACTATTCTTTATTCAACCAAGTGCAGTGCCTATGAAAGATTGTTAGTAAATACAATGCAATCAATGGCAATAAACACTTTTTTAAAAGTACTTAAGTAATTTCTTCTAGATTTAGTTGCTAAAATAATTTGTTGCACTTACATGAACTAGTGTATCACGACAAACAGGGTTCTTACCTTGGGAAAGTGCGGCTTCGAAGCTCCCTAACAAACTGTGAACTTCCGGTCTTAACGGGCCGAGTTGGGTCTCTTCCTACACCAGCACTTCTCTCTGTGTGCTTACTGCCTCCACGCCGTTTACGCACTGGAAAAATAGAGGAATTAGAAAAAAATAAAATAAACCGGTGCACTTCTAAAAAACATTCAACAGAAACGTGAATGTGTGCTCAACACACTGTAATGTTGAGGCAATTTGATCGCCAAGTGGTTTAAAGTCACATGGACACAAAAACACTGAAGCCGAATTTTGTGCTCATTCTGCTGGATCGTTCTCTCTCTAATTAAAAAAATAAATAATAAAAAAAAAGAAACTTACTAACAGACGGCCCATGGGTAACTTGGCAGTTGGGGCAGTGATAGAGGTCAATCTCAGTTGCTTTGCCCTCTTCTACTCCGACACAGCTACACATAAAAATAAATAATCACACAAAATACTTGTTATTATACAAGTTTAATGGTTCAGAATATGCAGACTAAATGGTTATGCTAATATTGACACATCTGAAACCTATTACACCTAATAAATTTTAAGAGGTAAAGACACATGATGAAAATGTGAATAAAATACAATATTAACATTTGAAATTTCTTAGTAAAGTCTAATCAAAGTAAATACATAAATAAATAAACAAACAGAAAACATATTCAATTTACCTTCCATGAAACCAGTCTTGACAAATGTCACACTCGATCATGAAGCGTGTCACATCGTAGGGCAGGCGACACAAGCAGTACACTGGCACTGATGCCATTTTAACTGTAAGTGTACACAAAAATACTTTTAATGTCAAATGTATAGAAACTGAATTCAAGCTGGAGACTATTTCATTGAGGACTTAAATAATAGATGAACAGAAACTCAATTTTGTTAGAAAGATATACATAACTGATTGTCTATTTTGTTTGTATGAAATTTTGATGAGTTAAGTATTTGCTTTA
>JARVGS010001166.1:26299730-26317007 GCA_031762315.1 Hypsolebias antenori | reverse complement strand
TTATATGCTCAATTTCCTTTTTCCAGCCACTTATTGCTACTTGTCCCAACTTTTTTGGGATTTGTTGACACTGTGAATTTTTGAATCAACATATTTTTCCTTTACAATGTTACATTTACTCAGATTAAACTTTTGATCTCTCATCTTTGTCCCATTACAAATAAAATATTGACATTTGCCACCTCCACATCATTGCATTGTTTTTATTCACAAATTGTTTAGAGTCCCAACTTTTTTGGAATCCAGTTTGTACATAAATACTAAAATAAATATAGAATTCTTACTTTGCGGCTTTTCACCTATCTCGGTGGTGTGTGGAACGTAGCCTCTGCGATCATCGAGGGACTACTGTATAGCCATTTTTGTATTGGCTTAAATCAACTCCAAACGTGAATCAGTTGTAGATGTACAAATCCCAAAGCTTAATCACAATGGAACATAACAAACTTCTTTAAAGTTTCTTTTACAATGTTTAGTAAAAATAAAAACCATGGAAAAAGGACCATGATTACCACTGAAGCGTCCGCACTTTAAACAACAGACTGTAAACATCTGTGCACTGAAGAGAGCAGCTGCTGGAGGTTTTGGAGGGAATGTTGTCCCATTCTGGTCTGATGGAGGATTGTAGATGTTCAACAGTTTCTGGTTGTTTGTTGGATCTTCTGTTTCTCAGTGCTTCAAATGTTTTCTCTTGGTGTGAGGTCTGGACTGTAGGCAGGTGAAGACTGTTTCGTGCTTATATGTGGCTTCTCCTTTGCATGACAGAGCTTTTACCATCGTGGTCCTGCAGGGCTACTTTCATGCACATTTTACATGTCTCTCTGCATCAACACCCGATCTGAATGAGTGGTTAGTCTTCAGAACTTGGAAGACCTGCTGAAATTAGTAATACGTGCAGGATAGTAGCTCTCAAGGACCAGATTAGAGCACCACTGGTTAACAGATCATGATTTGTGGAGGTGTTCCTGAGCCCACTAAACAATGTCCAGAACAGAACCAGATATGTTTTTTATTCAGTGTCTCCTGAAGATCACAACCATCTAATATAGATTTCAGTCTGGACCCTGGACCAGAGATTTCTCCAGATTCCCAAGATCTTTTTTTTTGACAATATTATGAACTGAAGATGACGGGCTCTTCAAAGTTATTTCAAATTTTCTATTAATAAATAATCTGAAGTTCCACCTAGTTTTAGACAGTTTATCACAGACTGGTGAACCTCTGCCCATCTTTACTTCTTAAAGATTCAGCCTCTCTAAAATGCTTTTTCTATCTCCAGTCTTCTTACTGACCCAACACCAATGAACTTAATTTGTTATAAAAATGTCCCTTTAGCCTTTTATTATTCATTACATTCATTTCTGCAGCTTTTTGTTTCTGTTGATCCAACTTTATGATACCCTGATGCATGGTCAATAATCCAGGTAAAACAACACAACTTTGAGATGTGTTGCTGACATAAAATTCAGAACAATCTTATTGAAATAAATGTTATCTTAGTTTCAGCATTTGATGAGTTTACTGTATTCCACTGTGAAGAAATACGAGATTGAGATTTGAAAATAAATTAATTCTGTTTGTTTTGATGTTTTTGCACAACATCCTGATATTTTTCAGAATTGAGTTGTACATCAAATGAATACTTTATCTGAGCGTCACTAAAATCAGTGGTTCACAAGATATTTTATGAACAGAGTTCATGCTAATGTTGTGTCATGCAGTGTGTACATTATTGATGATGCTCAGCTACTACCACACCAAATTTTAGACCGTCTTGTAAAATGCCCGAGTTAAAGCCACCATTAGCTGTGGCAGCCATCTTTAAATCTGAGTGCCTCCTAAAGTTATTCAGTTGTAGATGTATACCCAATTTCCTAAAGTTTGATTTAAATCTTTTTTCTTGAGGCGTTAATCTGTCCTCCACCCTTTAATTCTTTAGAATAGTTTTTTTAGTTTAATCAGACCATATTCACTCAGGTGTAGTGGATTCCCACCTGAACGTTTTCAATTTTGGACTTGGCCAGCAGAAGCTTCTTGTCATAGTCGCGCTGCCTCTGCTCTCGCTCGGCCTCCAGCTCCAGCACGGTTTTCTGGGACTCGGCCAGTCGCTGCCTGAGGTCTGTGATCTAAAAACATGTGAAAACATCTGGCTGAGGAGAACGCTCACTGAAAGCACTGATCACAGATGAAAAGTACATTGTAGAGCAAACACAAAGCGAGGGGGCGAAACCCTGCGATTTCAAGATAAGCACTATCAGATGAAGACGTAAATCAAGCAGCGCCTGTGTTAAAATACAGCATTAGAAACAAACGTAATCAAACGACAAACCTAAGCTGCAAGAAGAACTCGTTTGCGCGCACGCAGATTTGTTTTTGTGCAAAATATGAACGAACCGAGTGACGCAAATGGATATATCTAGACTTCTGTGGTGTAAACCCTCGCCTGCATGGTGTCACCATCTCGGCAGAGTGTGAATGTCGGCATGTTCATAATTGTGGGTGCGCACAAATGCAGGTGTGTTTGTACAAATGTGAGAGTGTGTGTCTTTGCTGCCCTCTGACTGCACCACAGCAGGAAGTCAGCGGGTACCAGAGAGGTGAGGGGAATTCTTGCTGAAGTGTGACAGGCCTTGTGGTAAGTCTGCTCAGATAGCAAACTATTGCAAGAGTGCAGCTTTTCCACTGGACAAGCACAAGGTTTTAAATAAGGACATGCACTGAAGTTGCTTCACTGCCAACAGGTGCACAAAACCTCCAGCCCCGTGTTTCTTGAAGATTGCTTAAAAACAAGTAATGTGAACAAAATGCACAAACGAACGCTGATGCTCTTTACGTCTGACAAGTTTAGAGTTCCACAACAACACTGGATCCAGCTGTGGTAACCAGTTAGAATATCACAAACTCCAATAATTCACTTTTTACATTCAACACAAGTTACTTCAAAGAAGTAGTCACAGTAATTTAGGACTTTAAAGCAACGTCAGGTTAAACAGCAACATGAGTGGAGATGGAAGCGAGCAGACTTTAACTCACTCTGAGCCTACAGCTACATTTTTAGGACTTTCAGTTCTCAGATCTTTTTTTTTGTGTGCATCAAGTAAAACGTACAAACCTTTTACCGTTTTAAAATAAAAAGTCAAACAGCCTGAATCTGATCATAAACCTTATTTTATGTTCATAACTGAACATAATACATTAAACTGAATTAGATGTACATAAAAACAAAATTGTGAAAATGATTTTTGGATCGGCTCATTTAGATCAGACTGGTCTTCCCACATTGTTGACGTGAAGTCATTACTGTACCTTCTGCTCAAACTGTGACTTCATGGAGTTCCACTGAATGTCCCACTGCTTGTTCACCTCCAGAACCTGTCAGCAGTGCCAGAAAAAGAAACCAAATAACTCAACACATATAGGAAACTAAACACAGAGATTTCCCCCCCCATCATGGCAAAAGAGGATGAGACGCAACAATAACAAAAAGGTAAAAACTCACATCCTTTCTCTGCTTCTCCAAAAGCTTGATCTTCTTTTCATACACCTCTATATCACATGGTTTTGCAGGGTTTTTCTCAACAGATTTTCCACTCTGGGGACACACACACACACACAAGATTTTCCTAAAGCCACAAAAATCCTTCATTGTGTAGCTCATGTGAGTGCACAGATGAGAAGCTTGAAAATGAAAATCTCCAGTTACAAAAGGTGCGTCAGATAAAATGTCTGCAAAACAACAAATAATTAATAGCTGGCGCTCATTTAAAACTACCTTCTGCGGTGTGGTGACCTCCATTTTAGGTCGGACGGCGGATGAGCCCTCTTTAACTGGCTCGTCTTTGGCCTCCGGAGTGTCGGTGTCAGATGGTGACGCAGCAACTGCCGCTCCTCCTGTGACCAGCTCCTTAAGTTTCTGATTCTCCTGCCTGAACCAGGGAGAAAGTGAAAACGATAGCGTTTGTGAACAGGGTCCATTTTCTTGAGTTTGTTGACGTTACGCTGAGGCCCAAGGATGACCTTTGGGAAGAACCTAGAACACATGCTGAGCCAAAAAGTGCTGAAATACTCGCCACGCCCTTCAGAAGTGAAAGTACGGCCAACTGCCTTCTTCTAGATAACTGGGGCGTAATGTTTTTATGATTAAAATTAGTAACAGGAAGATGATTCTTACTGGTGTCATAAAAACATAATGACCGGGACAAAAGTAAAAGACACGATGACAGCACTGCAAGTCATCTCACTTTTGTTCTTCTAACAATGCTTCTGCTCAACAAAAGCGACGTAGAAGTCCAGCAAAGCAAAAAAGGAGAAAGGTTACCTCAGCTGTTCCAAGTCTCGATTCCTGATATGATGATCTTCTTCCATTTTCTTTCTAAGCTCATTGTTCTCCTGTCTGAGCTGCTCGCAGAGAGTCTACAAAACCAAAAGGAGAAGAGAAAAAAGCCCAGAATTATAATACTTGTCTGGAGCATGGTGCTGGGTTTTTTAAAAGTTAGAAACAAGTGCCTTTGATAAAATAAAAACAAGTTGCTTTGGGGGTTAAAATGTCTTCTATTTCTCACTTTTATTCCACAAAGAAGAAGAATGGGTAGTTTTCAAATTACAATGTTGAGACCAGTGAAAGAAAATATTCAAATGGCTCAAAGTTATGTTGCACATCACGTCGACGAAATTCACCAGAAGCTCCCACTTAACGTTACAAAGAAATTACTGTAATTAAACAGCAGCTTGACTTTTATTATAATCCTGTGACAAATAAATACTTGAAGAAGTTCATGTGTAAACTTTAATTATATTATAATGTTTTAAAGATCTCCAAAGCAGTGTAGGCAGATGCCTCTTCAGACTGACTAAGCCTCAGTACGTGATGTTTACCTCCAACTGGTTTGTGTAGGTCATATGGTGTCCTACTTACATTGACAGACGATAATTCTGGTGTCACATCATGATGCACGTAATTATCACCAGCGTGCCTCAGAAAGTTGATGCAAAACAACCGCTGTAAGTCAGAAGTAGGTCTAGCACTCCAATATGTCTCCTTTCAAAACTGCAACTTTTTAAAGTGACAGATTTCTCTCCATTTTCAGGTCATTTATGACGCATGTTCACAAACCTTTACAATAAAACACACGACTTGTCGTGCACAAGACGCAAAGCATGAAACATTTCTGAACGAATGGAATAAATATTTGACTGTCTTTGTTGGAAATCTGTGGTTTTTAATCTCACACTTCAAGTATTTAAAGCAAGATTGTAAAACAATTATTAAAACAGAAAAGGCTGGATTAGGGTCAAACTTGTTAAGGTCAAAGTTGAATAAATGGGGCAGAATAAAACAAATGTCCATATCTACATTTATGTAGCACATGTTTACTGAATGCTTCAGATGTTAATTCAAACTATGGCTATGTACCAACGTTCATGCTCAATAATCCAGGTATACAATCCAATAATGTTCAGTCAGGTCATTTGGACGGTTTCATTTTCTTGTGCTGAGACGTTTCGCCCTCCATCCATATGGCTATGTAGAAGGTTTTATCATAGAGGTGGACAACTTCCCATTTGAGCAACTTATGTTGAGAAACTCATATTTTGATCTTTTAGAAAATGAAGAGAAAAAGTCTGGAAACAAAACGTAGTCCTGTAATCTGTTCTTTTTCCCGTGTTTATCATGATGACATGGAAAACACTAAAAACCAACCCCACACTTCTCAAGCCTTCGTGGGAACCCTGCAGGCTCCTCAGACACTCTGAACTAACTACAAACGTGGTGATTTAAAAAGCTCACTCTGGGACAAATAATGCAAATGGCTGAGAATGAATCAACTGAAGGTGCCAAACTAACTCGTGTTTCTCACCTGCAGGAGGGAGGTCCTCTGCTCATTCTTTTGGACCTTGGAGGAGAGGTGGTGAAACTCCACAGCCATGCGGCCGAGGTGGGCCAAGAGCTGGTTGGGGTTGGACTCCTCGGCGAATATGCTAAAAGAGCTCTCAAGTCTCTTCAGCTGGCTCGCCAGCTCATTGTTCTCCTGAGGAAGTTGGGGGATCGCTCCTGCCACTAAGCCAGCCTGGAGAGACCCACAGTAAAAGGCGAGTCATCGTCTTCAAGTCAACAGAGTTGGCAAGTTCACCATTGCACATTCATTTAAATGAAAGATTTTTTTCCTATGGAATGCTGCAGATGATTTATCTGAAAAGTAAAACCAGTTTGTCCTGTTGGATTTAAATTTAGCTCCCAGGTACTACAAATAGTTGTGACAAAGTCAGAAAAATCTTTTTCTTTAAGGTGGGGCTCTTCTTCACAAGTAGTAAAAGCTATGTCAGCAGATATTTCTCTAAAATATTATCACAAGTGTCCCTTTAACACGTCACCTGGGATGCAGTGTGCGAATGAATCAGCAGAGTAATTCTGGTCAGTAATAATCCTGGAATTTCCCCTCACTGACTCAGCTGGAGCGACCAGTATTGAGTTTGTTAGTGAGTCAACACACTATTGATATATTCCTAATACAGAGGAAATTACTCTACATGGGAAGCCTGAATTTAGCCTCAGAAAGCCACACAGAACATTGATAGTTTAGAGGGAGGTTCAATCAAGAGCACCCAGATACTCTTATTGTGAAAACTGTGTGAACAAACAATATGACTTGTAAAAGTTAGAACTTACGAGCTAGTTTATTTTAGGTATTTATTTGATACGCACCATCATGGCTTCCGAGTGATTTCCCTCCATATTCACTGCCTCAAACTCTGCTAGCACCTCCTGCAAGGACCGAAAAGTAGAAGTAGCACATTAAAAATCCCATACCAAGAAGATAAATATTCTCTAGCTAGCAGCTGGAGATAGACCATAAGAGATTTTGCAAGCAAGTAAACTTACATTGGGCTTCTCCGGCTGAAGGGTCTTTCCTAAACAGCTCATTAGCTCCTCCTTCTCTGCAGTGGAGTGTAAACAGGGTTTGCCTAAATTAAACCATTAAAGATTATAAAGCAAAATACTATTCCAAAAGGTTGGATTTCAAAGAGCATGACTCTGAAAAGTTCAAGCTGCCATTAGGGACCTACTTTGTGTCTCAGTCTGAATGGGTCCTCCCATGCACAGACTGGCGGCAAAGCTGGAGGACTTTAAGGCTTCGTTGTCTCTCACAAGTTCCTCCACTCGCTGCCGAAGCCTCAACGCCTCCGACTGAGACTCCTCCAGCAAATCACCTGCAAGTTTCAGAGAAAACCCGTCTCTGTCCAGCAACACTCGACTTAACCTGAATCAGTTTTCTTTCTGACATATGTTTAAAGGGAAATAGGAGCACACCTTTTGTGACTCACAAAACAAGCATTCAGTTCAGTCATGTCACTGGTATGCACTGGTATGCATGCTTTTCAAGAAGATTCCCATGAAGACTTCTAGGTTTCACTATACTGTATATTTCTACACTTGTTGCACAGCACTTTTAATTCTGCATGTGTATTTGTTGACTGAGAGGTCAGCCAAGTGAACTGGCATAACTCAAGGATATTGTCTGTACTAGGACTAGACTGGGCAACTGTGGCTGAGTGGTTAGAGCAGTTGTCCTCCAATGCAGGAGTTGGAGGTTCAAATCCACCAGCAGTCACATGTCGAAGTATCCCTGGGCAAGACAGTGAACCCCTCATTGCCTCCAATGTGTGTCCCATCGGTGTATGGATGTGATAAAGCACCTATTAGTCTCTTTAGAATGATTTGTTCAATTAGCTTTGTATAGATCTAGTAGAGTGCTGTATGAATGAGTAAATGAGGCACAGATTGTAGTATAAAGCTTGATCAAATAGAAAGTCGCTATATAAGTACAGTCCATGTACTACATACAGATTTTGGGGCTTGAGGTGTTGTAGAGGTAGAGCAGCCAACTTGGGACCAGAAAGTCACAGTTCAACTCCCCGCCATGCCCACGTGTCGTGGTGTCCCTGAGCAAGATACCTAATCCCTAATTGCTACCTGGCCATTTACATAGCTGCCCACTGCTCCACCTGGGTGTATCTCATGTGTGATGGGTTAAATGCAGAGAACTAATGTCATCATTGTATGCTCCCATACAATGATGACAACACATAGCACTTTCTTAGATAAAGTAAAGAAAGAAAGACCTCCCAGAGAGTACAGTGGGTTACCTGAAACTGACAACAATCAGACATAAACATGCACAACATACCTAAACTCTTGAGTCCCTTCATTCGCTCCCTCAGCATGCTGTTCTCCTCCAGCAGCTGTCGATAGCTGCTACCCCCTACGGCCTCGTCCCTGGCCTTGACCTCACTCCCACCAGGATCATAGATGCGATATGGACCTTTCCCTTCCATGGCCGTTGCTCACTTCCTACACATGATCTTCTGAACTGCAGGGGGGAAAAGGACAAGACAGTTAAAAGTGCACAAATAAAACACAATAAGAAGAAAAAGTTATGAGAAGAGAGTGCTCGACTTTAGTACAACCCACAGAGGCAGATTAAGGAGCAGGACCAGAAAACCATGAAGCAAACATCAAGTGTTTCTATTCTTACAAGCAGATGGCCAAAGATAACTTTAGCATCCTTTTGTTATGTGACAACACATGCTAAGACTAAATCAAAGGATCCCACAGCTAGGCTGTGCGTCCTGACACGTTTCAACTTCAAGCTTCTGCCAAGAAAAAGAGAAGAAATGTCGAAGCATGGTCATGGACCACCGTGAAGCCGAGCAGCGTTGGAGCTGACACATTTCTGGGAGCTTGTGGCTAAAAGAATAAAAGACAACTACGCCGCTCAAGACAATAAAAGGCTAAAAATAAATGACTATAAAAACACTACTTCCAGTATTTAACACCGTTTGAAACGCAGCCCAGTCCGGCTGATGACAGCTACCTTGATTGGCTGAAAAGGGCTAATATTAGTTTTCGCTGTTGTCATGCAAATTGATAGCAACATCCTCGTTAGCCGTCGGCTAGCTCGAACTGGATGACAAAGCGGGACAGGAAGCGCAAACGCCTCCTATTTCTCCACTAAAAACCTCTCCTATCGATGCTACAAGTGAATCGAAATGAAGAGTTAAGCGACGAAACGAAACGACAAAAGAGGTTTTCTCTGTCTGGGTACCTTTCAGCTCGCAGTGGCCTCTCGTCTCTCTGGCCAGACAGACATCTATTACGGAAGTAGTCTACTGAGTCTATGCTGTAACCTGGGAAATTCCACCTCGCAACGTTTGATGTAAACAGCGATGATTGACAGCCGGCTGGACCAATGAGGGTGGAGCTCTACGTCAGAGAGGGTGGATCTATCTGAGTCGCGGGCCGTGTTGTAAACAGAGAAAATCAATCAAGTTAAAAATCACAAACCCTGTGTGTCATTTTTCACCACTTTTATTGTCTGTCCAACAGATCTCACTTGTAAATGAGTCTTCGAGAGTCAATGTGACTTCTCTGTTTAAATAAAGGTTGAATGAATGAAACATACAAATTTTAGGAAGCCCTCTTATATTTTTTTAACTGTCTTTGTGATTTGCCTTCTTAAATATCTCCACACAGTGAAAGCTATAAAATGAACAAAAAAAAAAGAAGGTTGAATGAATGGCTGAATGAATATAAAGCAAATAAAAACAGCAATTCACTAATTATCAACTTGATTTATGACTGAATTAAGTCACTTTTTCTTATTTAAATTCCATTTTGGAAGGCAGCCTTTTTCATTCAGACACAGACCATCTTCACTGAATTATTATTTGTGTACTCATTGATAAATTCAGAGGGGCTGATGGGGGTTTCTGTTATTGCATCACATATTTCCTCTGAACTACGAGGATAGCCAGACCAAATGAAATGTTCGCACCTTCACTTTGACAAGACGACTGTAAAAATGTCCTTTAAGGTTGAAGCAAATTTATTTCACTGTTGGTTTTTTTTTTCCATTCAACCTTTATTTATACAGGTTAGTCTGAGTCTCGAGGACTCATTTTCAGAATACTTGAATCAATCATATACTGTACTGTATTGTGCTTTATATTTATGTTTTATTTTTTCCTGGTTATGTTGAAAATCATAAAGCTGAACATTATTTAATTGACTATACCGATTTAGGCCATAAATGCAACAAAATGGAATAAAAAAATGTATTGATCAGGAGTCACCCTAAATTTTGAACCATGTGACATAAATGCCTTAAGATAAAAATTCTCCACCTTAGATACAAGTATCTCTGGACTTAGTTTCTAGTTTTGTCAGTGAAATGTAAACATATACCGGTAAGCCTGTGTATGTAAAAAATGTGCTTAAAAAAAATCAACTAAATACGTCTCGTTCAGTGTAACTTACAGCTCATTCATCACATTTTCAACTAAATCCATTCCAAATAAGTGCAGGATCAACATAAAGCTGTCTCCCCCATTAAACAATTGTGCAACAAAAAGGAAAAATCCAAAAATGTGTTCATTAAATTATTTAAAAACAGCTACGTTAGATTGTGAAACTTTGGCTTTTACTAGAGTTCAAAACAACATGTTGGCCAACAGTCAAAACTGAAGGGGTTTTCTCTGAATCGTCTCTTTGCTGCCACAAAAACAGTTAAATAAATGTGTTGAAAACTTAAAAAAAAACACTGAACAGTTTTAAACCATGTCAGCCTTAATGGCACGTTTTGTTTCATGAAGTGATACAACATGTCCTGATGCTGATCAGTAACCCAGGCAGATACATGTAGCAAGGTTGAGTCAGGTCCTCTGGATGAATTCTTCTCTAAAAGACGTCTTCAGAGACTGAAGACGTCTTTTACATAAAAAAATAACTAAAATGAAACGTTTCAACAAGGAAGAATCTGTCCAGAGGACCTGATTCAACCTTGTTAGAAGAACTATAACATTTACTGTAAGTGTTGCAAAAATTATTATGTATCTAGCCATTATTTTGTAAAACATAAGCTAAAATAAAAAAAATGTAAGTTTTTGGTCAACATAAATTAGTCCAAATAAAGATACGTGTAAAAAATATTTGCCATGAGCTGCCGGTTGATGTTAGAGACTGCCAACGAGCTGAATATGAGCCGATGCTGACAGGCCGGTGTCAGTGAATGATATACAAATGAACACACGATGCAAAGGTTTGTTACATGGCAGTGTTTTATTCATTTTTATTATTTGGTTTTTTTTTTATATTTATATTTATAGTTTTTATATGATATTATTATTTGGGTTTATTTTTATTATTTTCTTCTTTCTGCTACCTTTCATTTTTTTATATTTTGTATCATTTATGGGATTGCTTGGTATTGTATTTTTTTAATGAACAATTAAAATAAACATAAACATATTTCTTTACCTCCTAAAGACGTAAGGCGTCTTGTTGAAGCTTTGCCTCTGCTGAAAACCTTCAAATGTGCAGAGCAAGACACTCAAACCTCTGACCCATTCAGATAAGCAAGAATTTTTAAATGCAATGCTATTTATGAGCAATTTAACTCTGATTGACTCTGAAACTACATTGTTTAAGAATGTTTTCCTCTGTTCATCAGTGTAACCTGCTTTCTATTGTCGTGCTGAAAATAATGAAGCACCTGAAACAAAGCACTGCTCTTTACAGCTACTGGTTTGTTTTTTATTTTAATAAAATAAGAATAACTTTATTTTATTAAAAGCTAGGTTATAAAATGTTTTCAGTTCAAAACAGCAGAAAATAACATTTTTTACACTGTTGAAAGGCCCTTAAAAATGACATAAATTTATTATTTAGAGAAATAGCGACATCTTGTGGAAGTTAAACTAATTACAGTATCTTTAACCACGTTTCAAACTGACAATTCTTGTCTTAAATGGAAGCATGAGCAATAATAAAACATTTCCAGATGATCACATCACACAATCACACTTACCCACCCGCACGGTTCTGGTCCCTGCTTTATAGTCCCAAGGTTGTAAAAATAATCATAACGAAAGTAAACCTCCACGAGGACGCAACCTCAGAACTTCAACCTTGGAGGTCTTATCAGGCAGAAGGGTTTATAATGATGGGAAATACCCAGCTGTCAAATAATCTGACATAAAATGAGCTGAAAGGAAGCAAAATCAAACCTTTTGCCGCAGTTAGCTCTTCCTGTGCATTTGCAGTGTTAATAAAAGCACCGTCAACAGAGAAAACTTGAGCTTTCAATGTTGTCCTCTTTAAATAGCATCCTTTCCTGTTTATGCTTCAAAGGGGATTGCACTATCTATTTGTGTCTTTATTTCTTTGAAAAGAAATGTCCCACTGTGGGCAAAAACTGAGTTAAAACAACCAGACCATCCTTTTATTAAACCAATAATCACCCACAGTTATAAACGTCTTATTAGTCAGAAACTTGACTAAATGTGTGAGCGTGTCCCCTCTGAGAAACATTCGACAGCTACAAGAATGAGCAAACTATTTGCTCATGTAACTCTCATGCAAATGTTGTTTTTCCCTCAGTCCTGCAACCAAACATGTATTTGTTGGTGCTCAGTGTTTCCTCCTTGGGCTGCTGTGATGTGCTGAAAACAATACGCAGGGTGATGACTGTGGGCCTTCCAGCACAGAACAAAAACCTCAGGATGCAGGAAATGTCACCCATCACTTACACAAACTGCACTTTTTTTTTTTACCTCATTCGCTCAAGTTAAAACACTTTAAAGCATTTTCCAAACTGCACAAAGTCAAGACAGTCCCCGCATCTTGTCTCCAGGCAGCAGAAATAAGCAGCTGATATTCATTAACTCTGTGACCGAATGCAAAAAAATGTCTTTTTGGTAGACAGGAAGTAACTTTGACCATCCTGCAGAGGTTTAAATCAAAGAGCTGAGTCTCTATTATATTAATAATAATAAAATGACAGCTGTCACCAGAAATTGAACTATTTTACTCAATGCATTACCCTAAATTTAGGTTTAGTTTTCATTAAATCCAATAAAACATTTACAAACATTTTAGGCCTCATCTATGAGGACATAATTCTTAAACCAAATAATATAGCTGCATTAGAAATAGGAAAACATCAAATTAATTTGGGAAGAAATAGCAAATAGGTGGCATGGCATGTAAACAAGCATAATAACTCATGAGAACTATGAGTGAGTCTCCATCATGCAGCGTTTTCTGCTCCAAGTCGTAAAGGGCAACTCTACTAGCGAGACAACCTAAAATGGCTGCAGCCACCTCCTGAGCTTAGAAGAAGAAAAACCAAAACAGATCTGAGATCGCACAAAAGTCTGCAGTATTCTGCATCTAAACATTAAAGCAAATAAACAACAACTCACCCACACACACATTCAGCTTGTCGGCGAAACACTTTTTAAGGAAACTGGTAGAATAAGGGGGGAAGCAATTTCACTGAGACTTGGGGAATTCCCGTAACCCAGTAAATGTAAAATGGTCTAAAACTGCAGGCTCAGCCTGAACAGAACCTGGTGTGTTTCCAACTGTGTGGCCTCCCTTCACAAAAAGACGAGCTGCATGCATTTAATGCACATTTTTGGAATAGTTGCTTGCAGCTCCTTGTTGCTCACATGGATGCACGTTGATACCGAATAATCGGAAAGTGCTGCAAGGAAGAGGCCAGGAACGTGTTCAGCAGTGGAGGCCTGCTGTGAGATTTTATATGAGCATATAAAAATGAAAATTAAACTGCAGCATAGTGTGCAAAGTCACAGCCTGTTGATAAAAGCTACAAGGCTAAAGCAGCACACAACTTCCTGCGAGGACAAAACAGCTTTGACAACATGTCTGCAATCTCATTCGTATTGAAAAGCTGAGCGTTGCCACACCTAAAGGAAAAACAAAAATAAAACTTCCCCTGCAATCAAGAACAGTGTGCATATTGATGTATCGACAGTGCTGTTGAAGTTATCTCGTAATCTCTTGTAATTATCATCAAATGGAGCCATTTGAGCCTGGGTGTGCCATTAAAAGCAAAGTGACTGCTGCAGACTATTTGTTGTCTTGGATTCTGGCGTGCTGCGGGGGATTTCCTCACCACATATATGTCTATTTTTTTCTCTTCGCTTCTTTCCTCTTTTAACTCGAAATGGCCTGACGACAGCTGCGCTCACACAACCGACTGAGTGAGACGCCAGCAAGAGCTCAGGACAACTGCGTTGCACTTCCCTCCAACATTACGTGCCCAACTGCAAATGCAGCGTGTGTAAAACGACGTGACGATGTTGCGTTGGGTGTTTCATGCTGGCGTGGCTGTGCTTAGATTCTGCACCTGTTCAAACCAAAAGATATCAGCTTCATTTATGCATTTATTAGCTGTTTTTTTTTTATATGAGATGTGAAATTTGTGTTCTACTGCATTACTGTAGCAGAAGCAATAACCTGAGAGTATATTTGAGTTTGTGAGGCCTTGAGCTGGACTGGGATTTTCTTGGTGTTAATGTAGTTCCCATTTTGTTCAACCTCGTCTTATTGCTCATGTCAACGCAGTTAATCATTGAAATGCCCTGCTAATCTGAAAGTAGCGCACATGCAGTAAAAAAATATAATTAAAATACCTGAGAGCGAACACTGAGTTTATCTTACCTTCGTTATGACACATCGTTTCATAGAAGAACAAAAAGACAGTATTGTTTTGATTATAATTATTTTATTTTGGTATCTTTTAAAATCACAGTAGGCCTACTCTCTGGGCGGGTGATAATGTAAAGGCACTGCTTTAACACCTGCTAATGTACATGTGAAGCGTATTTCTGCGCTACGAGAAAAACTTTCATTTACATTTGACACAATAAAAAAGACACGCATCGTATCGCCAGACAGGGAAGGTGAATCTGAAAGCAGAAAGCTGGCTCATGGTGCTGAAAGGTCGTCATACAGGGGGTCGCTTCATTTGGCTGGTGGGGTGGGGGTTGTTGACCCACATCTGCTTTGACTCGGTGAGCGGGCTTGTTTTGGGGGTCACTGAAGGCAGAGGTTCAATCTTCCCCTCCACAGAGAATCAGCAGGGTTTTACGGTAGTCTCCTGAGGTGTCGCTCTGGAAATGAATGGAAAACACACAACAGGAGTTTGAAGTCATGGAAAAAACAGTCCACATCTGCTGACATCTGACCTTCAGGGTTGACCTTGCCTTGACACAATAGAACAACTGCAAAGGAAATGAATTAAAATAAAAATGAGAAAAACTGCGTGGTCAAAAGTGGAATTACCCATTTTATCACCTGACACACACATTAGGATTTTGAGAAAAGTTATCTTTTGCAGAAAAAGTTACTCTTCTGGTGAATTATGTTTATTTGCTTCATTCTGTAAAGAATTTGTCAAAAATATCAGCGGTGCAAAATGTAAAATTATTCTCCAGCAAATTACAAATTTTAAACATTACCTACGATATTCAATTATCTTTAATTATGCTTTCAGTGGCGCCTATTTCAATTTACGCAATTGTTTTAATTTTTATTTAATGTGCATAATGAGCCATTATTTTTAACCTTGCAAATGCAACAACAAAACAAAAATATATATTAAAAATATATTTAAGAAGGATGATGTCCTGACTGGAAATGCACAAAATGAATAAAGCGTATAATAATAATACGAAGTAATAAATTATTATTATTATATTTTTACCTTCTACAGCTTATGACCATGAGCTAAAAACATCTAATAAGCTAGCAACAATTAGCTTTCTTTAGGCTAATGCTTATTAGCTTAAAAATAATTAGCAGCTCAAAAGCCTTTGGGTTTCTTAAAACTTTTAGCCCTCCAAGCCCTTAGCTAATCACAGTTAGCCCCTAAAGACAGATACTTATGTATATATGTATTTATATATTTATGTCTATAACCTTATCAGTAGAGCTTAATTTGTAAACCATTCAGTGCCGGAATACTAATAGTGGGTGGGGTTTGGGTAGGGGTCTTAGGTGGGTGTGAATAAAGTTGATGCAATTTCTTGCATTTTGGTGTATTTTAATGGGTTGTTAAACATCTTTGTTTACCTATGTGTCCTTTTTTTAAGAGTAGATGCAGAAATGCTACTTGAAGAGGCAGCTCGTATGTGATATTAAGAAGCTTCAAGCTTGTATGTGGCTGTTGTGTTTAAAATTAGTGTTTATATAATTATTTTACATATCCAAAATAAGTTTATTTCATTCAAGGCAATCACATTTGTTCATACCGTAACTTTATTATTAGTAAGCATGAGAGTTACCAGATCCAAACAGTTACAGGAATGCAATCTGTCAAAATAAGAGAGCACGGATCCTGTTCCGGCAGGATCTGGTTCAAATTAAGCACTGGATATAGGCAGATAGCTTTCTTTCAGCTAATAGTTGTTAGCCTCTGCATTTCCCACTTATTAGTTTTAATATCTGAATTTTGGGATATTATTTAAAAAAAGGCAAGTAAAAACTCTAAAACACAAAAGTAAAAATTTGAATTTAACACAGTCAATTATTAGCTTAATAACAGCTGTTGGGTTAGTACCTGTTACAGGGCTATTCAACTGATGGCTTGCGGGCCACTTCCAGCCGGTTCTGGGTTTTGGATTTGGGTTTTGGGTTCTGTTTATTGCATTTATGATTCAGTGCAATAAAACAAACACATTTAAAAGGTAACAGATCATTGTAATACTTGGTTTATTTACAAAACGACTTTAATTGCTGGATGTCCGGCCCCAGAGCTGCTGGCTTTCAGAGACTGTGGCCCCCTGAGCAGTTTAGTTGAATAGTCTTCAGCTATTAGTTTAGTATCCATTAGTTTAAAGACAGCTAACTTAGTAGCTATCTTTTTTTAGCTAATAGATGTTAGCCACTGCACTTCCTGCAATGTTTTAGCAATATGACCAGAATCACAAAAAGTGGTACTAAAGCAGAAACAAAAAGCAAAAACAAGAAGTTAACACACTCAACTGGTATTAAGCATAGGCTGCATCTTTACCTAATTAGCAAACCCATAAGCTATTGAGCAGACAGTTTAGGCTTTTGCTGTAATAAATTTAATGTAATAATTTCTTTGGGCCATGATGTTCTACATCAGAGCTGCAGCAGCCTATTCACGAAAGTGTTTCAAATGTTACAACTTCAAGCACAAGTTACACGTTTATTTTACATTAATAGAACTGCTCTCATTACTACAAAGCCTCGGAGGGACGTGGGGGATTTTTTTTTCTTTTGCGTTCCCATGCAAAAGTTTTGTGCTCCCTCGCAATTGTCATGTGTTTGCCCCTCACAGCCAGTCATGTTTTTTGTTGTTCCTGCCCTGCTTTGCCTGCTCCTCTCTCTCACCCAGCAATCAAGCTCATGCTGTACACCTGTTCACCTCCCTACTTAAGCTCCCT
>JARVGS010001166.1:26170557-26181658 GCA_031762315.1 Hypsolebias antenori | reverse complement strand
ACCTCCACATCATTGCATTCAGTTTTTATTCACAATTTGTTTAGTGTCCCAACTTTTTTGGAATCCGGTTTGTATTTCCTGATGCCTTTCATACCAAATTTGAAGTAAGATCATTTGACGCTGAGAAATGATGGAGCTATAAAGCTGAAAATAATGTTGTGTGATGTGCTTGCATTTCAGCTACTACTGAGAGTCACTGATTACATTCTGAAAGGTTCAGTAAGATTCATTCATGAAATATGTTGCTATAAACATTGTGGATTCCAACAGTTAATGCCAAGCTACTGATGTTGCACAACGGTTAGAACTTAAATTGTGTAATAGGAACAACTCACAGCTACTACCACACCAAATTTTAGCTCAATATCTGTAAAATAAATTGAGTTATAGCCATTCTTGTGTTTTCCAAGATCAGTTGACTTTTAACGGCACAGCTTTGGTTAAAGCTTGATGTAAAAGGGATGCCGCTCAGTCACTACCATGCCAAATCATAGCTCCATATTTGTAAAATGTATTTTGTTACACAGTGCTTTTCTGTTTGTTAAACTCAATTATTTGTTCTGGTCCTTTTGAACTGGATTAACTCAAAAATGTAATCAGTTGCAGATGTATATCCAGTAATCACTCTGGTCAGAATTAAACTCTGCTTTTCCTAAATTTAGGTAATTCAAAGAGCTATCTACAACAGGTAAGATATTATTTATTCAGAGCTTTTCCACAGAAAACCACTTTAAACAATCTGAATTATCACTTTAAAATGTTCACAGAAGGTCTACGATGCATTGTCATGCTTAAAAATAACTTATCTTTCCAGTGAGACCTAATAAAATTAGAAGCTTTTGTTTCCCTGAATGACTTGATACCTAAGAATGATTTGTAAAGACATGAGGTATTAACTTGGGGATTGAGGGCTTATCTAAATTTACCACTATCAAGCAGGTCTAGACAGCTTCAGCACAGCCTTGTGCTATTGTAGCACTAATAGAAACATGCAAAAGCTTCTGAGTTTAGCCAAATGCAAATTTAAAACTGAAGTTGCTTTGTGTATGTCTCTAAAACCTATAATGTTAACACTTTATTGAAAATAATGGCTCAAAATATGTATGAGCACCTTACCATACAAGCATTGCTGGATTTCTTGTGAGCTAGTAAAGCTGGGTGGTCTGTGTTAACCTTTGACCAGCTCCCCAACCACCCTTTAGCATTCAGACATAAGACCATACAAGTACACACAAGGCTGGATTAATTACGGTATGCCCTCAGCGTTAAGCACAGCCATATAGTTTAGAACCAATGGGGGTCAACACATGTGTCATTCTTTGGACTCTGTAGTTAACCTTTCTTATCCCACCAGTATCCCAAGCCAAAGAACAAAACTTAATGTCTATCTGGCCCTGATAATGTGTGTCTATAAATAGTGAAGCAATGTGACTGAGCTGGCTCTAAGTGTCAGATTCCAGGCGAACTCACAGGCCTGATCAGCATCTGTTGCTAACTATAAACCCACCCACCCCTTGTGAGGTACCTTGCCCAGACTCAAACAGGAAAGCCAATGCCCATTCAAACCTCAGCCTGTAGAAGAAGAAAAAACTTCAGGCTACTTACTGTAACTAAATGCTTTCCCTGATGCCAGCTCAGAGGGGCAGGGCAGGAATAGAGATGATAGCACGAGGGGATGTGATGTGTTTGGATTAGTTCCTCCTCTTAGCTTCTTCTACTCAAATCTCACATCACGATGTCTTCGACATTCTGGAGTTATCCGGTCAGTCTGGTGCTGGCAGTGTGATTTGAACTGAGCTGCTCGAACCTGGAAATTACATTTGTTGGATGAGGGGATTTTGTGGAACGCTTCAGCAGTGGCCAAAGGTACAGTGCTAAACATTTTTTGTTTTTCTTCTTACACAAGATTATGTTCTCCTTTTCTACCTACCAGTAGTTTGACATATAAAGAGTTTAGAAAGATGTTATACTTGGGGAGGGCTAACATCAGTCCAATTGAATATTGAAGTTCAAACTGAATTGGACTTTATTTATACCAGTACTCAAATTGCAAGCTTTTAAAATAAAATATGTCTAAAAATCTGACATGAAATTTAACATTATTAGACAATAAATGTTTGAATGTTTACTTGAGTCCATTTTACGTTGTTTCACAAAGCTTTTTCAGAAATAGTGGCAGAGATGTTGTAGCTGTAGGTATTAAAATATGATTAAAATGAATTAAATCATAAAGACTGGCAGAATGCAGTTCAATATTTGATATTTATAAACTGTTCAGTGACTTCAATAAAATGCTTCTGTCAGTATAAATGAATGAGATACACACCCTCTTGGTGACCATATCTTTTTGCAGGAGCAGAGCCAAAGGCCTAGTAGAGGAGCAGCCTGGACTGGCCACAGTGACCATTTGGAGCTTGTGGAATAGCAATGGACAGCTGGACTCTTCAGGGGGACAGTTACTCCTTTCTGCGCAGTGCACCTCGCACATTTTCCCTTTGCCATCGTGACGGCACCCCAAACCACGTTGAAATCTTTGACATTATCAACGTCCCTGCTCAGCGGAGTGCCATCTCTGAAACCACCTGTCTGTGTGACATTTTTGGAGACGACCGTGAGTCGCCGTCCCTCTCCAGCAGCCCCTCTGCAGGAGCCTTTGTCTCATCCCAGAGGGTGGAGGAAGGCACAACTGCTGCATCACCACAGCTGGATGAGCTGAACGATTCCTCTGGTTCTTATCACACTGCACAGGGCTCCAGTGAGGGAGAGGAAGGCTTTGAAGAGTCAAAAGAAGGATTTTACAGCCCTATTTTGCAAAACGACTCTTCAGACGGGAGGCAATTGGAGGATAAGGAACTGAGCTCACAATACCCACAGGTTTCTGAGAAAGGTAGTTCAGATTTAGAACAAAAAGGAGTCACACCAGTACCTCATCTTAGAACAGGTACCCCATCATCTCAGGACCTCAACGGTAGTAAGAGGACACCCTCTCCTGGATGTTACAGCCCAAGTCCCGTACATCCAGAGGGAAGACTGTCATCTTTGTCATCCTCCTCATCCAAAAATAGACTTTTGTCATCATCACCTAATCTCAAACAAAGCTGCTCAGAAACCGAACTGAGAAGAATAACGCCTTCATTCAAAAACAGACAGAGCAGCTCCTCAACGCAATCTTTAACTCCAAGTCCCTCACTTCCAGAATACTTGTTTGAGCCAAAAGCCATTGACTTTGATAAAACGAGTAGTCCGTCACCTCAATTCACACATCTTTCTCAGGATTTTACAGATTCAGATCTTGAATTTCAAACCTTTGTTTCATCTCCTTTACCGTCAACCAGTGGTTTAGAGTCTAAATCTCACTTGGGAACAGTACTGGTCTCCCCAAGTTTCGGAAATAGCTCCCCCTCCCCTTACATTCAAGGATCCTCTCCTCTTTCTGAGCTAAGTGGAAGAGTGTCCCTACCTGATCTTTTCAGTAGAGGCTCTACACCTGATAAAGGTTTTGCCCAAGATTTTGCCCAAAGCACTGAACATATTTCAGATTCCTCTACTGGAGAAAAAGACACTGCAACTACCCCTGAGAGCCCAGAAACTGGGTTATCAGCAGAACCAGGCAGTTCAGTTTCCACACCCGGACCTTGCTACACACCACCACCTTCTGCTGTTTCAGTACTAACAACTCCTGAGCTTGTCGGGGACACTGTTAAACCTGAATTAAAAAATACAAGGACCTCACCTAGCCTACTTAGTCCTGCTTCTCCAAACAACACTGGGTCAAGAAGTCCCTCTCCTGAGCCATCTCCTAATAGACAAAACAGTTTAACATTTTCTGAAGTTGGGACCCAGGTGTCTTCACCTGTGGTTAGTTTATCTACATCACCTGCAGTAGAACACAGCAGCTCTCTTATAGAGGACAAATATACTTCTCCCTCACCTGAGATCAGAATTACAGCTTCCTCACCTGTGATCAAAAGGAAGGACGAATTCTCTCCAGAGAGGACAGGATCAGAATCTCCTCTGCTAGATCCTCACTTTGGCTCCACCTCACCAAGAAGCCTCACTTCCTCACCTCATTTCACAGGTATTTCTTACTCTGTTGTTCAGCCAGAGGACAGGACCAGTCCCCCATTTCCGGAACTTCAAGGACAAAGGACTCTTATGTCCTCTGGAATAGTCAAAAAGAGTACAAACAACAGTGTAGCTGAGTCCACTGGTACCCCGCAACACTCAACCTCAAGCTCTGTTTCCCTGCCTGAAGCACCTTTATTGCCACAATCCAGAAACCAAACACCTTCACCACAGCCAAATCCGTTCACCCCTTCACCTGAACCAAGATATCAAATTACAACATTCGACAAGTTACCAAGTCCTTCATCTCAGCACAGAAGTCGAGATCCATCACCTGAAGCATCTTTTTCTGAGCAGAGGTACCAGCAATCACCAGCAACCCTCTCCACGGAATATAATCCACTGTATACAAAACCAACTTCTGTAAGAAGTACACCTGAGATTAAAGCAGGTTCTATTATAGCAGATACAACAGAAACACAGTCTCCCACACATCTGGAATACAGGAGAGAGAAAGAAGCTGTGGTTGAACTTCCAAACAACTCACCAGTAGAGGCAGTTCATTCACCTATATCTGAATTATCAGATAAAATTTCAGACAGCTCACTGATACAACAAACCAGAGAAAGAGAAGAAACAATAAAGGAAGCTTGCATTTGGGATAGATTAAGTGTAGTTTCCTCCAGTGAGGAAAAACAAGACAACCATTCTTCTCTTTTTCAAGAGGAAATCATCAAGTTTGTTTCCCCTAATCTTACATCTCCAGAAGATAGGAATCAAGACATCCACTCTCCTTTTTTTGAGGAAGAAGTCAAGTCTGCTGCTCCTAATCTTACAGCATTTCTAGAAAGGAATCAAAACATCCACTCCCCCTTTTTTGAGAAAGAGACAATCAAATCTGCATCCCCTAATCCCAGAGCCCCAGAAGACAGGAATCAAGACACCCACTCCCCCTCTTTTGAGAAAGAAGTAAAACCTGCTTCACCTGATCCAAGAGCCCCTGAGGAGAGCAATTCAAGTATTTCACCTGTTCACAGAGTTATATTAAACTCTCCTGTGCAAAACCTCCATCCTGAATTCACTTCTCCTTCCTTTAATTTTAACAACAATGTTTATTCACCAAAATGGGTTGGCACACCTGAGAGCCAAAAAAGACAGCTGTTAACTAAAGTTAAATGCGAAGACAAAGCGAGACTTACACAGGACATGTCTCACCACAGACGGCAGACTCCGTCTCCTCCCATCATAAGGTTTACCCCTGTCCACATTATAGCCCCGGAAAAACCCTACAGACAATGGCAGAGGAGAAGCCCCTCTCAATCTTTAGCCTCCAAACCGAGTAGTAATTTAAAGAAAGAAGTGACAAACAGGGAAAGCTCCAATGTTGACCTTGCTGACATGACTAGCCAGGCCCATTGGATCCAGCTAAGAAAGCAAATGGAGATGGACAGGAAAATGTCACAGGAGCAAGAAAGAGATCTAGGTATGGACAGGGGGATGAACAGAGAGATAGAGGAGGAGCATGCTCCAGAAAGAGAGGCGGGCTGGCAGGGAGCTGCCAGTTACAGAGGGGAACAGGTTGAGCTGTCATTCAGTGCCAGGAATAGAAAAGGACCTGCGAGTCACACTACAGGTCCCACAAGCAGAGAGACAAGTCAGGGACTGCCAACAGCACATTCTTATCCAGAGAGCCTGCTTATGACAAGACAACTACAGCAACAACAGAATCTACCTAAACTTCCCTCTCAACAAGACACCCTGGGTGGGAGCACCAGCAGAAAACTTCAACCTGCATCCCAGGACAGGAAAAGGGCTCCTCGACGATTGGCTACAAACAGGCCGTGTCAGAGCTCCAGCTCCAGCATGGGAAGTGAACTTGATGAAGCAGACAATGAGGTGAAGTGGCTGACAGATGTGGCTTTCCGCAGACTGTCGAGTCCTGAAATAGATTACCTGGACATGTACAACTCAAGTCACTGTTCCTCTGCAAACATCTCTCAACCATCCACTCGGGAGAGCCCAGCTGGGGTCAACACAGCCTGGATGGCCTATGCCGACTTCAGAGGTTCAGCACCAAAGATTGACAATGATGAACTCTCCTTCAATCAACCAGCTACACAATATTCAGATGGCCTAGATTCATCTCGACAATATGAACTGGGGAGCTTTGAATGCATAGATGTAGCTGTGGAAAGAGAAGACTGCAGGAGGGTGAGAAGAGGAGTCCCAAAAAGACAGATTCAGCTGAAAAGAAAGAATATTGTTGAAGGGAAGCAGGATGAAAGCAGTGAAAACAGCAGTCCTGGGGTACCTGCAATGGTGGAAAGCCCCTGTCAGGAGGGACACTCCAGAGGGACTTTCATGAGACAGCATAGTACACCAGCAGCAATGCAAGAATGTCACCCTTCTGATGGCAGTGCTGAACTCAATCAACAAAAGATAAGACAGTCCAAATTTCAAAAATCCGCTTCTATGGATGAAACGTATTCTAAAACAAAGATGGCTTCATGCCTTATCAAGAATGTGTTGTCAAAGAAGATGCAAAGCACTGACAGACAGCCTGATGAACAAGCAAATGAAGAAGCAAGTCTGTCATCAGGGAGCGTGGTGGCACCACTTAAAGAGTCTCCGAAACCTGAGTCACGTGATTTGAGTTCTAGTCTTCAGTCAGATTGTAGCCTTTCATCCGAGGGAGTTTCTGTGAGAGGCGAGTCAAGCACAAACGAACAAGCCAAACTGCCTAAAAGCCATGGAGTGAGATCTAATACCAGGCCAAGTTCATCCAGCAGTGGCAGAAGTGTTACTTTTTCCCTGACTGACATCGGGGAAGATGTTTCTCAAAGGAGGAATGCAAAATTGTCTGAATCTGAAGTAAAATCTGAATTAAACCTGGAATTTGAGTGTAGATCAGAGCTAACTCGCAGAAGGGAGGCAAGTGACTCAGCAAACACCACTGCTTGGGACACAGGAGCGTCTTCTGCCAGTGAAGCCACTGACACACAAGCAAGCGTAACAAACAGAGACCAGGAATGTGAAAACACAGAGCCCCATAAACAAGTGCTGCACGGGGACAAGGGTGCATCCAGAACACAGGAGATTACAGTCAAAGCCGTGGGAAAAAAGAAAGCCTCACTAAATGTCTGTCTCACACCTGAGATAGAAAACAAACCTTTTTCACCAGATGTGTCCAACAGGCAAAATGAGGAAAAGGCTGAGACCCATGTAGAGGAGAAAACAGAGGATGAAGGGCATGAAGATAATCCAACTAAAGCTCCCATGCACAAAGTTAGAGATGTGAGGCGGCTTGTGAAAAATACATACAGCCTATCCTTCAAGGCAGCTACAGCTGTACACTCATCAAATGTGAATGAAGACAAGATGGAAAATTCTAATGAAGAAAGGAGGGAAGAGGTCTCAGCAGCAGAGGAAAGGGGTGTAACACAGGAGATAAAGATGAGGGAGAAAGAAAAAACAATCTGGATGGAGAAGAACAAGGAACAAAAAGAGGCTGAAAAAGATCCAAACTTGCTTATCTTACCTCAGAACAAAGGAAGTTCTCTGTCTGGTCCACAGATGATACAAATAGAATATAAAGCTGTGTGCTGGAAAGATGACAAAAATAAAAGATCAAGCATCCGGAGTGATTTAAGTGACGAACCCCAAGAATCTTTCAAGTATTTGAGCAAAGAGTTTGAGGAGCTCCAGTCCTCAAATCCAGATACAGCAAACCAGCCAACAGAAAACAAAGAGGTTCACAAGCGTTGTGAACACGATTTTAATATTTCAGAAGAAATGCCAAACAACATTTCAGAAACCTATAAAGAGCCAGTCAGCGAGGAGAACCCTGTGATGACCAGAACCGAGCAAAAGCCTCCCATGCTTGGAAGCCTCCCTAAACTTCCAAGCAAGGAAAGAGAGGTGTCTACTGCTGTTGTGTTAATAAGAGAAAAGCAAAATAAAAACAATGTGTTGGTATCTTCAAATCAAGAAGAGACTCCTCCCTCAATCCAGGCATCAGTTCCTGCATCACTTTCACCTGGGTCGTTTACCCCTGGAAGCACATCTGGTACTGGTGGCCACTCAGTTTCCATGCTACTAAAGGAAAAAGGTTATCAAGCTGACATTGGAGCAGTGGTGGCAGACAATCAGAGCTCAGCTGGACTTATAGGGGTTCCTCCTAAGCATGTGAACAGTCTGAAGATCCCCCTTCAGTCCATTCCTCCTTCAGATGGAAGTTTGCTTAAGTCTCACAGAGAAAAGACATCTTCATCTACCACCTCAGCAGTGACTGACAACCCCAACCTTGTCACAAAATCTAAAGAAGATGAAAAAGTTATAGTCAAACCTCAGGATACTGCAAAGCAAAAAATAACTTCACTGGAGCAAATCCCTTCTCCTGCCAAACAAAAAGACACGGGGGATTTTGAAGCAGTTAAAAGAACAGATCCAACTTTCCCTCCAAGGTCCCCCGCTATAAGAAAATTTAAACCAAAGCCAGTTGAGGTACAATTGTTGTCTAAAGAGTCACCGAAACAAGAAACGCTCACAAACTCGACGGGAAACAACAGGCCTCAAACCATTGAGGTGAGATCTATTGCTAAAAATTCTCAAAAACCAGCTGTTCCTCCTAAACCTAACTGCAAATTTAGACCTGCAGATTTAGGAAACCTACTAAATGACACACAGAGAACATCTGCAACATCATCGTCATCTGGAAAACCACAGGTTGAGGAGAGGCCTCAAACAATTGTAGTAAGCTCCCCCACAATCTATAGGAAGATTTCCAATGACTCCATGGCGACATCAAACTATTCAAAAAAGCTGACTGTGTCTGCAGTGTCGAGCCTTAAGCCTCCTCCTCACAGACCAGCAACCACCATCTCCACTTCAACAAACCAGCCTAAAACGTCATCGGACACAGAAGCATCTACTGACAGAGTTCAGCACCGACAATCCACTGCTTCCCCTCCGAGCCCAAGAAATGCACCAAAAACTGCACCCTTAACTACAACACCAGCTGCTAGCTTAGATGTAACATCAGCTTCAGATTCAAATTCAGACCCAAAACCAAACCAGATCCCTGGGGTTCTCCCATCAGAAGCCAGTCAATCAGCTGCCACAGATTCAGACAGTCCTCTCCAGTTTCCCAAGGCAACTTGTCATCGTGAGCAAGCTCAGCCTGGTACATTTAATACAAATCATCTCACTGGCGTTTCCACAATGCAAGAACAAAGCTGCACACATCAAGCATGTGGCAGATCAGTCTCCAGCGAGCATGCCCGGAGATTAGATAATCTTCATTTTTTTGCTTCAGATGATCCTCCAAGTTATGATGAAAGAGAGAGCTTCAGTCCACTTTTGCTCCCAGATTTGACTCCCCCGAGATCAAGTCGCTATCAGTCCTCATCCCGCCCTCCTCCCTGCCCCTGCACAGCTGGGATCCCCCCTCACTCTGGTCATACGTCTCCTCATCATCATCGCAGCCCCCATAACTTTACTCCACCTGGTCCAACACATTCTTCTTACCAAGTGAGCCAGCCCCCTCAACATCCTCTGCAGTACAGACATGATCCGCAGCCATTGAGTTATCAACCAGGCTCTCCAAAATCAAGTCCTCTTGGTCCAAACCAGCCCATGTACCAGCCTCTCCATCAGTCTGCTCCCTGCCCTCCCCACCCCTCACTCATGCAGGCCTGTCCTGCTGATCGCTCATTGCAGCCCCCACAACACATTGGCTCTCGACGGCCTCCAGTTCACAGATCTCCCCATCAGCAACCACCAAACATTGCTGGGGCTCCTTATAGCGATCCTGGCCACAGCCACTCTCCTGGCCTACCTCCTATTGATCCTCAGTACATGTGTGGCCCTCAGACCATGGGGTCTTCTTACGGCTCTGAATATGGAGGGGACAGCTCTAGTTTGTATTCAGAAAGTAGCTTTGGGCAGATGCCCCGCAGAGTCCTTCTTGATCCTGAAACAGGAAAATATTTTTTTATTGAGGTGCCTGTACAGCCACTAAGAAAAATGCTGTTTGACCCAGAGACTGGCCAGTATGTGGAGGTGCTTATCCCACAGCAGGCAATGTCCCATTCTGGCCTGTATCCTCCTTCTGCAGCCCCTTTCCCACCCCTCCACAACTCCAACATGTACACCCCTGCTCCACAGTATATGCCCTGTGCAGGTCCTCCTCCGTTAGCCCACCCTCAGGCTCAGCCACCCCAATATCCTGAAGCCTCTGCTGCAGCAACCATGCACCCAAGCAGACCTGGCGTTGGCTACAGGAATCCTTCTTGTCAAGGATCCAAGCCAGATCCCCCAAATCATCCCCCATTGGACCACAGCTACCTGGAGAATAGATATTACGTCCCCACGGGGATAAATGCAAGCCCAAATCCCACTCCACCAGACTATTACCACAAACATCCCCCTAACATGCCCACAACAGGGGGGAATAGGTCCTGAAATAGAGGGCAGAGGCCGCCTTCCTGGAGCCTGTTAGGTTTAAAATACCCAGTTTATAAAGGGGGTGTCTAATGTTAGCCTGTAATGTTATTTGAGTTTAACTTTGCAACTAAAGACAGCAATTCTTTGGTTGTTGTTTATTTGCTGCTGCTATTTTCTGTGCTGGACTGCTTTGATGAAATATTTAGTTTGAGAGCATTGAAAATACATGTAAGTGACACTTTTCTTTAAGATGTTTGTGCAGGCCTAACGTTTTATATATAAATGAGGTAGAAACATAATGTGCCTACAGTGATGCACAGGAATGATACATCTGTAGGTTGATTGGTTTACTAATGTGTTTTTATTTTTCAGAAACTTCTAAAAACTTGAAAATACAGTATTGACATACCCTCATGTTTGTTTAAAAAATGCATTGCCCTGATATTGCAGGATTGAGTTTGTATACATGTCTGCACAAATTAACAATGCCAATAAAATGTAAAACAAAATCAATTTTCTAAAAAAGCTAAGTCTGGTCCTCTGGACATTCAAAAAACAAAACAAAACAAAGCAAAAAAATTGTAGAAACGTT
>JARVGS010001166.1:26154158-26164989 GCA_031762315.1 Hypsolebias antenori | reverse complement strand
TCATTTTGTTTGCAAAAACGAACATAGCTGAATGATACAAGATATATATGTTGTGCCATTTTATGCAAAGTTCAAACTTCATGTCAGTGGACCTTTAATAAATTCTAGTTATTGAGCCAAAGGTTTGTGTGCTGGTAGCTGAAGGTCATTCCCAACTCATACTCTAAACACTAAATAATCATTTGAGACCTTTGATGGAAACTTGGCCATTAATTATTGTAATCAACTTTATCGATTAGCAAAATATCTCATGAGCCACTGGGCAGATTTTAGTTAATCCCTCAGAATGTAATAGTTGAATGTACATCTAAAACTCTTTACATTTGTAGTCAATCAAATTCAAGATGGCCGTCACAGCTGATATACATTAGGAAAAGCAAAAATGACTAAAGCAGTCAATTTGACAAATAATGAGTCTATCTTTGATATGGTAATAGCTGAGAGTCACATAGACACATTTTCTGTCTGAGTGCAACCACAGGTAGAGTGCTACATCTAACTGCTGCCGCCACTAGTTAAAGTTGTAAAAACTAAAGTACTCTGTAAGTAAATATAAAAGTTATTTTAAAAAATTTGCTTTCATGGACCAATATGAAATCTTTAAACAGGATTTGTTTTACAACAGCTGCACTCTATGTTGGTCTTGGCTTTGCTATGACTAGCCATGAACTCATCAGATGTACCGTATTTTTTAGTCTATAAGGCGCACCGGATTATAAGGCACATTATCAATGAACGGGTCTGTTTTCGTACATAAGGCACATTACGTGAAACAAAACAGATACAATAAGTCAAACTTTATTCAACTCATTCACAATAACCACATAAAATTGGGTAGAGGTCAGTAAGCACAACCATAATAAATACACAAGGTGCACTGGATTATAAAGCTCACTCTCGATTTTTGAGAAAATTAAAAGATTTTACGTGCGCCTTATAGTCCGAAAAAATTGGTAAATTTCATCAAGTTTATTACAAAGCTTGGGAGAACAGCCAGACTCATAGAAAGTCAGTGCAGTACAAATACAATAAATGTATTTCCTTCATGCTATCCTAAATAGGTAACATATTGTATATGAACAGTTCACAGAATACTCTTAAAAGCATCTGAACTATCACTACAGCAGATAGTAAAAATGTAATGAATCATCAGTCTGTGTGTTTACTGCAACATACAAAGTGTTAATCACAGAAAGCCAAGCTATCTTCTTCTTCCTTCTTCTGAAACGTTTGATCAAATGTGATTTTATTGGCATAAACCGTTACTGTAACCTAGATAACAATTACAGACACACCTTAGGAACACACTAATTTGTTTGATCATCCTGACACACCACGGTCAAACACGCATACCTCCACACAGAACTTTGACTGACTAAACTCACTTTTCTGAATGAGCTCCAAGTTGAATCGGCTGTGAAACAACCTCCTCTGCAACCATTATTTTAGTTTTAGTTTTTAGAGAAGTCACCAGATATTTTGGCATTAAATAATTTTGTGAACTGCCTCTAATAAAACAAAGTAAAACTTTCTGTAAAACTTTTTATCGCCAACTGCCGACAGGCAAAAGTAGAACGACAGTGTTTTTGTTTTTGTTAGCAAAATATCTCATGAACCACTGGACATATTTTTAATGAAACTTGCAGCAAGTAACTACTGGGTGAAACTTTACATCTGAAAAATGTTTGGAGGTGACCCAATTCAAGATGGCTGCCACAGCCAACTGATCTTAAAATCTAAATGGCCTGAACTCTGTCCGTTTTATTTATTTAATTTCCCTCTGGGATTAATAAAGGTTTTGTTTGTTTGCTTGTTTAATTTTACCAATTTTGATCTAAACTTTGTTGAGAGAGTAGCTGAGACTGATTTCAGTATGTATTCTGAAACCTCACAGATTGCACGAGATCTTTATTAAAAATTCTGTCGTTACTTATTTGAATCCAATGCTGTCTGTTGGTAAAATAGACCATTTAATACTGGTCAGATTTTACTAAAACTTTTAAGAAACAATCTGTAGACGTAGCTTAACAACTGATAAACCTTCAGAGTCAGCCTGATTCAAGATGGCTGCAACAGCAAACTCATGTTAGGAAACCCCAAATTTGATTTAACCCATTGAATTTAAAAAATATTTAGTAAAAATTTAACGTGGAAGCTGCTGAAGGTCGTTTTCAACTCATATTTCCATTGTGACCAGAACAGCTACAACTCTGTCATTTCTCCACATAAGATTATTTTAATTTAAAACTCCTTCACTGAACATTTGGCTTTTTATTTGACAACACATTTGCATGAATTGTGCAACATTTGAACTATTTCTGGTAAGGCTCTTTCCAAACTGCCTGTTGTTAAAATGATTCTCTGACCTGGTGCTGAAAGGCGTCGACACCCATACACATGCACAGACACACTCCAGGAGGCCCATGATCATCGGCACACCCAGGACTGTGTGGGTGAGCTCGACCCCAGAGCCACATTTGATGTAAGACCCACAGGAATGGCTGATTACTTGTTGGAAAAGTTTCTGTCTTTTCTTTCTTTCTGTCTGATATCAAGAATAAAAGTGTGTGGGCAGCCCGGGGCGAGATAAGTGACAGAGCTGAAGTAAAGAAAAGTTAAACAGAGTAAGGTGTGCGGCGTGGAGCGACTTTTTCCACTGAATGTTCCCCGCATGAGCAGCCACAGATTAGATGTCACTAGTGCTTTCAAAAGTTAGTAATACTGACTCTATTACTGATCCAGCAATAGATAAAGGAAACAAACAAATGGGAATAAGTTAGATCATGGGGTTTTCTAACAAAGTTCAGTCAGGTCATCTGGACGGTTTCTTTTTTTTGTTTGTTTGTTTTTGAGACATTTCGTCCTTCATCCAAAGGACTTCATCAGTTCAAGGAGCCACAAACAAACTCAGTCCCACAAGCAGCACACTCATATAGTGGACCAATCAGTTTGCTTTTGATAAGATGGTTTCTGGGGCTCCCCCGTCAGCTCCTCTGGGGCAGCCATAGCCAAAGTGGTTCAAAACATCAAAGTTCATGCTCAGTAATCCAGGTAGAAAATCCAGCAAGGTTTAGTCAGGTCATCTTTTTTGTTGAGACATTTCATCCTTCATCTAAAGGACTTCATCAGTCCAAGGAGCCACAATAAACTGAGTCCCACAAGCAGCACGCCTGCATAGTGGACCAACCAGTTTGCTGGTGATAAGATATTTTCTGGGGCCCACCCTCTCCCCCGTCGACTCCTCTGAGGCAGCCATAGCTAAAGTGGTTCAAAACATCAAAGTTCATGCTCAATAATCCAGGTAGAAAATCCAACATGTTTCAGTTAGGTCATCTGGACAGTTTATATTTTTTTGTTGAGACGTTTGCTCTAACAAACTGGTTAGTCCACTAAGTGAGTGTGCTGCTTGTGGGACTGAGTTTGTTTGTGGCCCCTCGGATTGATGAAGTCCTTTGGATGAAAGGTGAAAAGTCTCAACAACAACAAAAAGAAACCGTACAGATGACCTGACTGAAATTTGTTGGATTTTTTTTACCTGAATTATTGAGCATGAACTTTGATATCTTGTGGTTTTCCTCTGATCCCTGTCCAACTCTTACATTAGCAACTTCTGTTTGACCAGAGGTCTTAACCGTATAAGTGTCTGAAGAAAGTTTTAGGCTTTGTACACATAGAAAGACTGTGTTTAGGTTTTTTAACTTGACAATTCAAAACTGTGCAGTAACTATGCCAGGCCTGTGTGTGGCGGTGTGACGCTGCAATGAGAATAAACCAAAAAAGAGGAAACAAGGATGTCCTCGGTTCATTAGCTTAGAGGTGGTGTCATGACATCATCCCATTTAAAAGGTTGCTTTGTACTGTCTGCAAACTACAAGGGTGGTGTTTCAAGAGTTTTTCACTCTAGGAATAGTAAGCAAAAAAAAAAAAAGCACTACTATATTTTGGGGCTCCTAGAAATGTTGTCACCTTGTGGACTTGAGTCCTGAAGCATAAAAAAATATATACAAATACGTATTTGCAAAACCTGTGTGGACGGACCCTTAGATAATTCAGTTCAATTCAGTTTATTTATATAGCGCCAATTCACAACAGAGGTCATCTCAGGGCACTGAACAGAAATATTCACATACATAAAAATCAGTTAATAACTATATTTATCTAAGGAGCCAGCAAATAGCTTTGAATTTTCACTTCGTCACAATCTCCCATCCTAAGTGAGCATTGACGCAACAGTGGAAAGGAAAAACTCCCTCATGAGGAAGAAACCTCCAGCAGAACCAGGCTCAGGACAAGAGGCCATCTGCTTCGACCGGCTGGGTTTGAGAGGAACAGGAAGGAGAAAACGGACACACAATGGCAGGTCCACCAGCAGAATATAGAAAAGGCTACCAATACTCAGAATTTTTTTATTAAAAAATAAATAATGAACTTCCTGGTCATCTAATAAAATCACATTTTTAAACAGAATATGACCAAAAAGACCTAAAAAAAATAAAACAAACAAAAAATAAACATTACTTCCTGTTACCAAACTGAGTGTTATCGGTCAGCCCTAACACAGAACAGAACATGTGATGCTGCGTGTCTTTAAAGCGGTTCAGTTTAACAAGAAAGGCTGAAAAATGTATTGACTGTGTTTTCCTTACTGCTGTAGTGAGCTGCAACTAACATCTGGCTGCTTAGTAACATATGTGTCAGCAAGTGCTGCTAATGATGTTGGTGTTAAAAGGTTATGCATGGTTTCATAATATTTATGATTTGTGGTTTCCTGTATTGTGATGTACACTAAACAACAACCTATCAACTGGTGGCCCACATGCCACCGACCCATGTGTTCTTTCCATTTGTCCCACCAAGTTTTAACTTAATAATGAATCAAAGCATTCTGACACATCAGTAATCAAGCTTGACTCAGACTCTGGCACACAATAATCAAAAACTTGTTACCAATTCTGCCCTCGGGGTGTTTGGCTCTGTAGGAAGGGAGAAGTGCTTAAATGCACGTTTAAGTTCAAATTTAAGTATGTTTATTTTCTTACTAATCTTGGATTTCTACGCTTCTAACGTTTTCTGAGTTGTTTCGCTGTGAAAGCAGGATTGAGCTGCAGATGTGTGAACGGTTAACACATCTTTTCAGTGTTGGTGCCAAATGGACCCATGGAGGTAAAACAAACCCCGACTTATAGCAATATGATGTTTTTTGTTTTGCTTTCCTTCAGGCATTTTGGTTTTTCTAGTTTAAAAATTCAGTTAGCTTTGTTTAATAATTTTATTTCACAGTTTGTTTGATTTTTACATTTATTATTTTGCTTATTTATTTATCTTTTTTTTTTTTTTTTTTACATTTTCTACATTTTAAAAACAAATTTCCGTTAAATTGCTGGTGAAGTCACAACCAGCTGTTATATTCATCTGCTCACAACACACTCAGATTCAGGCTGCTGTTTAATACACCGTATTATATCACATTATTATTGTTTAGCATATATCTTAGATCATTATATAGTGTTTCTTTTTATAGTCTATACGATTGCTAATTTTGGGTGTAACTGGGAACATGTGTACACAGTTTCATCCCACCTCATGTACCACATGTGATGTGAATGACAATATAGTCACCTTGAACCACGAACCAAACTTTTAATTACACTAAACAGTCTAGCACTTTTGAAAAAAAAATAAAAACATCATGGTAAATCAAATTGTTGGGCTAAAAAAATGAATGAATCCAGCAGAGTGATTAAAGTTTCAGAAACAAGTCTAATCAAAGGCAGGCCCCGCACCGTATAGTTAGAAATACAGTTCTAGCCCTTGTTTGACTTATTTTAATAACCTCTACTCAAAGGAGACTTTGCAATCTCACATTGTTAACCATGGACTGTAACGTTACTCGGTTTGTATAAAGTAGTCAAACATTTGTTAAAACCAGGCTCCAGTGTTGACAGAGGAAACACTAATGCTCAAATGTCATAAGAGAGAGTGAAGTCAAGCATGCTGGTTCAACTGCCCCAGGATCATGCCCATATAAGGCTGCCCTACCGGCGGATGTGGGCGGGGTCACAAGAGTTGCGTGTCTGTGACTGCAGATTATGACAGGCAGCAAGTGAGTGAAGTAATGAGACTGGAGATAAGAGAAAGGCGCTTAAAGCATTCACCTGGCTGCCTGGCACCCCCTCCCAGACTACAGCAATGACGGACTTCCTTTACTCCACCAGGTGGTGTGCCTACCTGTGACTTCCTGTGATTGCTTCAGTCCAGTCTACTCCTCAGACAGAAGAGATCAAATTACATGACTCATCGGCTCTGTCACCATAATCACCACCTGTATTCACGATCACCATTACATCCAGACCTAACGTACCTTGATGGAGTGCACATCGCCCGCCACCTTTCACGCCAAAGTTTCAAACTGAAGTACTCGTGCTCAGAAAGAACGGTGTTGTAGCTTCTTTTGATCAAACTTGTGAGTGACATGAGCAATTAAGCACTAATGTGAGATCTCGCAAAGTTTGTTAGTGCTCATATGTGTGTTAAGAATGACTCATTTACTACCACACTAGATTTTAATCCAGTATTGGTCACAATGACCGAGTTATAGCTATTTTAAAATTATTATTAAAAACCATCCACTAGAGAGCACAAGCCAGTGTATCTCATGCCAATCCCAAGCCCGGGTAAATGGTGAGGGTTGTGTCAGGAAGGGCATCCGATGTAAAACACTTTTGCCAAAATTATAATGCGAGTTCATCAAAGCAAAACCATACTGGATCGGTCGAGGCCCGGGTTAACAACGACCGCCACCGGTGCTGTTGACAAACAGGGTGCTGGCAGAAAATGTGCTACTGTTAGTCGAAGACCACGAGGAGGGAAACGTGTCAGGAGACACAGGGAGAAAGTCAAGAATATGGGAAGGATGTTATAAATGCAGCTGTCAGGAAAAAGACAGAGGAGATTCATGGATGCAGTTAGAGAGAACATGGAGGTGGTTGGAGTGAGGACAGAGGATGCAGAGGACAGAGATGGAGGAGGATGACTCACTGTGGAGACCCCGGCTCAGGGAAAAGCCAAAAGAAGAAGAATGTTGAATTAAGTTGACTCCAAGTGTTATTGATGATCGTCCAGTGATTACTTTGTGAGAGTTCCACTAAAATTTTCCGAATGGTTTGTAGTTTTTTTTAACAGACACAGGCAAAAACGATACATTCCTTTCTCCTTCGCTGATGGGCAATAAAAATGCAAGGCTGGTTTGCTGTAGTTTCAACCACCAGAGCTGTAATGTAATCAACTGTAAGAACATATTTGAAAGATGTTTTCATTTATAGTGGAAAGCGTGAGTCTAGACCGGTCTCGTCCCCTTTGTGTCTCAAGACCCCTCATGTCTGGGCAGGAAACTGTTACCTAAACTATGAGTCCGTCCTTGTCTCCATGGCTGAGACAAACAGACGAAGACACAAATGAATATGCAATACCCAGTTTTGAAAACGAAGCGGCCAAATCATGATGTCATCACCTGATCACTTTACCCGTCCTCCTCCTCCTCGTCTTTCTCCTCGGATCAATGAGGAATTGGAAGGATTGAGAAGAGACAGTCTGAGTGGACGAGTGTGTAAGTGGCTGGTTGGAAGGAGAGAGACATGAGTTATTGGCAGGAATGAGCTCTTTGCTGTCTCCATCCTGAATCACCCCAAGCTGATGACATGTCTAAATTCTTATTGATGCCATACCATGTCAGCTATTCTCATCATACTGACAGCCCACAGGGGCTGCTGCGAGCTGCAGAGAGGTCTGGCAAATATTAATGTAAGGGATTCTCCAGGGAATCCCTCCGTTAGGTTTTGTTCAGTGCACAGGTTTCCAGTGAGGTGGTGTGGTCGGGTCACTGGATTCCTTAAGCATGAGGTAAAACAATGAGTCAAATAAATGGCCTCCCAGACTTTGGGCATTAGGCATTTTATAATAAACCTGCAGTCAGTAGCAAAAATATCTCTAATTTTTTCCATGTAGGAGACAGAAGTGCTTTTTTCACTGCTAGGGTCAACATAAGTGTGAAAACTCAGATACAGTCGGGACAAACCATGTTAGGCTCTAAAGGCATTTCAAAGTTCAGTGAGCCCTGCAGCGTGTACACACATCTGCACTATACAGGTGTCGAGCAGCTGGCACAGGTATTATCTCTCAAATACAATCACAGAGATAAACATCACTCTTGTACTTTGTACTTTTTACATTCTGGTTTATAATCTATGTGGGTGAAAGTTGACCAGCTTCAGTAGCTGTTTGTGGAAATCTTCATTTGGGCAGGGCAGATGTAAATCCATTTACATCATAGTGTTACCAACATAACCGGATGGTTTGGTAATGATTGTTTGAGCCTCCTTAACAATGAACTATATTCTGATGTAACAACTACTTACTTACCTAAATTCAGTATAGTTTCCTCAAACATTTTTGGCGTGTCTCGCACTGCTGTTTGTGTTAATGCAGCATTCACACGTTTCTATTTTTTATTTATTATTTTTTTGCAATCTAATTAATGCTGACTTTTTGCTGTCTGACATTTATTTGTCAACAATATTTAGCTCATTCATGATATGGCTATGCCTTTTGTTTTTTCTCATTTTTATAAATTTTAATATTTTTACTTTGCATAAAAAATACTTCTCCCATAGAAATACACTATGATCTCGTCAATTCCTTCAAAAACATTGTTGTTCTTGAAAATTTCTGCAGTGCACTGCCTCTTTTTAGCTTGTACTTTGCTACTTTTAACATTTAGCTAACTCTGTGCTACTTTCAGCTTTTAATCAGGTTTTAATTACAATTAGCTTCTATCAAGCCTTTAGGAATGAGTTTGCCGTTTGATAGCTTTAACTTTCAGCTAGTGTTCTGATACGCTTAGCTAGCCTTTTGCTACTTTTGACTTAACCAGCATTTTGCGGCTTTTAGCCAGATTTTCATACTTTTAGCTTCTAGGAAGACTTTAGATAATTTTAGCTAACCTTTTGATACCTTTGGCTTTTAACTAGCATTTTATTATTTCAATTTTGTTCTAGTAGTTTGTTACTTGTAACTTTTAGCCTGTGGCATACTTTTTAAGCTTTAACAGTTCTGTTTCAGCATCTTTAGCAAATTTCAGCAAAGTCACGCTGGCTTTTTGCAGAAAATGCAGTTTCATGTTATTATATTAATCCTCTTTTGAGTCCGGAAGATCCCGCAGGAATACGTCTTTTTTCTTTTTCTTTCTTTCTTTATTTATTTATTTATTTATTTATTTTTCAGGAAATCCTTGTCAAAGATGGCAACATTTATATGATTATTTTAAAAAATCTATTTATGTTAAGGTTTTAATTCATGAAGGTTATATCCAAAACAAAACGAAAATAACTACTTTTTATATAAACTGAAACTTAGTGCTCCTTAAACAAGTGCATATCACCCACCTTTCATCCCAGATTTTTAAACTCATATGATCTTATGTTGAGAAATGACAGATTCAGCTGTTTTTGTTCAACCTTGTTCATAGTGAAATGTCACGCTAAACCACAAAATCCTAAGTGATTTATGTTCGGAATATTTGGTGTAAATGACTCTCAGCTACTACCACAGCAAGTTTTAGCTCAGTAGTTGTAAAAACAAATTACTGTTCTGGCATTTTTGTTTTTGCTGAGGTAGATTAGCTGTGGTAGCCATCTTGAATTTGTGTGACGGGAAATGGGAACCAGTTGTAGTGATTACTTTCTGAGGGTTTCATTTAAATCAACCCTGCAGTTTATGAGGTGAATAATTGCAACAGTGGCAGAGTATCATATAACAAATAAACAAATCATCGCCAGGAAACACTGAGTAAAACCGTGGTTAGACCAGCCATTTATCATACATTTAAAGTACGTAAAGAAACAGTTTTTCTTTATTTAAAGTATAAATTGATAGTTTATAAACACTGATAGACCTAAATTTAAATACAATCTGTGTTATTAAAACTTATTAAGAAATAATTCTTCATAAACCTTGCATTTTGTCCTCTCGGGTCTTTCAGCTTATTCATCATTTGTGAAAAACATGGTTCCCATCACTGTGTTTGACTGATGGGACTATCGATGATTACATTTGTCAATAATTACGTGTTCAGTTTCTGTGTTCCTACACTGATTATTCCTTTAGTATCGTGGGTAATCACGGTCTTTGTTCAGCAGATCAGTATTTTGCTCTGAGAATAATTTAAGCTCCTTTGTGGAACAACTATTTCTTTCTGGCTTCTCTGTCCTAAGGATGTGATTAATGCTGTTCTTTAACATGTTTCACTTTCTACCCTGCAGTCAAATTGGAATTTTTGTTTCTAGTTTTGCCTGATCAGTGATCATACTGTTTGACAACTTCTGGGAACATGATCAGCCTAAAAACAAGGAGCAAATTTTATCTAATAAGCAGACCTGTCTCAGATTTTTAGGCAACTTTCTTGAACCATAATCTTTTTGGAAAACTTAAACTGAAATATTCAATAAAAGGCAATAAATGCTTAAAGGTTAAACTAATTTAACACATGAATTGTGCAATGCTTACACTCATGCACCAAAGAGATCGGGTCAGAGATACGTTCAGCAAAGGCTACCAGTGTGCTTGATGACATTTTGAGAAAAGCCGTAAATTTTAGCTTTCATGTTAATGTCTGAACTTTTATTTCACTCCAGATTTTAAAGGTCCACTGACATGAAGTTTGAACTTTGCATATAATGGCACAACATATATATGTTGTGTCATTCAGCTATGTTCGTTTTTTACAAGCAAATGATAAATATATGAAAATTTGATTTAAAAGTGATTTTAAACTTGG
>JARVGS010001166.1:26068267-26078831 GCA_031762315.1 Hypsolebias antenori | reverse complement strand
TTTACAATGTCCCTTGTCTAATAGTCTTCTGTCCAGCTTAGACCTTTACCTCTTCAGACTCTCTTCCACCTGCTCCCCACTCCGACTATAACAGGTCACATAGAGTTTGGAAATGTTTTAATTTTCTGGAGGTTTCTGATAGGGGAAGATTATGTAAAGGTCATGGATGTGTTTCACTTCCTGATGTCAAATTAAAATAGAACCACGTGTGTAAAGTCAAGAGAGCCTTTCTGCCTACTGAGTCTGATAAATGATAACCGAGGGTGGCTGTGACTGCGTGGTTAGAGCAGTCGTCTTCCAATGCAAGGGTTGGGGGTTTGATTCCACCAACAGCCACATGCCCAAGTGTCCCTGGGCAAGACACTGAACCCCTTATTGCCTCTGATGTGTGTCCCATCAGTGTATGAATGTGATAAAGTTCTGATTAATCTCTACAGATTCAGATGAGCTTTGTATAGATCTAGTAGAGTGCTGTATGAATGTGTAAATGAGGGATTTATTGTAATGTAAAGCGCTTTGAGTATCTTGATAAGATAGAAAGGTGTTATATAAGTACAGTCCATTTACCAAAATTAATAAACTCTGACGCCTTCAAGAGAAGTGAACTGTCAAACAGAGGCTATCTCGACCTCCCTCTGTCCAATAATGGGTATACGCTTTTGTTAACTTTTTCTCTTTGGGCAGACCTTTTAAGACGGAGCGACAGGTTAACATCTTTTCAACCTGGGTTGAAAAGATCTTCTCGTTGTCCCATTTGTGGCTATTTATTTAATGAGTTATGATAGGGTAATTAAATTATCCAACAGTTTCCAAGTTCTGAAGAGTTTGAGAAACAACTACAGCCTGTTACCAAATAAATCGAGGACAAATGGACCTCATTTCATCAAGTGAATTAATAACTTGTATTGGTAATTATTTATATCTTAACAGTTATTAATTTTTTGGTCTTTCCTCCTTGTGAGGACCTGCTCACCTGCTCGCCTCCATTCTGGACTTGCCATTCTGTTATTTTTCTGCTTCCTGTTCCCTTAAACCCAGTCAGTCAAGCAGATGGCCGCTTGTCCTGAGCCTGGTTCTGCTGGTTTCTTCCTGTTATGAGGGTGTTTTTCCTTTCCACTGTTGCCTTTGTGCTTGCTCAGGATGGGAGACTGCAACAAAATGAAGATGAAGCAACGTGCTGGCTACTCCACCCTATTTTAGATAAATAATTTTACTAAATGATATTTTATGTATATGAATGTTTCTGTTCAGTGCCCTGAGATGACTTCTGTTGTCACTTGGCGCTATATAAACAAATTATTTGAATTGAATCTAATCTAATCTGCCATATTCTACACCATGGTCCTGATGAGCTCCAAAAACGCAACAGGTTTCTCATGCACTGTGCTCCTCAGAACTTTGTACAATTTGTGATGTGAATAAACGACAGTAATTACAGTACAGTATATTGTAAATTTAAAGAGAACATTTAAAACTCAACCGGTGCAGTTTTCAGTGAACCACACAGTTGGTGTGACGAACTGGCCGGTACTTTTTTTTTTAAGTGGAAAATGTCCATTTAAAGTTTGATTTTAAAAAATAGCAACTGAAAGAAAAGAAATGAGAAAGTTTTTTTTTTTACCTGACTGAAGCATTTTGTGCTTCTCGCCAGAGGGAACCGAGCTGCCTGATGGTCTGTAACTCACAAGTGACAGACTCCCGGCTGTGAATTATATTCTGTGGAGGACTTTTTTTTTCCTTCCAAGAGGAAAAAGGAAAACGGTCACTTTTTTTTTCCTTTTGCAAATTAGTGTGAAAAATAAATTTACAAGTGGAAGAAGTCAAACGGTGTTGGAAATGTCTGCTGGTAAAGCTTCATGGCTGCAGGTACATTTGTTCGATTTTACTAAACGAGCTTAGATCCAGACACGCTGTTCATTTATCACATTCAAAACTTTAATTATCAGAAAGTGTTAAGCTCCTCAGAAGCTGTGAGTCTGCACATCTTTAAATAAAGCACATGTTAAATTGATCAGTCTGAATGCCCCACACAAACATCACCCCTGATTGAAGGGACGTAACTGATCTTTATTCTTCCAACGAGTGACAGCAATTAGTCGGCGGCCATTTTCATTTTCACATTAAAAAAAAATTAAAATAGTTTCTTCTTCCTGGTAATGTGTTCCAGTCTGGTGGCAGCAGGAGCGGGGCTCATTCATGTGTCGCAGCAAATCGTCTCCAAAGGTGACACGGGATGAAGGCAGCAGGACAGCTGATTAACACCAGGCTCCAATCTTTAACTCTTGCTTGCTTCTTTTTTTTTTTTAATTCGGCTGCGACACCATCTTCTGACTCCTCTCGTCGTGGTTGTCCCCGATGGAGTCGTGTGAGGGAGGAACCGCTCCGTGCCTGATGTTGTGTGCAGGTCTGGGGCAGGTGTGCCCACAAAGATGCTGCAGACTCACAGCAAACATCAGAGGTCAGCTGGACGCATTAAGTTGTCCTTTCAGGGACATTACATGCTCCATTAGGCTCTTGATGGAGAGTGGAGAGCATCCTGTGCTCCAGCATCAACATGTGGCACGGGGGCTGCACACCTGGAGAGAGGAATGCTTTGCAGAGAGTGGTGAAGGCTGCACAGAAGATGTTGGAGTCAGCCTCACCACCATCACAGACATCTACACCACCAGATGCAGGAAGAGAGCCACCTGCATCATGAAGGACCACACTCATCCAGCACACACTTTTTGCCCCGCTCCCCTCAGGAAGAAGGTTGAGGAGCACTAACTGTAGAACCACTAGACTGAGGAACAGCTTCTACCCTGAAGCTGTTAGACTCATGAATCTCTAACCAGGAAAATCACTGTAACTCCACTTTAATTAAAGATTTGTCACTTTGTGCTGCTGATTATCCATGCTGCTGATTTCTCACCTATAAGCTGCTATATTCATACCCATCTGCTCACAACAAACTCATGTTCAGGCTGCTGTTTAATACACCTTATTTACATTGTATTATTATTGTTTAACTTGTATCTTAGATCATTGTACTTTGTATACTTTTTTTAATACTTTATAATATTTTTGCTGGGACCTTGAGTGCACAATTTTGTTCCACCTCATGTACCACATGTGATTCGAATGACAGTAATGAACCTTGAATCCACCGGCACCGGCCCACTCTCTGATGGCTCAGCAGCTCCGTGCATTTACGTCTGTGCAGGTTCAACAGACGCTTCAGGGTGGGGCTGAGGCCGCACCTGGCCTTCAGCCATGTTTGGAGAATCGTCTGATCCGACAGAGCTTCTATTTAATGGATAGACCGAAGCAACAAACTGCAGGAATGTTGAGCTCCAACTTCCATCAACCCACACCTCTAAAGCCCAGCAGGACTTTAGGACTTCCAACTCCAAGCAGACAAAACAGCCGCCATTGTTCAATGAACATCTGAAGTATCTGTGAGAATATCAAGATTACTTCTCTGTAAAGATGTGATTTTTTTTTAAAGGCGTTATAGACTAACATGTCTTTTTTTTTTTTAAATGACCAGAAATAATCTAATAAAAACAGACGAAGCATGCACAACAACTAAAACACTCAGAAAATAAATAAATAAACACATGATTAAAAGCATCACATATTTTTAAGCTTCAGTTGATTTTAAAACCATGAGACACTTAGAGCTACGTTCAGAAAAGGTCAACAAAGGACTGGCATTAATTCATGAACGTTCATTAAGAATAGGCTGGATGCAGGAGAACATTTAGCACCAACTGAGCTGTATTGCAGAACATGAAGTAATCACAGGTCAGCTCAGAGCCAGACAGAGGCAAACACTTGGAAATCCTCCGGGGGGTCCACTCAGGCTTCAGGACATTCAAACAGCTGAAGTGTTACAAGGGTATGTTTCAGTTCTGAGTTGTTTTCAGTCTTTGAAATGACATGAACGGCTTCCATTATAACCCAAAGGACTTGGCGTATCCTGTTTGACTGTACAGGATCTTCTGTCGTCATGGATGCCCCATCTAAAGCCAAAGACACTTTTTAACTTGCCAGATTTTACCCATGATTCCCAGCTGGGCCAAATCATCACCAGAGTGCACGGGTTGGGGTCAGTTGACCCCCAAAATCTGTCAGTGTGTGAAAAGGAACCGAACGGTCCCAATGAACAAGTTTGAACGTCTGGCGCAGAATCTGGATCAGTCCGGTCATGTGAACACGTCGCTGCTCCAAACGTGTTGCCAACAGCCAAAAGAGCGAGTGGGACAAAGAACGAGTCAGAAGATGACGGGAAACAGCAAGCATGATGAAAAACAAAAACTATAACAACTGGGCAGCACGGTGGCGCAACTGGTAGAGCTGCTGCCTCTCAGCGAGAAGGTTGCAGGTTCAAATCCCGCTCCGGGGGCCCTTCTGGGTGGAGTTTGCATGTTCTCTCCGTGCATGCATGGATTTTCTCCTGGTACTCCGGTTTCCTCCCACAGACCAAAAACATGCATGTTAGGCTGATTGGTAATTTTAAGTGAGAGTGAATGGTTGTTTGTCTCTATGTGTCCCTGTGATGGACTGGAGACCTGTCCAGGGTGTCCCCCGCCCCTCGCACAGCGATTGCTGCACAATGGCACCTGTGACCCCATCACCAAAAATGGAAGAAGCGGGTAAAGACAAATGGATGGATGGATGTCTCATTCCTCAAGTTCAGCCACTCCTGAACCAGAGACAACATCAGAAGTGTCTTACCTGCTGAGGAGACAAAGAACTGGACTGTTGCTTAGTGGTCCAATGTCCTCTTTTCAGATTAAAGTTAATTTTGCATGTCATTTCAGATCACTTGCTTTCACAGGGTGCTCATCTGTGATTTTTCTTTTTTTTTTTTGGGTAGTGGGGTTCAGTTCAGTGGGCAGGGCGCTTCGTTGTGTTGACAGGGTGGGGCACCCTGATTTTATAATGGTAGGGGAAACACTACATTTGGAAATCAAGGTCCCAGAGTCTGGATGAAGAGTGGAGAGATCCAAAATCCACATTGTTTGAAGTCCAGAGTGAAGTTTCCACTGTCAGTGATGGTTTAGGTCCATGTCCTCTGCTGGTGTTGGTCCACTGTGTTTTCTGAAGTCCACATTCAACGCAGCATCTACCAGAACATTTCAGATTTCATGCTTCCTTCTGCTGACGAGCTTTACGGAGATGCTGAGTTCTTTTTCCAGCAGGACATGGTACCAGAAGCTGGATGTGGAATATTCTAATTTTCTGAGACACTGAATTTTAGCTTTTCATTATTTGTAAACAATCATCATCAAAATTACAAGAACATTACACTCTGTGTGTAAAGAATCTACACAACTTTCAATTTCTGGAACTGACCAAAAAAAAACAAAAAACAAAAAAACATTAAACTTTTTGACGATATTTGAAAAATTTTTAAATACACCTGTATAAAAGCATTTCAGTTTATTTACAGATGCCATTAATCTCAGTTTTTCCACCAACAATACTTTTTAGAGGTGTTTACTGCTTCTTTAGTACATCACAAATAGAATATATTTTCTGCTTTTGATATATATAAAATGTTTCAGTTTTTCTCAGACACCCATTGCCTGACAATGTTAAATGTTATATGCACTGCTGCATCATGTTTGTTGTAGACGAGTCAATGAGTGGAGGTTGTGTTAGTACGAGATTGTTTAGAATAGTACATTAAAACACCAAAAACAATATCAATTATGGCAAAAAGCAGACATTAAATAGTGTTGGTTGAGTATGAGTGCAGCCATAACAAGGAGTGGGCTCTCCCTGCCATGTCTAACATTGGTTTGATTTATAGGAGCTTCAACTCAATAACTTGATTAAAGAATTAGTGACCTGAGGATCCACAATATGATCTAATTACATTTTTAAAATATATATTATTTTTAACATTGGATTTTTGTGCTTGTTTTCACACAGATACTTCTTACCCATGCCACCCATCATCTGGCTGCCATAGGCTCCATTACTGCCACCTGCTGTTGAGTTCAAGAACAGCTCCACGTAGCGGTGCTCTGAATGGGTAAAAAAAAAAATCATTCAACTCTACAAGAGGGGGCCGATTAAAGACGCCAGTTATTTCAAATCCTAGGCAAACTCACGCATGTTGGCTTTGTCTTTGGACATGGCTGCCACGGCATCTTCGTGCGTTGCAAACTCTACATCTGCTTCCCCTGTTACCCTCCCATCAGGACCAACCTCAATATGGACTCGCACAGGGTTCAGTGGAGAGAAGAACTGAAGAGATGCAAACAAAAGGTAAGAAGGGCGTATGTATACCGCATACACAGTCCTTGTTCACGGAGTGTGGCAGCCATTTTTATCTTACATTGTAGATGTCGGTTTCTGTAGCTCTGTACGGCAGACCCCTCATGTGGACGCAGTGGCCTGTTGTGCTCTGGAAGGATGAGCCGCCATCGCTATACCGTGCATCTGATACACCTGCATGTACAATGAGATTACCACAAGGTCTCACTGGGATTTTAGATTCTAATCTTGTTAGATTATGCTGCGTTAACAAAAAACACACAACTAAAACCAGTATCAGCTTCTTTTCTTCTAATCATTATTTTTTTTAACCTACACTGTCCTCCTCCATAGCCTCCTCTGCGCATTCTGTCATAGGATCCTCCTCGGCCCATCATGTTGTAACCTCGACCACCAGAGGGCCGGTCGTAGGGGCCAGGTCTCTGCATGCCCAAAGGCTTCCGCTGGGGCTCGTAGTGGGTCCGCACCTCAGCGCGGCTACTCTTGAAGATTTCAATATACCTAAGAGCATAAAGATACCACAGTTAGGCCAAAGGGAATGGATGAAAACTACATTTGCTTAATACTGGCCTATGAAGATGCTATTATGTTGTAGACCACTTGGTAGCAATATCTATGAGTACCTCATTCTTGTTAATAAAATAGAACAAAATAACTTCATTACTGAATAAAAACAATCAACAAGGGCCTTGGTAACTTTTTTAACTTTTCTTATGGTTATCAAAGACGAATTAGTTAACTATTGCATATGGCTGTAATTGTGTCTTTTGCCCTCACCATGATGTCTAGTTTCCTGGTTTTAGAGGGTCAGAGAGAACTCCAGCCCTAGTGCAACCCACTCTAATCATTACCCGTGGCAGTGGGCTCTAGACCCTTGTGTTCAAGGCCCTCTGATTTTACCACCAGGGAGACTCCTTACCATTCATCAGCCTGGACTTGCATTAGTGCTGAGACACCTTTTGTTCATAAAATTTGATGTACGCTCCAATCGAAGACTCGTCTGCAGCTTTAAGCAGTGCCAAAGTACTAATTCTCCCACTGAACACTGTGAAATGTATGACTAAGTTGGATTTAATAAAGCAATGAATGTATGTGTGTGTGGTAAGTCTTACAAATGTTCCTAATGTGGTGTCAGTTTTGCATTTCGTTCAGATGTTGAAGGTGCACACCATAAGAAAAGCAACTTATCCAGCCAACCAACCATCCCCACCTGTGCCCTATTTTTTCCTTGTGTTTCTTTAGAGCCTTTTCAGCTATATCCTGTGAAGCAAACTGCACGAAGGCCTCCCCCGTACTCCTCCCCTGGATGTCCACCGGCAATGTTATCCCATTTGGCACGATTTCCAACCCTTCAACCCAAGGACAGATAACCCCAGCAGGGGACATATTAAATCACATGCCCAATCACAGAGAGAACTTTCTCTAAGAGAGATAGAAAACTTTACATCACACAAATACCAGTTCAGTTGTTTTAACTGGCAGTTTAAAGGAGTTACATTTACTGTGACCTTGGGATAAAGTAGAAATGACAAGATAAAGCATATGGAAAGGGGGATTGTGTGGAACACCAAAAAGTATTGGTGCATTGATGAAAATAGAATAAGATCTTGGTGGGTGACATGAGTAAAAAATACTGTCTTCCCATTAGGAACTATTATAAAGATCATATACACTTCAAGCAAGGACAATGTGAGGAAGTGTGAAAAGAAATGACACGAGTATGAGGAAGGTTATTGCAGTAAAGAGTGGAACAAAATGCTTTCATTACTATTTTGTTAATAGAAAACTTCGTAGTATGTAATCGAACCAAGTTTAAGAAAATTAAACGCTTGGGCTTAAGACAGAGAATGTGTAGAAACTGCAAATGTATTTTTCAAACACTCCTGCCCTTTAACAAACCACAGAGCACTAACAACTAATTTAACTTTAAATTTCAAGGGTCTTCCTTTTCTGGTGTCACTTCACCACTGATTACAGCTAAAGATATTTGAGGTTCTTGATTTACACTTCAATAGCTAATTATCCTAAATGTCACAGCCGTTTTATACATCTGATTCAGCAACTAGCCAAGTGTCGGGGAATAAAAAGAAACGGGGAGGAGGATGAAAAGTGTTTAAATTACAAATACTAAGAGGGTTTACAATAAACTATTGAAAGAAAACTTTTTACCTGAGAAAAACTGGACGATCTCCTCCTTGCTGCAGCCAAAGGGAAGGCCTCGGAGCCGCACAAGCCCATCTCCTGTTGTCTCTGGGCAGTTTGGGCCAGTGTGCTTCATGACCCAGTCCATTTCAACATTGTTGGATTTAAACACTAAATTACCAGAAACAAAATCACTTAATTAAAGCGTCAAGAAAAAACAAGAGCCTTAACAGCTGTCTGCTGTCATACGCACCTTCTACATATCTGTGGCCCATAGTTTCTCTGTCCTTCTTCACTGCCATCTTCAAGTCGTCTTCTGCCTCTAGCTCCACAAAAGCTTCTCCACTGGGACGCCCCTCTCTTGTGTAGGTGAAGTGAATTCCACTTCCGTTGTTAAGAATTTTGCATCCTGAAAAATGTTTCATATCTTGACCAACTTGTCCACATATTTACAATCAAAAAACAATGTACCGTACAGATCCTTTCCAAAAAATTAGCGACTATTATGGAAAAGTTGTTTAAGTTCCATAATTCCATTCAAAAAGTTAATCTTTAATAGATGATATATTCAGGGCTCACAATTTAAACAATTTCAAGTATTTTTTTGTTTATTTTTACATAATTTGGGCTTCCAGCTCATGAAACCCACGAAAACAGGATTTAAACAAATTAGAATACTGTGGAGAAATCAGCCCACACTTCTCAAGTTTTTGCAGAAAAAAAATAGGATCACAACAAATCAATCAAAATATGATAGTTTCAAAATGATATGTCAGTCTTCAATACTTGGTTGGGAAACCCTTTGCCTTAATCATTGCCTCGATGCGACGTGGCATTGAGGCAATCAGCCTGTGGCAGTGCCTGGGAGTTATAGAAGCCCAGATTTCCTTGATGCTGTCAGCTCTTCTTTGTTGTTGGGTCTGGTTCCCCTCATTTTCCTCTTGAGAATATCCCATAGATTCTCAATGGGGTTTAGGTTTGGCGAGTTGGCTAGCCAGTCAAGCACTATGGCATGGGCATCAAACCAGGTTTTGATGCTTCTGGCAGCATGGACAGGGGCCAGGTCCTGTTGGAAGATTAAATCTGTATCTCCATACAGATCCTCAGCAGCAGGAATCATGAAGTCCTCTAAAATGTTCTGGTAGACCGTTGCAGTGACATTGGCTTTAAGAAAGCAGAGTTTACCAACACCTGCACTGGACATTGCACATGACTGACTGTGGATATCTCACACTGGACCTCTAGCAGTACGGGCTCTGTTCCTCACCCTTCTTCCGCCAAACACTTGGACCTTGATTTCCAAATGAAAAGCATACTTTCATCGGAAAAGAGGACAGAGGAACCCGACAGTTGTAGTCCATCTCCCGGATGTGTCTAAATGTGGTGGTTGTTGAAGCTGTGACTCCCGCCTCATTCCACTGTTTCTGGATGTCTGCCAGATTCTGGAATCTTCTTTGATAATCTGCTGAAGCCCACAGTCATCTCTTTTGCTGGTGCATCTTCTCCAGCCACATTTTGCCCTTCCACTAGACTTTCCATTGATATGCTTGGACACAGCACTCTGTGAACAGCCAGTCTCCTTAGCTATGAACTTTTGTGGCTTACCCATCCTATGGAGGGTATCAATGATGGTCTTCTGACCAGTTATGTCTGAAGTTTTCCCTATATGGAACTGGACTGAAGCAATTTAATGACACCTGGGGAAACCTGTGCAGGTGGTTAGAGTTTAGTAGATGATTAGTGTGTCACACTCAGTTTAAAACATTCATGCCCTGCCAAATTTGGGCTGATTTCTCCACAGTATTCTGTTTTTGAAATACTGTTTTTGTGGGTTTCATGAGCTGGAAGCCCAAAGTCAGTCAATCAGTCCTGGTCTGGTCTGGTCTGGTCTACTTGAAATTGTTTAAATTGTGGGCCCTGAATCGTATCATCTATTAAAGATTAACTTTTTGAATGGAATTATGGAAAGTTAAACAACTTTTCCATGATCTAATTTTTTTTGGTAAGGGTCTGTATTACTTGTTTAGACTACTGCAATGCATCCTGATGCATGCTCAATAATCCTACTACTTTAATGGGGGCCTTTCTGGGTGGAGTTTGCATGTTCTCTCCGTGCATGCGTGGGTTTCCTCCGGGTGCTCCGGTTTCCTCC
>JARVGS010001166.1:25999714-26011363 GCA_031762315.1 Hypsolebias antenori | reverse complement strand
TTAAATTTTCTTTCTAAAAATTGTCATTGTTTTTATATGAAATGAATAAAATTATACAATACAATACAATACAATACAATACAATACAGCTGTCACACTCGTATAGATTATTTATTTATGCCCAAGTCTCAAATACAACAGGTAACATCTTGTGAAATTGGAAATATTGTTATTAGTGACCATGCTATAGTATGTCTAGAATTGACTCAATCTGTACATTTTGCAGGAAGTAGACGTTGGAGGTTTGACTTCCGCCTTCTAAGGGATTAGAAGTTTGCAGCTTATGTGACCAGTGAGTTTAAAAAATATTTTGATATAAACTTAAAGCCTACAGAAAACCCCAGACTTCTTTGGGGAACTTCTAAAGCAGTGGTTCCCAACCTATTTTCTTTAAAGAACCACCTTCTTACTTCCTAGCGAATCTGAGACCGCCCCCCCCCCCCTCCACCCTGAACCCTCCCTATTCCCTCTCCCAAAAGACTCATTAAGATTAATCTCATTATCAAAGTGATAAAGTAATAAAGTAAATATTATAAGTCATATTATAAGTAATATTAATATAAGCAAATATAGAATAAAGTCAATAAAAGAAAAAGTAAATAGTTACAAACTTTCATTTGTAAAAGGTATAAACTGGTAGTTACGCAACAGAAATAACTACAAGAACATTGTTTTGAGAATTACTCAAATAACTTCTTTAAAATCTAAAAACAGAGCAATTTTAAAAACAGTCTTTAAAAAAAATTGTAGTTTTGTCAAGAGATCAAACTCTGGGCATGAACACACAGCTCTAAAATGTATGTGTGTGTTTATACACTGTGCATATTTTTAAAACAGAAACCCAGCAATATCTTCAAATGACCAGTACAGTGTGTCTGTCAGTCTGTTGGTCACCCTGGGCTTGTTGTTTGTGACCAGGGTTTGATGTCAGGTGTTCGTCACAGACAACCTTTTGTTTTTACTGACACAAGAGGCTGAAGGCTGCCTCAGACAGGAAGTAGTGCTGAATGGAAGATAACCCTCACCAGTGTATTTGGACAGTAAGGGTGCAAGGACTTGTCCTTTGGCAGTCCAACACTTTTTGTATCCATTTTCTTGGAAATATTTTTTGGATACAGAAACAGCTTGGGGGTCACAAAGTTCATCTTCACAGCCAACGAGATACGCGTGGCCGGAGATTAGCAAATAACTAAATAAATAAATCCACCCTTCCATCCATTCTCAACCGCTTCTTACTTTTCAGGTCGGGGTCGCTGATGCCCATGTCCAGCGGTCACTGTGCGAGAGGTGGGGGACATCCTGGACAGGTCGCAAGTCTCTTTCTAACAGGTGGTTCAGCAGACGTGCGCAGCCGGTGACAGGTCCATTTGAGCTTAATACAACTTTTTTAATAACCAGCCGGTCGGACCAGCTTCCTCCTCAAAAGTACAAAGTAGATTAACACAATTTTATATTGTGCATTTTATTATTTCTTTTTGTGCTATGATTCATAAAACCACATCAAAGCCCATGACCGGCCAGGACCACACTAAGCACATGGCCCAGCTTGGATTCGGGTCGGGCTCCGGGTTCGGGTTAGAAATGACATGCGGTTATGTTTATGTTGTATATTTTAATAAAACGTGAGCTTAACCAAGAGCAACAAAAATGTCCTCTCTCTTCTCACTCAGGCAGCGAAAGCTGAGAGCGGTACTGACATCCTTAAAGTGACAGTACAGATTTTAGTTTTTAACATAATACGTTAAAGAAAACTTTTAAAACATAACCAAAATGAGGGTTCTTCAGTGTTAATTAGGATTTGGTGACATTTCAAGCATAATTAAAAAGAAAAGCATATTTTCTAAAGTTTTTACACAGACAAATGGATATTTTTACAACCTCTAACCTCTGAGCAGACACATTATGCAACCCCCTGGTGCTCTCTGGCGCCCCCTCCGTGGGGGTCGGGCCCCCCAGGTTGGGAACCACGTTCTAAAGCATACATCAGAGGTTTAGTAAATAGCTAATCTTCCTCTGAGAAGCGTAAGTGCTTGGAGCAGCAGTTAAAATTTGAGAAAGAATTAGAGGCCATGAAGTGAATGCTACCTACAAAAGAAACATGCTGTACAAGCCGCACTAGATGCTCTGCTAACCCAACATGCTAAGAGCATTATTCTCTTTTCTAGACAGCGGCTTTATGAATTTGGTGATAAACCTAGTACTGTAAGTACTTATACTTTTTTAACTAAAATCAGGTCAGATCCTCAAATAATTACATCAATAATTGACACTTATGGCACTTGTTTCTTTGATAATAAAAATATAAATAATGTTTTCAGGGAGTTTTATTCACAACTTTATCAATCAGATCTGTCTCCAAATGCTTCTGAGGAAATGGATGCTTTTTTATCTCAACTAACTCTCCCTGCTATTTCAGAGTCTCAAAAAGCTGTGCTAAATGCACCAATTACTAGAAACGAGGCCCTTCTGGCACTCACAACTTTACAATCAGGGAAAGCACCTGGGCCAGATGGTTTGACCGTAGAATTTTATAGAGTTTCACCACATACTTCTGGGCCCTTTCTTGGCAATGTTGGAACATTCTTTTACATCCGGCTCTCTACCTCAGTCTTTGAGGGAGGCAGATGTCAAGGCAAGAGTGCAGACCACTGCTCTAGTTACAGGCCTATTGCTTTGTTAAACCAGGACTTTAAGTTACTTTCTATGATTTTAGCGATACAACTTTATAAGGTTCTACCCTCCATAATCAAAGAAGACCAGACGGGGTTTATTAGGGGCAGGATTTCCTCCCACAATGTCAGAAGGCTCTTAAATATTATTGAGACATGTCAAACTCAGAACATTGAAAGCTTAGTCATATCACTAGATGCAGAGAAAGCCTTCGACTGTGTCGAGTGGCCGTACTTGCATCATATTTTATATACATTTAATTTGGGAGAAACATTTATAAGATGTAACAAACTTCTGTATAACAACTCCTTAGCATCAGTTATCACCAATAATCGCAGGTCTAATAATTTCTCATTACACTGCTCTACTCGACAAGGCTGTCCCCTCAGCCCTGCCCTCTTTGCCCTGGCGATTGAACCTTTGGCTGCAATATATTTAGAGTTGCTTTAGCCTTTGAGCCTGTGTCACTACTCTTGGGACACAGGGACAGTAGAATTAATTCTGGTTCTGGTGGGTTGTATGATATGCTTACCTACGCTACCCGTAAGAAAATCTTCCTGTCAAGGATCAAAGGTAAACCTCCTTCTACAATCTACAATTAAATTAATGTAGTTTAAAAATATATATATGAGCAAAAAGATTCTTGAAGACTACTTATTTTTTATAATTACTGCTGAACATAAGTTGCTGCAGCAGAGGCTAGGGGGAAATGTTTGTTTTTGGTATCTAATCGAACTTTTATTTTGAAAACTCCAACCGGAAGCACGCTCCAGTTTCGTCACTTCTAAGTTCAACATGGCTGTTGCGTCGCTGGGAGTCCCTGAACAACCTAAACCTCCGCTGCCAGGAGCAGTTCCTTTCGACACTTCTCAGCCTCCGACCATCGAGGACTTCAGGCCAACTCCGAAATTCAAAGATGAGGGCGTCAGGGATAAATTCATTCGGAAAACCAAGGAGAACCCATTCGTCCCCATAGGTGAGTTCTAGAAAACCGGAAGCTGCTGCAGCAGAGCGTTGTGTCCTCACAGGCGAAGTTATTGATTTCAATGACACTAAAGTCAGGGTTTAGTATCGAAGTAGCTGGTCGAAGAAACTTACGTTTTTTTTTTTTTTTTTTTGTTTTGTTTTTTTGGCGGGGGAGTGGGGGGGGGGGTGTCCTTTTTCCAGGTGTTTACTTCATATATGACCTTTAAATGGCCTCCGTTATCTTTGACGCAACGCGAGTTTTGATTAAACTACGGTAAGCAAATGACAGGTAGTTTACGATGTTTGCGATTGGAAAGTTGAACAATGTTTTTTAATGCTTATTGGAAGTAATAAAAATGATTATTTTTCAAGGAGCTAGTAAGCATGACTGTGCACTTTTTTTTGCCCTTGTGGGGAACCAAAACAAAACGAGGTTTGTTCAATAACAAGTTTAATACATTTAAGGTGAACTTCTAAAGCTGAAAAAAGTAACTTATAATAGCAGGGAATTAAATTAAAGTTGCCCTTTTAATAAATACATGTAGTCAGGGGACAGGCGGACAAGTAACATATATATTTATATACAGTATTTATATTTGGTCTTTACCAGGTTCTAGTCATTACCTCATGTCTATTAATGATAAAACAAAATAATAATTAAAAAAACACACCATTGATCAAGCATGGAAAACCATCATGCATCAGCAGTAACATTACATAGACAATTAAAAATAATATAGTAAATGAAGCCAAGAAATGCTGTTTCAGCATCAACAAAATCATTTGCAGATCTAAATCAGTGGATTTGAAATAGTCTTCCCTCCTTGGTGTCATGTTGAGACTCTTCTGAATGTTCCAGAGTAGCAAGAACTCATTTCATAGGAGAGAGCTCACTGATGATCAGCAGCACCTGGCTGATGATCAGCAGCACCTGGCTGATGATCAGCAGCACCTGGCTGATGATCAGCAGCACCTGGCTGATGATCAGAAGCACCTGGCTGATGCTTCTTCTGCAGCAACCAAAGGAACCAGCAAGACTCAGAGCGAACTTTGTTTTACTTGAACATTTTCATTTGGGCATGGTGGATTTGTTGGACACCCGGTGTTGAATCTGAATAATTTTAGTACTTGTACAAAACGTTATGTCCTGAAAAACCTGGAGTTGAAAGGAGGTGCTTTCAGGTTCCAACGTCACAATTTATATATACTTGTGTAATTCCATATATTTCATGGTCCATTTTTCATGTTGGATGTTTTTTGTTGCACTAAACTTTAATTAGGGCACCACCTTCCCTTTCTGAATGATGTGTCTGCTGCTCGGCACATTTATCTAATGGTTTGTCTGTTTTCTTCACCCCCAGGTTGTTTGGGAACAGCAGGGATGCTGATGTATGGGCTCCGGGCCTTCCATCAAGGAAAAACCAGACAATCCCAGCTGTTGATGCGGGGCCGTGTTTTAGCTCAAGGCTTTACTATAGTCGCCGTCATTGCTGGCGTTTTTGTCACAGCCTTCAAGGCCAAGAAGCAGTGAAGACTGATCGGTCTCTGCCATTCATCCTGAAACAGACCAGATCCACTGAAGAACTGGACTCTATGTGTTTTCTAGCCAATATCTTTTAAATACATTTTTGTTTGAAAGCTTGAACTGCTCATGGTGGTACAGATGTTTTGCTTCAGGCTATCGAACATCAAATAGCACATATAAAACCTGCAGTAACCTTTAAAAGATCTTCAGGTCTTAGTGGATTCAGTTCTTCGTATTTCTCGTCATCTCCATGTATAACCTTCACTACAAACCTGAAGCTGCATCTTCATGTGATGCAGCTTTAACACACACCTTCAACACTGATGAAGAGGAACCTTTGTAAATAAAAATTTAATTAAACCAGGCTGCCAAAACGAATGCTTGGGTGAAAAGGACACGACAACACGTTTTGTTCAAATGATTATTTTCAGCCGTTTATTAAATGGCAACAAGATCAGCAAGAGGAAATATTACAAATAAATTAATGTGATCAAACTTCACCAATTTCTATTTTCCAGCTCCCTTATAACATTGTTTTAGTCTTCATGTCCAAAATAGGCAACATGTGAACGATGTGCAGATGTTACCGCTGACACTGGAGTCCGTTTAAAACTTTTCTAAAATGTGTTGATGTAACAAACGGTGCACAGACATGCTGCTGAGGGAAAAACAAGTGAAAAATGTGAATTCTGACGTCAGAATCTTTGGTTGCAAGGTTTTTGTTTTTTTTTATATTTTGCCCAATTGAAGAGTTATAAAACATCTGGCTCGATACTCAAAGTGAAGTAAAAGCCAAATCAGAAAGGCCACAAGCTTAGCTTTATGGGAAAAATAAATAAAAACAAGTTTGCTACCTGAAGTTTGTGAATTAGTGAAATCGTGCAGCGAAGGTGAACACCCAGAGGCACAGACACAATCTGCAGGTAGCGCTGGATCTAAATGCTAATTTGTAAAACACAGATGAACTTGGCAATTCAAAATGTTGGCATACATTAGTGCCTACTTAAAAGTAGTTGAATGAAAAAGTAAAACGTTTTAACTTACAGTAACAATATTTTCTTCAGTACATCGATAAAGCTGACCAGCTAAAGGATGTAACAGGGAACCAGTCCATCTTCTCACAGGAGCGTCACATTAAGTACATTAATTTAATATATTGGCAACAATAAAGGCAAGAATAGTTTTTTTTTTTTTTAAAGGTTTTACATACCAGGAACTCCACGGAAAAAAGTGGCATGAATCTGATGCAGTGTGTTAAAACTGAAAAAGGCAATGTTACAAAAGGAAAATCCTTCAAAGCACATTGTCTAGCGAACTAGAGGCGTCTGTTTTAGAGAGATGAGGACCGAGCGCATTCGAGAAACATCCTTCGCCTGCTTGCTGGTTTTTGGGTTGAAGTCACAGAGGCGAGCTACTCGTTCCCATTCGGTTCCGGTCCCAGCGCAGTCGCCATCGCTCTCTGCCAGGAACGCCTCCTCAGACGCCCTGCAGGTGGGTGGAAGAGTAAGAAGACACGAGTTACCGTATTATAGAGGCTTCAGAGCAGCACTGTAAGACGATCAGCAAAATGCTCCTGTACGCGGGATAAAGTAAACTCGTGCTTTTATTTTGTAGGATAAATTTAAGCCTGCGTTGTTAGAAACACTTTGTAATTATTTGCTTTAGTCAAAAACTGGAGGAATCATTCTTCAAAAGCAAACTTAAAGGTTGGCGGGGTGCATGCATTAAAATAAGTGCTAAATGAGGAAAGGCTTGGAATACAAATGATGAAAGCACAAGAACTAAACGTACACAAAGCCTATAACATCAGAGTTGGGCTGTTTGTAGAAAGCCTTGTCAGCAGTCCTAGTTCCAACGCAAGAAAGCAGAAAAAAGAAGAGAGAACAGTTTCAGCATCAAACAACAGGCAGTGCAGGGTTAGTCATTTAGGAGGATGCTCTGATGAAGTGAGGGCGAGTCACACAGTCCTGAAAGGATCTGAGCAGCGCTTTGCAGACAAATCCTAAACATGCTGGTGCTGAGACACAGTGGGTGGAAACTGTTCTGTGTGGATTCTGTCGCACAAGCTTCCCGTTTTCGTTTTCCTCAGACATCTGAACCTAAACTCATATCATCAGAGGATTACCTCTCAGTGCTTTGAAAAACAAAACAAACACATTAAAGCTGCAGATGCAGAATGGTACCGTGTCAGACTTGGACAGAGTCTGTTGAAAAGTGTGACAGAAGAGCAGGTTAGCTCGGTTGAGGAGAGGAGAAAGGGCACTTAAGTAGATATAATATAAAACAACAAAAGTAGAAAAACGCGTCTTTAAACAAGTAATAAACTTATGTGATAACATTCTGTGAAAATGCTATGAACAATTATCATCCTACCTGTTATAGATGGCTCTTAATGACCTCAGTTAACAGATATAAGAGTTTAAAATCTGACAAGACAGCTAGTCTGAGCTAGGTGCTGCTGCAGCCATTTGTGTGTGTAAATTGCTACTGATGCAAATAATGTTCATAATCTATTTTTCGATGCATTGCTACATGGACAAACAATTCTGAATTGATTCTAAAAGGTCAAAATCTATTATTATTCATTGTTACAATGCCTTGTTGAGTAATGCAAAAGGGAGAACTCTAAAATGAGAAAGTGCGGTGCCTGGACGGTTTATGGTCCGCTCAACAGAGACACCAAGCTGACCGAGACGTGAAACAGAACCTTCTGCACTGAAAGCCAGTGTTTGGAAACATTTTGACTTTGTTGAGTTTAAAAGGGACAGATTATGTTAACAGCCACACTATATGCAAATTGTGAACACGCTTTTAACCGGAGAGTGAAGAAACGCTCCCATTTAGAAAGAGAAGAGCGTTGAGTGAGAAACATGTTTCCAACTGACTCGAAAAAGACGAACCAAATTACAAAGACAGCTACAACTTTTACTGCGAAGGTTTTCCATCCACGATGAGTGGGTTAAAAACTAGGGCTTGTAGCGAAGTTTGGCACTTTGGAGAAACGACAGAACAAGATGATCATCTGTAGAAGGTGCTAACAGCCATTCCCATGCTCTAATAGGATGAAAAGATGACGATGTGGGTAATAGAACGTTGACGTGTGCTGCAAGCGTACAAAATCTTGAGCCACAGTTCTCAGCCTTCTTACTCCCCAGTTCCCCAAATTATGTTTCAATAAAAAATTGTTACACGCTGCAAAAAGATGGAAGCAATCCACTTTGTTTTTGGACTCGTTCAGGCTAGCCGTTAGCTCATCAATCTGATCAAAAATAGATTTTTCCGAACCAAGGATGTGCAAAGAGCTATCCACAACAAGATATTGTTTTTACGTTTTCTACAGAAACCCATTACAGAAGTGTGCAACTATCACTTCAAGGTTAAAAAAAAAAACTTATCTGCATAACAAAATGAGACATTTCAATGCCTCACCTGTTGTTGGCCTTGTTCTTCTCCATCGCCTCATTCTGGTGTACATGCCAGTCCTCCAGCTCCTTCTTGGCTTTCTCCCTCCACTCTGCCTCTGCAGCCTTGGAAGCCGAGTCTTGTTATTGGGTGCGAAAACACAAAACCCAGTAAAGAATCGCCATAAAAACAGCCAACATAAACCAATGAATTCACATGTTGTGCATTACAAATAGAGGTGACTCTACCTAATGCTTCAAGGCGTGTTTTCTGCTCCTCCCTCCACTTGCGTAAACTTTCAGGTTCTTGCCTCTGAAAATCCACCTGGGCGATGGCTGCGTAGCCATCTGTTGGCCCATTAGACTCCTTTTAAAGAACAGAAATCATTCACTTCATTTTAAGAAGCAGAAGCTTGACTTTCACAATCTTATATTCTGGTTTTCAACACAGCCCATACCAGAATGCTAGGACTTTAAACTTATGCAAACTTTAGTTTTAAATCTGAGACAGAAGTGAGCTCACCTCAAACAAATCTCCGTTCACCGTGGCGGACTCCTCTTCTTCAAAGTCGTCAAACATTATGGATAAAGAGAGGAAAAACACTTGTAAAGCTGGATTTTTGGGAGCTTTCCAGTCAGCCTTTCTTACGGTCTGCTGAAACGTGACTGGTTTCACATCTGCTGGCTTCACTTACTTCGTGAAAAGACTTGAACCTCAGAAATGCAGCTGCACCTGTTTGGGCACTACTGTCTGCTGCATTAGGACAGGATTTTCAAGTGTAAAACCAGATTGTGTGACACATTTAACTTAAAACTGCTTTAAGGTCTTATCAACACTGATTTTGTTCCAAGAAACCTTATCAAAGACACCTTGGTGCTATCTAGACACAGAAACGTAAGCAGGAGTGAGTATGAAACCTTAAAATACTGAATGTACGTACAGTATATATAAAAATACCCACTAAGTAAGTACTTTTGTTCCAAGCCACATACAGGCTACAGAATTAGATATTAAACTGGTATAGTAGCTGCAGCATACTTCTGTTTTGAGATGTTATCAGCGTTAGCGAAATACTTTATGGTTTGACATCTCTTGACAACTTAGTCTAAGGAGCTTGTGAGCAAAACATGCTAACGTCAGCTAAGCTAGGCTAATGCCAGCTAAGCTAGGCTAATGCTAAAGTAAGTTTATAATAAAACAGTTTTGTCTTCTGTGTAAACTTAATGTTTTTATACTCCAGCTTTTATGAGCTAATTATGTTTTTTTTTTACAGAGATATATATCAGTCGAGTATTTTAAGCTAAATTAAACTATTTTGTTGGGTGTAGCGGAGTACTTGCTAGCTCGTTAGCCTGCTAGCCGAGCCCCAGACTGACCATAGTTAACCGTTTGCGGGTGAAAAAGCTCCGGACTGTCCGCTCCTTCCAGCGCTCCGAACCCCTCGCCATCGTTCTCAATCCCCGCTATCTCACTCTCTTGTTGGGCGAGGAAAGCTGCGGCTGGGTCCTCTTCGGCCTGGTGGACTCCGTTGTTAGCCATCATTCACACAAAACAGTATAAAGTTCAAACGAAGCTAGATGGTGTGGCCGATTGTCCTAAAAAAAAGACAGAATTAAGATACTAGTATTGCTACGTTACAACAAACAATTTAACGTGTTAATTCAGTTTTTTCCCTTTTTGAAAATAAATCACGACCGACAGTGGGGTTAAGCAGTTAGATCTTTTCTTATAATAGGCTTCAATTTAAGGCCCTCACTGGTGATTCATGATTTATCCGCTTCAAATTTATACCGGGGTTGCCAGGTGAACAAAAATTATCATGCTTATACGATAGTTTTATAAATGTACGATTTTTGACATCTTTGTTTTAACTTGTTAAAAAAAAAACTGTATTTTTCTGTCTTATGATTGTCTATTGTTGATTGTCCAAGGAAAATCTACTGTTGCTGTTGTCATCATTCTTTGTTTGTAGCCAGGTCTCCCTCTTGTAGGCTAAATGAGTCCTCGAGTCTCAATGGGGTTAACCTGCCTAAATAAAGGTTGAATGAAAAAAAAAAAAAAGTTTTGGCTTTTTCATGAACCAAGCCTCCCTCGTTTTTAGTCAGGTGAATACCCACATGTCTGATCTTTTTTATTTATTTATTTATTTTTTTACATAATGATCCAAGTCGTCCGACCAGTCAGACCGTGTGTTGGCAAGGTACGCAACACCCTTCTCTACTGTGCAACCTCAGCACCTCATCTTTCATTCTTCTACCACCCTTAACCGCACAACACACACATACACAGACACTTGCTGTTAGCCGGGAATGTGCAATGTCTAGGTCAAAAGCAATCGTTTTAAAGCAACGGTACAATGTTTCGTTATTTCTTATTTGGCAACTTAAGATGAAAGAGGGGCAGAGCTGATGTACCGCTAACAACTTGCTGGAGTTTGTCTCCCCCTGCTGTACACAATTCGAACTACATAAAAGTTTTGAATACAGTACTGTACTGTACAGACGTTTTTAAATTTTTATTTTTATAACTTCATTTTCAAATCCCAGTAAGAACGCATCAATGCACAGTTCCTCTATTTACAAGAAGATTACGTTCACTACGAGGTAAAAATACAAAAGTATAAATACTGACATCAAAAGGTAGTTAAGTATTGAGAATTTGTTTGAGCCTCAGACTTTAAAGGTTTAGTATTTTTTAAATGATATTTGATACACAAATGTTTTACATTTTTTCTCTATGAGTTAGTTTTTTAACAAGCATGATGAAAGGAAAAATACTTCTGATCACAAGTTATAAATATTTCATATGCACACACTGCATTAAATATGACATGAGAGTTTAAACATATTGTAAACATGCTTAATAGTCAACAATGCTATAATGTATAACTATTATATAATTAGCTGTGGCAAGTGTTTATGATAAATGTAACAAAAAGATCTGAAGCTCTCGACCTTGACCTCTCTAAATCGTTTTAAGAATCTGTTGGAATCCTGGCAAAAACCAATACAGACATGTTCCTGTTTTTGATTTTCTACATCTGCCTTATAATCTGTCTGTTTTGCTACTTTGACATCTTTGTTTTA
>JARVGS010001166.1:25961053-25979247 GCA_031762315.1 Hypsolebias antenori | reverse complement strand
TTCAAACAATATTATCGTTTATCGCAATAACTTCTGAGACAATTAATCGCCCAGCTAAATTTGTTATGGTGACAGGCCTAATTTTGAAAAACATTTCTGAAATGCGGGTACACAGTCAATGTAAACAAAAGGCTCGGCCAAATTTACTTTGTACTGAAAACCACTCGAGTCACATGATGGACCTGTCCAAAGTCTGTGTGCAGATATGGTGGAATCAGACACACGTACAATATCAAGGAAGACGTTCACAATGAAAGAAATAAGTGAATTTGTAGCTAAACGAGAAAAAAACGAGAGAAAATTAGTACCGTACTCGACGCCGTATAAGTCGCATTAGTCCAAATATGTCTAATAAAGTGGAAAAAAAAACCAAATATGTTGCTTCGCCGTATAAGTTGCATATATTATGCATCACCGCTGACCACCTGGAAACGTGGGCCGCTGTTGTGCCAGAAATCGACTGGCTGCCAAATTACAGCTGCGGGAGCATGCACGGGAGGACTTTAACAAGAATTTAGCAAGATTAACACCTAAAAACAATGATTTGCTTGCTCATTTTTATAGTAAAGGTGTGTCTCTGTTTAACTTTTCATTAATAAATTCACTTTACTGGTCAAATCAGCTGCATTTCACCTGGGCGGCACAGCAAAATGCAGCTGATTTGCCATTGCTCCAGGAATTCTGGAGCAAGACGAAGGTGGCTCTTATGGCAAGCCAAGTGTTTCATTAATAGCCACATTTACCTATTAATGAGACACTTGGCTTGCCATATTAATCCAGAACCCTCTAGTGGCTTAAAATGTTAGTGTTCAATATTTTCCATATCAGAATGAATGAAATAGTCAGTTCTCAGGTTATAAATATGGGGAAAACATAAATACGTCACTTTGCTGTATAAGTCGCAAGGCATGCTAATTTATGCAAAAAACTGTGATGTATACAGCGAAAAGTACAGTAATAGATATATTATTAAATAGAGCTCAGCCTTTAAACACATGCAACATTGTACAAAACTTCTGCTAGACCGATATTTTTACCATCTTTGTGTTTATTATGTTTCTAACTCAAATCTTAACTCATCTCCAGTCCATGATGTTTATAAATAATCTACACGGCTGGATTAGGGCAGGCAAGAGTAGACCCTCGACGACAACAAATCTGAACTATGTGAAGAGTGACATTTTGTCATGCACCCATTTAAATTTATTTGATTTATTTATTTCAGGAAAACAAAAGAAATACTCCTCTTTTTAAGTCTATTTTAACTTAGCTTGTTTACTCAACAGATTTGTGCATAAATACGTACCAACACATCAAAACCGTCAGACTCTTGATACCAAACAGCTCTTCGTGGACTTCATCATCGACGATGTATTTTCAGTCCTTTCGGATGTTTTGAACAGTTAAATAAACACACGTGGTAAATGGTGGCTGTTAATAAATTTAGCTCACAAATTTATCAGTTTCACGACACGTTACTTATTGATTTGCTGTGCAGATTTTATTTTCACTTTGCTTTCCACCGGTCTTCACTACGTCGGTCCTTTAAATTGATTTTAAACCGTCTCCTCATCTAAATCTGACCGCCTCATGTTCTTGTACATTAACTCCATACAACAGCACTTATTTGGTTTCTGGTCTGTTCCGCAGGGGTGAAGCTACTTATTATGATGAGATCTACCAGCAGTCCAAGTAAGAGGCAGCTGCATGCTGGCTCCTTGTCAGCTTTATTAGCGTGTTCTGGTCAGGTTGTTTATGAGACGACAGCAGATGCTCCTCGCTGCATTCAGCGTTGTGGCTTGCAGAACGGATATGGCAGTTCATTAGTGAGCATTCAGCTCTTCGTTTCTGCGCGCTTGTTGATGAACGCATGCTGCAGTTGACCTGGAGCTTTGTTGGACGAATGACTGAAAGAGAAAGAGTTGCTTTAGAAGTTGTTTATCAAAAATAAAAGCTTCAGTAAGCGTTTTTTTATCAGTAAGGCCAAGTACTGTACTTGGGTCTGTCGGCTTTTCTAACGCAGACTAATGACAGCTACGGTAGTAATGTCTGTAGATTTCTCTGCGTGCGACGCTGAGGCTCAGAGTGCTGCATGGTGCGCTCAGGTGATGCGTGCAGATAACCGTGCAGCCGTGTGTGCAGGCACGGCCTCAGGGCGGAGAACCTGCCCTGTTTCATCCCCAACGACCGCAGCAAGAAGAGGCTGATCCAGGACACAGAGGACTGGCAGCCCCGCACCGGCACCACCCAGTCCCGCTCCTTCCGCATCCTGGCCCAGCTCACGGGCACCGACTTCAGTAAGTCAGGGCTGGAGCCGAGCAGCAGAGTGACGGGTTGGGTTTGGTTGTAAAGATAAGGGTGACAGACACGATGGGATGGGATCTGAGAAGATCTCAGTGAAGACGACAGCTGAGTGACACAGGAAGGTGGATAACAGCTTAGTCCATTTTTGTAGCTGTACAGCCTCCACCTTCAGATGTCTGCTGGCTTCAGCTGCAGTTCTTTGCTCAGCGAGACAAAAAGAAAAACATTACTTGTGAAGTTTAATGTGATTTTCTTTAGTTTTTATACGTTTGGGATTCGATGGTTTCATGTCTGAAAGAAAGCAGCAGTAGGTGCAAATTAATTTCTTAAACCTTCTGATGTGTCCCTCTCTCCTGGATCTCTCAGTGCAGGACCCAGATGATGAAAATATGAAGAAGTCCAGGTAAAAGTCAGACTGCAGTCACACAGACGTGTGTTGTGAAGCTTCGGTTTGAGAAAATACTTCAGTTTTTAATGGTTTGTTGTTGTGCTTGAAACATTAGCATGAGCGCTGTGGATGCATTATCTATTAACATTTGTAAATGATTTAGTGTGAAAACTAGTGAACTAACTGGAAATTTGTGTTTGTTTTTTGCTACTAAAATGTAGGAAAGGATAACTTCTCATGTCTTCATGAATATTACATCTCACCTTTATTTAACCAGGAATAAACACTAAGAACGAGTTCTTATTGACAGAGTTGGCCTGGCAGCACCAACAGGTACTTGTAGGGTCAAGGGAAGGGAAACAATACAGTTCGGCAAAACTATAAAATATAGAAGACGATAACGATCACGGAAAGACAAATTACATTAACAACGGTTCATTGTCAAAGTTAAAAGACAACACATTACTAAGCATGAAAACATTTGCAAGAATATTTTAACATGGCTTTTAAACACTTTAAAAACTAGAAACGGACAAGTGAGGTCGGACTCAAAAGTTTTTTTAAGCAGATTCTAGTCAGACGGAGCCGAGGCAAAGCAAGACTTTGTCTTTAGAGTTGTTAAACCACAAATACTGAGAGGATCGGGTGTTATACTTCCAAACCAGTGCTAGTTGCAGTAGATTAGTTAAATATGGAGATGATTAACTCAGCAATGCCTTATAAATGAGGGTAAACCAGTGAATTTCATGACGAATATTAGAAGGTTCTTTAACGACAGAGTAGAGGTGACAATGATGTGTTCTATATGGAGCATTTGTAACAAAGCAAACAGCATAGTGATAAATTGAGTCCAGCTTGCGAAGGACACCCTTACAAGCATGTCTGTAAATTATGTCTCCATAATCCAACACAGGTAGAATGGTTTTTCAACAATGGTGCATTTTGCTGCCAGTGTAAACAAAGATCCATTTCTATATAGCTAACCAAGTCTTGCTTCAACCTTACGTAGATTGCAAAACATTAATGTGAAAAGGACAGAGCACCATCAGTCCAAATTCCCAAATGTTTATAGACTGTTACATCTTTTATAATATCACCATTTACAGTTGTGAAGTCCACTGAGGTGGGTATAGTTCCTCCTCCATGACCGAACCGCATTATTTTTGTTTTCTTGGCATTTAAGGACAAATTCAAGTCAGAAAAGGCCTGCTGGATTTCAAGAAAACCACACGCAAGGGACTTCACAACCTCATCCGGAGTAGAACCAGAAAACATATAGAATAGTGTCATTGGCATATAAATGGACGGAGGCCTCACTAACAGAACGTGAGCTATTTATAAATATGGAGAAAATAGTTGGACCAAGAAGGGAGCCTTGGGGTACACCTGAAACCTGAATATGTTGACTGAACTCATGCAGGCTGCTGACAGGAAGATACAGCTTCTTAAGTTGGACTTTTCCTATTAAGTCTTAGTCTTTTACATAAACCAGTTAAGACACAGTGGTGCTGGAAGCTTTGTGAACTCTAATATTTAGTTTTTCCTTCTGAAAAAAAAAAGGCAAAAATGTGAAATTTGTTTTACAAAAGTCTCAAAGTTAGACAAAGAGAATACATTTAACTCGATCAGTGATTTAATTTCAGAAAAAAATATCCACATTTATACCCTTTCCTATACTGTTGTGTAAACTGGTGTTAGACGTAAACAAACGTGTAGCATTAGCTGAGAGTTTGAAGCTGAATGTGTCAATATGACGGCAGTCGGCTGTGATGAAGTGACCCATTTTATTAAAAGAACACATCAATCAGAGAAGGTCTTCTTCAATTGTACTTTGGTACAAACAAATGAGGTTTTAGAGGAGGTTTGGAAAATAATATTTGATTTACATTATGTTGAAAATGTCACAAAATCATTAAAAAAGATTCTGGACTCTCAATCCACAGATGAGAGTGTTTGAGCAACAGAAATTAATCTAATTAATAATCTGCAGGGTCATATTGGAACTCGGACAAATATCTTAGCAACTAAAGCCGCTTTCACATCAGCTAACATTACACTCTGAGATTAAAAAAAAATCATTAAAGTGATAGTTCAGATCATTGGAAGGAAGGTTTTGTGTGAGGGCTGCGAACATTTACCTGCACTATCTTACCTGCTGTAGATAACTCTTTGAACAGCCTCAGTTTGGAGACATCAAGTTTATTTCTGACCTGACTGACGAGCAGCTAGTCTGAGTGGAGTCATGCTCAAAGCGAATCGCTGCCATCTTCAAATAAGACTCTAATGTCAGAGTTTTGTCGTGATTCCAACATTGTTTAAAAACAACAACAACAAAACAAAAAAAACTGTTGTGTGAGGTTGCAAATAACCTTTGAGTTAAATGTGCATGCATTAAAAACAATAGTGTTAGCATTAACCACAATGAAATGAGGCAGCTTTGTTTGTCGGCGAGACCAAAATTAAACTGTTTTTCCAACTTTCTGTTCATTTCATACCTTCTCTCTGCTGCCGTTTATTTCCTCTCCTTTGTGTTTCGTCTATTTGTTGCCTCTGGTCAGGGAAAAGTTCCTCACTGAGATTCAGAGTCCTCGCTACGCCCGTCTGAGGGACTGGCACCACGACAGGTCCGCTCGCGCCCTCAATATCAAAGTCTGAGCGGCGCGCTCGAAGCCCCGAGACACCGAGCCTCACCGCAACGACTACGTGACAAAGACGACGACGATAGCCGACTGTCAAACGTTCACCTTTCACATGCGCACGAGGTGAAACAAAACCAGAGCCTAGATGACGAAGCCCCAAGTGGAACCATGCACACTGAGCCAAAGCGTCAAATCTCCTCCTGAATTTATGACTTGATGGGTTTCCACGTCACACTGGTTTACTGGGAGTAAACTGGTGGGAATTCTTCTGTAATTGTAAATTTAGACCCTCCTCTGATTGTCTGTCTCTTCCTTGTTTACATCTATTAAGCTCTTCATCTCTAAAGTCTTCCTCTCTGATCTCATCTAAAAGGCATCTACCAAAGAACAAGACAAATCTGTGCTTTTATTTCCTGCTGTCATCACTAATATCTAAAATATAAAAAATCTGAAAAGGTAACTCTTGTTCTTCTCTCCTTTTTTTTAACTGTTTTTCCAACTTGTTTATTCAGTGATTGAAAATAGACGTCGTCTCTTCCACCAGCAGCTATTTTTGATGCTTTTTAAATCAAAGCCACCTCAGTTCACTAAAGCGGCGCGCTCAGCAGAAAGGCCTGTGCAGAAGCTGGGCTTCCTCTGTTTTTATGCAGGTATGAATAAACGGGTCATTTCGCACAGATCAGGGTTCAAGGTTTACTTTTATTGCCTCGAAAAATAAAATTTGTTGTGCAGTCGGGCATAATAACAAGAAATGGGCAAACACGCAAGAAGTAAAACACATCCATAAAGGCTGGAGGTGAAACGCAGCTTTTACTTCTCTTCTTACCTGAAATAAACTCACCTGAAAGTGTTCAGAATGTAATAATGGAGAAACGGCAAAACAGGAGCAGGATTATATTTGATCAAAGTCATTTTCATCTTTGCACGTCCACAAAAAATAATACAATTAAAAAAAAAAGTCCAAGTTTGATTTTAATACTGATTTAACAACAGAAGGGTGTGACATCTTATACATGAGGTAAAGTTGCGTCAAAAACATCTTTCAGTGAGAAAAGCCTTTAGAAAACTTTAAAAACTTTATAAATATAATATAATTACAGAAATTATAAATACAATTTCTGTAAAATAAATCTGTGATGTGTGTGAAAATAAAAGAAGAAAAAGGATAATTAAGAAACAATAATTGGATTTATTAAGGTGGTGTACACGCTCTTTTCCTTTATTTTATTTGGGGGGCAGAGATGGTGTAGAGGCAGGGCAGCCGACTCGGGACCTGAAAATCTCAGGTTCGATCCCCAGTCATTGCACATGTCGTGGTGTCTGAGCAGGACACCCTATCCCCAATTGCGCCCCAGGCACCTTCAGTAGCTGCCCCCTGCGCCACCTGGTGGTGGATGGGTTAAATGCAGAGAGCCAATTTCGCTATTGTATGTGAACATACAGTGATGACATTACATAACACATTATTATTATTATTATTATTACTGTACATGTATTTGGCAATTGTTTACACCAGCTGTCCTTCCTGACGCAGCCTGGGCTTAAACCAGCACCCTCAGGGTTTGAGACCATGGCGCTAACCACTGAGCTACCACAGCCCCAAAACTACAAACCCAAATGTCTTAAAATAATCATAAAATATATATTTTATTCTTGTTGCTGCACTTAATCACATTTCACTTTGAGCTGCAGGCGTCAGCAGTACCTGATCAGTTTGAGTTCATCAACAAATCATGGGTTTTGTTCTAATAGAAGATGTCAGCAGGGTCGAGGAAACCCCAACTGATTCAGGAGGCTAACATCTGTCTGCAGCTGTAAAGTCAAACTGGTGCTTTTCTTAAAGAAACATGAGCAAAAACATGGGAAAAAGTAGAGGATTAGTACATAATGTTTCTAAATAAAAACAAATCAAAAATAAAAGAAGGGAAACTAAGTGTTTCATCCACAACTTCCTTTATAGCACCAGCAACCATGGAAGGTGGGTGAGCATGTAACTGCCTGCAGTCCTGCAGGTGTTTGTTAGCAAAATATCTCATGAACCAGTGGACAGATTTTAACTAAACTCTCAGAACAATTAGAAACAGTAAAACAATCAAATCTATATCTGATTATATTTCACGCCAGTTCGATTAAAGATGGCCGTCACAGCTAATCAGATTTTGAGAGAATGGCCATAACTCAGTCATATTTACTGATATTTGTGTAAAATGTGGTGTGGTAGTAGATGAAAGTTATCCGTACTCGATGGTCAGAGCACACAATCTTTGTTTTAAACTTTATAATGCAAGGTGATGGGCGATATGCACTTCTTCAAGTACTGAAACGTTCATTAGTGATCATTTAATCCATTCTAATCCACTGGAAGCTACTGTAGTGGCTAAACAGGTAAAAACAGATGTCATTAGTTCTGTAATGATAATTATAGTCAAACACTTAGGTAATCTTGACAAGTGAAGAGAGGTGGACATCAAAACCATGCTGAGACATTTCATCAAGTCATTCTAACAGAACTGAAATTGTAAAAATTAAAGAGTTGAACTAGCACAGTAAAAAAAATCATAACTTTAGCTAAAGCTTGAGGTGAAACTGAAGGAATAAATACGAGCTGCAGCAGGCGGCATGTTTACCTCCAGGTTCCTGCAGAGCTGCGTTAGCTTTGCCTCCTCAGACTTTCAGGTGACACATGTCACTGACTTCTTCCTCCAGAAGAAGTCAGAACGCCTTTCTCTGCCAACAAACCACGTTTCCCTCGTAGCTCAGGTAGATGGATGGATCCCACGGGAGCTGCAGTCAGACAACAGAGGTGAATCTGAAATCGTAGGTGCAAAATAAAAAACAAAAAAGATGCACCTGTATCACATCACACCGATCAGGAGAAAAAGGAGGATGAGCGCAGTAAAGGTGTCAAGAAAGCACAATCCAGGTCATTAAAGTCAGAACATCCTGCAGTTTTTACCTGCAGCCTCCACTGAGCGGTGCAGCTGAAGAGACGTGTGAAGGTTGGAGAGCTCGGCGCCCCTGGCCTGACGCCATGTGGGTCAGTCAGGCTGCTCGAGCAGGACGATGCTTCGAGCCGTTGGGTGAGATCCCAGAAGGCCGGTGCTTTATCGATGTTCAGAGCGGAGGTCAGCTGACCCGGGGTCTGTGAGTCAAACAGACTGAAAGAGATGCTGCCCTTTGTTTAACCCAAGCAACAGATCCTTCACGTCCTGCCAGCCCTCGCTTCAACAGCCATTCAGCATCAATCCTGCAAAACATTTTACTGCTACAGTTTTATAAACAATGATTAAATATCTTATTATTCAAATAAATGTTTTCAGGAAATTATGTTTCCTCCTAGAATTAAGAACAGAAACTTCTGTTTCCAGCACTTGTTTCATTAAAACAACTTCCCCCCCAATAAGAACTATGGAATGAAGGTAATTCACATTTTGACTGGATTGCATCATTTCTCGTCGTGTCAGTCGATGATGTAAACATGAGTTAAGGGGGTGGCTTTTCTCCTTCCTCTCGAGATGAAACGTCTCCAGAGATCACCGTCTTGGCTCAGAAGTTGTTTCTCTCTCATGGATTGAAGGTTTTCTGAACGTAGTGACGCCTGCTGGGTAGCAGAAGTTAAAAAAAGAAGGAAACGCTTCATCTCAGCTCTTCAACATGCGGACTTGAAGCAAACTCCTCGTTCCTGACTGTTGCCTCTGAGTGATGTCAGTCACGAGGAGACGCTCATGTCGCTTATTGCTCCCATTAGGAGTAAAAGCTTCTGAACCATGCTTCATGAGGAGTCAGTGTTTACTGAACGCCCGCTTTGTTGTTCAGCATTGGCTTTTGAAGGTTATTGAATCGATTGATTGGTTTTTGTCTCATAAAAAGTTGTGGAATCGTGAAAAAAAAATGTTCTGTCGACTGAGCTGATGTAAGCAGCTCACCGCATTTCATCAATCCTGAAACAACTCTCAGTGCAGCGAACTTTATTTAACTTTATTAACCACAATCTGGTGAAAAGGAAGTCGATCTTTTAATTCCAGGGTTTTATGCATCAAATGATGATCTGGTCTTTTTATCAGGTTCTAAAATGATTCAAATCGAACCTCGAACACACAACAGATTCCACCATGTTGTTGTTTATGAAGCTAAATTTAGAAGTTGCGTGAAAAACAAAGCAGCTTGTGGAACCACCTGAAGAGATCATTTTCTGATGGACTTCTTCAGTGTCTTCTGGTTGTGGAGGAATTCTGTCCCACTCTTCTTTCCAGCGCTGCTTCACTTGAGTTTTGCAGACCTTTGTTTCTGCTCAGCTCTCTGAGGGTCTGATCTGGACTTGGAGCCGCTGCAGCTCCTGGACTCTTTTCATTTTGCAGCTGCATCTTCGTCCGGTTGCATCGTGACCCGGGTTGGTCCGAGTTCACGGTCGAGCCAGTAACCTTGGGGTGCCCAGGTCATCACTCCACCACCACCATGCCAGAGTTAGTTTGAAGGGCTTGTGCTAATACTGTACTCTGAGTTTCATTCTTGTCGAACCAAGTGCAGTGCATTGTGGGTAAACGTCTCTCCAAAGGACATTGCTCCAGAAGTCTTGAGCTTCATTCAGATGTAACGTTACAAGCCTAAGTCCTGCTGCCATCTTCTTTTTACAACATGTCCTGGTGACCCTTCCAAACACTTCAGTCTTTTTCTGTCATGAACTTCAACCTTTAACCTGCTCACGAGGCCTGTACCGTCTGAGACCAAGCTCCTACGTGTTTCTACCAGTCCCTTGAGCATTGCACGGTCTGACCTTGGGTGAATTTGCTGGGCTGTCCACTCCTAGGTATGTTGAATATCTCTCACTGCAGAACGATGGACTCCCAAATTGTTTGTAAATGACCTTGATGAGCAGCCACAGCTGCTCCTCTGAGGTCATTGCTGATGTCTGTCCGTCTCGGCGTTGTATTCAGACACAGCTGTGTGCTCCAGAGCAGCAGAGCGAGAACACTCCTGCTCTTGTAGCGTGATCACACTCGTGATGGGACATTCACTGAGCAGCACCTGGCTGATGCACTCCCCCCGCCCCACCCCCACTAAATCCTGAGGAATCAGCAAAAGTGGAGTTAATCCATTTTTATTTATTTATTTATTTTTAAATAAAGACATGGTGTAATCCGTTCTGTGTTTTGGAACACTTAAGGTCAGATTTAAATAGTTTTACAACTTGAGATCGTTTTTATTTTCTCACAACACATAAAACCATAGAACTGAAAGTTTCTCACGCCTGCACACGTCATGAAGTAGTCCAGATTTGAGGCGCCCCCCCCCCCCCAGTCTTCACACAGAAGGTGATTTGTGGCACAATAGAGACGATCATGAATGTTAATACCCACATGACATTCGTTAATGGCGTAACCATGGTTACCAGGCTGCGTGTGTTGCATCTTTTCTAACGAGTCGTTTTCTGCCCTCAGCCTTGAGCCAGCCCCGCCCCCTGCCAAGACCCAACCTGCAGATCAGCCAGATGGTGAGTTTCTGCTCCTGCTGATGCGTGAACTCAGCCCCAGCAGCGTCTGTTGGAGGTCGTGCTAACAGATTTTTACTCTTGAGTGTCAGCACACGTGCATGAGCGACGACTACGTGACACACGGTAGTGCACGTGAAAAGACCTTAAAGGCGTTCCTGCTTTCTGTCCAGGCTCTAAGACCACAGCAGCAGCTGCTGGCGGTTCTGGTCCGTCCTGCCGACCGCCGTGGGTCACGGACCCAAACTTTGCTGACCGCTACCGTCCAGATAAAACCAGCACCGTGGTGACGCAGCACCAGCAGCCCGTCCAGCCCACGCCCATGCAGAACCGCAGCTCCATCCTGCAGGCGGCGCAGCCGGCGCCTGAAGGCAGCGGGAGGACCCCGGTGTGTGGCGCCTGCAACAAAATCATCAGGTGAGGCTGCGCCAACAGTTAGGGGAGTGACATCGTCTTGCGTCACAGAGGACGAGCCCGAGAAGCTGCACTTCCTGTCCTCAGGGACCAGGATCCAGCAGCCCCCCAGCCCCGATTGTAACGTGCTCTTACTGTGTTTTGGTCCAGGGGTCGGTACCTGGTGGCTCTGGGACGCTCGTGGCACCCAGAGGAGTTCACCTGCTCGCAGTGTAAGGCGGTCCTGGAGGAGGGGGGCTTCTTCGAGGAGAGGGGCTCCGTCTTCTGTACAAAGTGCCATGATAACCGCTACGCCCCCACCTGCGCCAAGTGCAAGAAGAAGATTGCAGGGGTGAGAGCTGCCCCCCCTCCCATGAGCAGAAAATTCAAATTAGCAATACGTCAGAGACACGGAGTGGAAAAGATGATAAAAGTGAACTCTGTCTGTTGTCAGGAGATCATGCATGCTCTGAAGATGACCTACCATGTTCAGTGTTTCAAGTGTGCCGCCTGCAAAGCCCCCATCAGGAACCAGGCCTTCTACATGGAGGAGGGGGAGCCTTACTGCGAGAGAGGTGAGAGACCGGGCCGACCCAAACCAGTACTGAATCAGTGTCAAACGACTGGAGGGGCTTCAAAATGAAGCAAACTCTGTCTGTGTTGACTCTGATGTGATCAATGAGACGTTTTTCTGGTGCCCCCTGGAAACCTGCATCAAAATAAGATGTCTGTGCACAAGTTTTAATCCACCTCTAATTTATTTAGGTTTTGCTTCCAAGCAGCCACGCTTTCCTGTAAGTGGTCTTAATTTTGCTTAGTTTGTTGTGTTTTGACACCTCAGTGGTTCACTTCTTGCGTTTCGGAGCATTTGGTTGTCTGAATGATTGACAGGTCAGAGTGAAGTGGCTCAAACAAAAACATCACATGAAGAAATGGTCAGGTTCTGCACTGGAAACAAGTGCAAAAGCAGCCAAATCTACAAAAACTCCCATTTGAAAGGTCTTTCCATCAAGACCACTTTAAAAGACTTCAAGAAAATCCAGCTCGCTGGAAGGAAAAATGTGAAGCGATGAATGATGATTCAGGATTTGTGCACAGTACTGCACATCCACCTCAGCATTAAAAGCCCATTTTCCTGACATATACAGATGTCCTCTCAGTCCTCACGTAATCTTTAATTAGAAAATGTTTACAGCCAGACTGATGGGTTCAGCTCGTCTAAATAAATCCAAACTACAAATTTAAATTTATTTCTCATAAAGGTTTTTGGTTTCTCTCTTTTGAACGCCTCAAATGGAAAATACGCCGAGTTTTACCTCATTTAATCTGTTAAAATGTAAATCAGCTCCGTGCGGCTGCAGCTGCTCGCTCTCAGCTCTGCTCAATCATGACTGAAGCTTCTCCAAATCAACCTTCACTTGAGGCTCCATTTATTGCGTTCACCCAATTGTTTTCCTGTTTCTCTTTATTATTACTTCATATTGTTAATATCCCTCTTCTGTATGTTTTTCAGTACGGTACTTAACTCGTTCTGCAATGTTTGTGCTAATTCAACAATTCGTATATCAAAACGTTCAGCTTATTGCAGATATTTCTATTATGATTTTGGTACTAAAGCAATTTATACTTTTTGAACAATTTAGCTTTTTCAGCCATTTTTTTTTCTAATTGAAAATGTATAAAGCTCTTTTTTGCCTGCAATTTCAGCCTTTTTATTCTAATTCTGTTCTGATTTTTACTAATATTTTGTACTGCTGATGCAAATTTTGCCAAATTCATGCAATTTTAGCCCTGATAAAGCTGATTATGTACAGTTTTTCTACTTGTGCCCTGCTTTGTTCATTCATTCAACCTTTATTTATACAGGTTCTTCTTACTGAGTCTCGAGGACTCATTTACAAGAGAAACCTGTTTTAGACAAAAAAACATAAATGAAGTCCACACAACAATTAACATTCATATGAAAGCATATAAAATGTAAAGTGAATAAAAGAAGTTGATATAAAACAAAATAAACAAACTACATTATAAAACTGTGTAACATACTAAAAACAGGAACATGTCTGCATTGATTTTTGCATTGAACTTAACAGTAGTTTAAAGTCCCTTAGGGAGGTCAGTTTTAGAGGAACATATCTGCCTGGATGATGTTGAATACAGACTAAAAATTGGAGAACTTTAGCAACTGTTTTAGCTCAACAATAAACTACTGTGTCGTTGGCATAGAAATGTACAGATGCATCAGGAATGATCTGACCTACATTACTTATGTAGATTGTGAAGAGGGTGGTTCCTACGACCGAGCCCTGTGGTACACCATAATTGACAGTTAAATATCTGGAAGAAGTACCATTATGTTGAACACATTATTATTACATTATTATTACTTGTGCTACCAGTTAGCTCTATTTAAGCTAATTCTATCCTGTTTTATGCTAATTCAGCAGTTTTTAGCTACATCTGCCCCTGCCATGCTTTTTGCTAGCTCTGCCCCACTTGTGCTATTTCTGCCTTTTCTGCTAGCTCTGCCCTGGTAATGTTAAATCTTAAAATGATACTTGCACTAATGCTAAGGCTAGTTCTACTGTTGCTAATTCTGTTAATGCTACTTCTGCCCTGTTTGGTAAGATTTCACTACTTTTGGCTCTTTGTTCACTTTTTCTTGCTTTGTTTCACTTATTCTGTCAGTAAACGAGCTCTTTCATGGTTTTTGCCAGTTTTACTACTTCTGGCACCAAGCTTTTTTGTAGCTTTTTTTTAAGCAAATGATTCCAAATATTTGGTACATTTGGTATTGTTCAGAGATTGAATATTTACAGCTTGGTTTCAGTTTTTTCATCAAAAATATTCAGCAATAATCATTCGCACTGCACTTTCGCAGGAAATGCAAATATTTCCAGTTTCACAATGAGGTTCTGTTGCTCTGTTCTGACACCCAGTGGGTTTCTAAGGTTCCATATTGTCTCTTTAATTAGCAGGCTAACAGGTTAGGAGAGATACATGTGGAACTCCAGCTGTTTGGATTTGCTGGTTATGAGACTGAATTGTTCAGGGATAAGAAACACTAATAATATAATAATTTAATAACATCCTAAATCAAGACTTACTTACTATAAAAATAGGTCAGTCATGTTTATAAAAGGACATTTCTTTAGGATTCATGAAGGAGATGTCTAACATCTTCTAGCAGCAGAATCTCAGTTTTCAGACAAGGTGTTGATAAATAAAATTTAAAGTAAAGCTCGTAACCCGTCGTCTGATCTGAACAGAACTGCAGCCACAACCATGTTGGAAAATTTAATCCAAACCTGAAACTATGTAACAGCTTGAGCAGCAAATATGAAACTCAGACCAAAATAAATAAATAAATAAACAAATAAGCCCCTGCTGAGAAGCTGCGTGTGCAGATTGATTAGTTTCAGCACCAACTGGGAAACATGCGAACCCGTGTAGGAGTTCACGTCTCTTCACGCCCGGATCGAGTCTGACAGATTGATTGTAAGTGTGCGCAGACGGGTTGGGCGTCCCATCGCACAGCGTCGACTTCCTGAGGGATGTTTGATGTTCTGAGCACAGCGCACGTCATCCTGCACAACAAACGCTACAGAGCTGCAGCTGAACCCAGGATTTGGAAACGCTTGTCCGTCGTAACGGTCGCCTGCCTCAGTTTTTATCAGGCTGTTTGTCAGAGTTTAGTCAAACATGGCTGCAGCGCCGCCGTGGGCCTTTGAGCTGTGACTGTGCCCACAGTCAATCACACAGTGTGATGTTTTCATCTGCTGTAATCTCTTTAGCTGCTCTTCACTCCATACATTTCTTTTATAAATGCTGCGTGCCCTTCGATTATGCTATAAATGTTTCAGCGGCGGCCGTGCGCTCCTTGCTCACTACTGGCGCTGCGACGTGAGCTGCTGCTTTATCAGAGGCCACGGCGAGCAGTCCGAGTCCTCACTCAGAATGATGCCTTCAGCTGTGATAAACTTTGTGCTGCCTCAGCATCTTGCAGGGATTGTTCAGCTCTCCAGCAGCAGCGTTACAACCTGACACTTCTCCCAGAGTCCTTGTGATGAAAGACGCTCGAGTACCGGGGGGCAATTTCCCCTCATCCTAATCCAACCCACTACTGCACAAAATATCCCAAACACCCACATCCTCTCTCAAACTGAAAGTCTGCTTTCTGATCCGAGCGTCACAACTTCCTGTGAAAGTGGCGTGATGGTGGAGGTCACGGAGCTGATCTTTCCAGGTGATGAAACAGCTTTTTTATATTTGAATGTTGTCGTATTTCCTCTGCAGACTATGAAAAGATGTTTGGCACCAAATGCCACGGCTGCGACTTCAAGATTGATGCGGGCGATCGCTTCCTGGAGGCCTTGGGCTACAGCTGGCACGACACGTGCTTCGTCTGCGCCGTAAGTCATTTTGATGGATGGGCTTTTCTCTTCGGCCCATATCTTGTGTCTGTCGCTGCGCAACGCCACCCGGACGGCCCGCCTCTTCCTCTGTCCTTTTAACTCGTCACCTGCTGTCTGTCTGTCTGTGCCTCCTCTTCCTCACTCCTGTGCAGAACACTGAGTGAAGCCAGGCAAGTAGACGCGACACACGCGCTCCGGCCTGTTGAAAACTGTGCAAATTCACGTTGGCACTGGTGAAGCCTGATACGTTTCTGAGCCTCGGTTTCTCAATCGCTCTCTGTGTCTGTCTGCTTTCATCTTTAAAGCTCTGCCAAATCAACCTGGAGGGGAAAACGTTCTACTCCAAAAAGGATAAGCCCCTGTGCAAAGGCCACGCTTTCGCTCCAGTGTGAGAGAGCCAGCCACGTCTTCAGAGGAAACGCTTCCCCCTCCGCCTCCTCTTTATCCCTTTCCACCCGCCGACAAACTCCACACTCCCCCCACCCACTTTGCCAGCCACACACAGAGTTCAGCTTCTCCTGTATCCTGCAGACTTTGTTTTTGTACTCGACTTAACGCCAGCTCCACAGACGTCCACCTCCCTGAGCTCTCCTCTGATCCCAGCACCCGTCAAGTCAAACGCTGCGTTGCCCAACTGGGACGTAATCAAGAAACAAGCTGGTTTTAAAACAAATTTCTCTCAAATAATTAAAAAAAGTCACTTTTTGTTCAGCTTTATCAGCAGTTGTCGGTCAGGAAATGTCACTGCTCATCCTTGTTCGTTCTGGAGTAACTTCAAGTCGGCGTCTTCCACGCTGAAGGAGTCATCGAGTCTCGAATAATCTCAGATTGAGGTAATGAGCTGCCTGTTCTCCTGCTGGAAGTGCAAAGTGCTGACCCCCACGCAGGACCCCGGCCCACTCAGCGACTCCTACAGCAGCTTCATTTAATACATTGAAGTCAGCCGAGTAGAAAAGGACATGTTTCTGTTCAAATAGCCCCCCCCCACCCCGCAAAATATATATAAATACTGAAGGTTGATGCAGTTTTATATGGATTATACGTCAAAATAAAACCCTTTATGTGTCAGATTTAAATAGAGTTAATAGAGAACTTACATTCCTGCAATAAGGTGGTTTGTATTGATATCACAGTTTTATTATATTTATGTCTCCAAAAATAAACATCCATCATGTTCTTCATTATAGTTTATACGTCATGTGTTTATGTAGCTGCAGAGCTGCCTGTAGGTGTTGAGCTGTTAAGACGCCACAATTCTCAGTTAAACTATTCAGTGACGACAGAAGACTTGTTTTTATTTTTACACAGATTATCTCTAATATCTAACTCCTGCTTTCTTAATAAAGCTGTTTTATTTTTACTCAAAACTGTCGAATCCAGATAACTTTATCCAGAAGTTCAGATCACTGCAGTTTGTCAAACAGAAGCTGATCAGCGTGGAGCTCCGTGCCGTTTGGTTCTCACTGGTAACGCTTTTCATGCTGGAAGTTTTCCAAATGAGAAGGTAATTACCATAAAGGCTAGAGGGTCATTTGTTTTATACAATGTGTGCTGCGCTGAAGTTTTTCTAGATGTTTTCAAAAACACACGATTAAATTTAGAGCCAGTTGATCACAAACTGCGGCATCAGTGCTGCCGTTTCAATAAGGAAAACCAGTAAAGCAACAAACTGGTGCAGGTTAACGCTAAACTTTAGATTTGTTCACATAAACTCATTTTAGTCCACCTGTGTGGAAATATAAAACAAACCCATCTGTGTTTCTTTCATAAATTATGTTTTGTTTGATACAGAACATTTCAGATGCATGAAAATAACTTAAAAATATGTACATTTATTACATCATGGTTGCTAGATCTGATGTACGGTATACTGTTTTTTTTAACCTCGCTGTGTACGACATACAACAGCAGCGTCTACCTCCTGCCCTGCAGCTGCTAAATGTTTGGCTGCTTCAGCAACACCTGCCTTAAATTAATGGATCATTAACAGGCTGATGACAAAGTGCTGAAGTAAATTATTCCCTTGGATCTGGTGTGCTGAATCCACCTGACTGAATCTAAAGCATGCTGGACACTGCATCAGAGAAGATTAACAGAAAAGGCAGAATATAAATCTGAAATGTGAAATTGGTTTAAATTTGGCAGCAACATACAGCTTCACCACTAGATGGCACTAAATCCAACATATTTTCTGTTAACAGTTTGGACGAATATTAAAAACTACAGTAGTCCCTCGATTGTTGCGGGAGTTACGTTCCACACACACCGTGATAGGTGACAAACTGCAACGTAGGAATGCTATTTCTTTTAGTATTTATTTATATTTTAAGGCTTTATAAACCCTTCCCACACTCTTGCAACTATCGTAATGTTCTAAATGCTCTAATAGAGCACAACGAAAGAGAGCCTACATATTGATGCTACGGTTACTGAACCAATAAGTGCCCGGGGGCAGACTGGCCATCGGTAGCAATGGGACATTTCCCGAAATATCCCAGTTCGGGTCGGCTCGGTTCGGGTTAAGGCTCAGTTTGGGTCGTGCTTGATTAAAATAAACTTTGCCACTC
>JARVGS010001166.1:25920241-25930782 GCA_031762315.1 Hypsolebias antenori | reverse complement strand
TTTCATGGAAGGATCCATTATCACTCCCAGATTTGTGACTCTTTGTTTTTCTGACAGGGCTAGAGCAGAAAGGTCGAGCTGCGTTAATTGTACTGAACACAATTTAAAAAAAAAGTTAAAAAGTTTAAACTTGCCAGTTGCATTATATTTTTGTTTTTATTTTACCGAATAGCCCTGTAGCAATAAGAACTGTATGAGATGGAGGAAGAAGGGTGACACTTTCGCCACCTCCCCTTCACTACATTTGTTTTATTTCTTTAGCTCTTGTTAAAGTGGGGCACCAGCTGGTCCGTTTACTGACCAACAACAACTTATTCACCCTTTAATGATCAGAATCAGTCACTGAAGTAGAATCTGTTAATTACAGAGAGTTCTATACCAGAACAAATTAATATTCATCTGAATGAAGAGACCAAAGTTGTCTTTTGAAGTTTTATTACAGAAATAATCAAACTAAAATCAACAACAATAATAAACAATAATAATGAATCAATCAAGGCTTAACTCTCTTATCTAAGGCAAAATTCACTCTTTGAGCAGGAATTATTTCAGTTTTATACGCGCATGAATTTAGACAAAGTTTGGCTATTTTAGTAAATATTTTACTTTGAATTTTGGTTGAAAGTAGTTATCCTATTTTATTGTTGAGCACAAACAAATACAGAGCTGTTTTATTTTTTTCTTCCAACATCTCGTTTCATTCTGATTCTGTCCCCGTCAAACATTGATCAGGTGCTGAAATGGTTAACAACTGAGAGAAAACGGTAAATAAAATAAAATTTAAAAAAGAGGTGAGAACGTTCTCACCACGGCATGATCATTTCAGCATTTTTTTAAGAAAGTGTAGCCAAAGAAAAATTATAAACCCACCAAAATCTTTGCTTAAAAAATAAAATAAACAAATACCTGGAGAAGTATTGACGGGCCCATTTCTGCTCACTTTACGTACAACATAATTATGTTTACGTCGCTGCTCACACACTCCCCACTCGCTTGTTAGCTTGGTTGTTAGACACTACGTCCACTAGAGGGCAGTGCAGAGTTCAGAGTTCACTTTTGAGTGAGGTCAGTTTAATAATAAATAATAAAGTTATATGTGTTGTCATCATTGTATGTTTCCACACAAACACAAAATTGGCTCTCTGCATTTAACCCATCACACCTGGGATACACCCAGGTGGAGCAGTGGGCACCTATGTAAGCTCCTGGGGAGCAATCCGGGATTAGGTTTCCTGCTCAGAGAAACCACGGCATGTGGAAATGGCTGGGAGTTGAGCCTGGACATTTGGGTCCCGAGTTGGCTGCCCTGTCCCTACACCATCTGAGACAATATCAAACACAAGGAAGTGATAATGCACATTCTCAGAAAGATGTATAAAAAGAGGCAGCACAGTGGACAGTGGTGGTCTGAGCAGCCATTAAATACTTTAGGGCAGGGCTATTCAACTGGTGGCCCGGGGCCAAATCAGGCCCACTGGTGAGCTCATTTTGGCCCATCATTGATAAAACTAGACTTTAAACTGTTAAACACGATTTAACCATCATCATCATCATCTTTACTTATAAAGCGCTTTAAGACAGACAGAGCTGAAACAAAGTGCTGAACAACAGTTAAAAACAAGATAAAAAGAGAGCAATAATGACAATAAGTGCTGGATGTTCAGCCTGTGAGTAATAGTTGAATAGCCCAGCTTTAGGGCGTGTGGACAAATAACATCTGCACAACCTCTCTTCAAAAGGTTTTGCCATTTCTGTCGTTTTCTTTTTTCCCTCTTGCTGGTCGGCGTGCAACATTGTAATTCCTGAGATTCTTTGTGTAAATGCCTCCAATAAACTGATATGGTTTGTATTTTTCAAGCGAGAGGACAAGCGCACACTACGTTTTTTTATTGTGAACAATAAACTGCAACACCTTACCTTGAAGACGTCCTGTATGTCGTCCATGCAGTACACCCTGATATTGTATTCCAGTGTGGAGCAATATGCGTCTGAGAAGAGCACCAGTCTGAGGCGCTTGGCTGCTCCCATGTGCAGAGACTCCCCCACCAGAGCGAACGTTCCTAGCTGCTCGGAGAACAGCCGGCACGTCTCGGCCTCGAGCTGGCAGTAATAAGGCTCCGACACCAGCTCCTCCCCCATCAACAGGACGTCCTGAAGGAGGCAAGAAGGGGAAACCACAAGGTCAAGCACCCAATTTATGTTTGGATATATGTGTACATCTAACTATTCTTCCTGGTGCGTGACGACTAATGGTCTTCAAGGTAACGCTACATGAAGTTCTGATCAGGACTTTGTTCTTGCTTCAGTTGCTCTTTTCACCTGAGAGCTGCTTACTGACACACAGACACGTTCCCCTCATACAAAGACACACATCCTACAGAAGACCATCAATTTACTTAATAATGCATGAACGAACTGCTCAGCTGACATAAAAGGAGACTCGAACAGATTCCGGGAAAAGAACAGACGATTCAGAAGAAATAAAAGACTGCGGAGGTGCTGTGATTATCGGATTATCGGGATTGACAGAATTTCTTCCCATGTTTGTTTGAGATTTGTTAAGAAAGGTGAAAACAACTTGCCAATTTATCTGCAAACCAATACTGTTGCCTGATCGTTAGAGGTGTTAAAAACTAACAGGCCGCTCAGGAAATAATTGCTTCTTTAATTTACCACGTTGGAAGTGGAGATGGGGGGGGGGGGGAAACCCAAAACAACAGATTTAAACATGTTGGAAAAAAGCAACACCTTGAATGATCTGTCTTTGTTAGGAAGCTGAAGTTTTGCATCACAACAGCATCCTTAATGAGGATGACAGAGTTGTGAAACAGCTCATCCCACCACAGCACAGGTTGGCTTTTTATGAGATAATTCCACTGCTCTCTTGGCTGATTTAATGGAGACAAATTGGACTCAAGGTGACAACATTTTCTCTAAAATCACATCATGCCCGTTGACTGACTCTTCCCATTAGCCGATCACTCTGAAGAGAGGATTCTGCCTGCCAAATGCCCAGCGAGCCCCTGCAGGATCGATTCAACCAGACACCATCAATGGAATTAGTATTGACACGATTCATTTTCCATGCGACCACAATGGAGTCTTACTTTCTCATCATCTTAATATTTCTTCAAAGTGGAATAGAAGGCGAGGCGGCTCAATTACGACGCTGAGTGCTGTTCATTTTTTCAGCATATCTTTACCCTGGTGTTTTTTCTCTGCTCTATAGATCTATATTTTCTGCATCTCTACCTTTCTTTTCCACTTGCTTCTCCTTCCTGTCGCACTCTGCGGCTTTTTCCGCTCGTTCCCTCGTCCACCTGGTGCTTCTTCACTGTAGTGGCCACGCCGTCAGGTTATCGGGCTATATTTGGTGGGGTTGATTAAAAGTGCTGGTCTAACCCCTGCTTCAGACAGGCCGATCCATCCCACAGACACCCCACTGCTGCCACGCAGAGGAGGGGGGGGCGCAGGCTGAATAATTTATGCACAATATCGAACATGAAAGAAGACCGAGTAACACTCCAAAGCCCACCAGCACTCTTTCCAATCGCTCTGGATTGTTGAGATGGGTATTTTGCCTCAAACCGCATTTGTTTGCGTGAAGGTGTGTGTGCTCGTGTGTGTGTGTGTGTGAACACCAAAGGTTGTTCTCAACTCTGTCCAATTGCAGCCTGGCAGTTCTGGTTGCTTTCAAATTTCATGGGTAGAAAAGGGGGGAAGGAGCTCTGTAATTGGACGCAGTAGTCCAAAATGGTCAAGGAGCACTCAGAAGAGTACCATACTTTAAGGATCAGTAATTTGCTTAGAGAATTTCTATTTTCGCAAACATGTTGCCTAGCAACCCTTTAGCTGAGGAGAACCGGTGCTCCGAGGCTTTTGTTCTAGCTCAACGAGAAAAAAAAATAAATAAACAACCTGATGGTCAATATAATTTAAACCCTGCGGAGGAGTGCCGAGCCAGATCTTCCTGCGATGCACAACGCAGACTGTGTATCTCGAGTCTCGACTGTGAAAAGTTTGTACTTTTCACACAGAAGCGATCAATAGATTCACTAATGCTTTACAGATAAAACTTACTGGCAACTTTGTCTTCCCTACAAAGGATTTGTGCTGGAGTTACGGTGGAGTCTCACCTCCCAGGCGCCCTCGTAGTTCTGCTTCTTGAGGCGGACGGCCCAGTTATCGAGGCATGCGTCAAAGCAGTGGTCCATGCTGAGGATAACCGGCCGGCTCAGGACGACCCCTGGAGGACCACAACTCACGACGGGGCTCAGGAGGGTCTGGCAGCCGGCCAGGGGCAACCTACGTCGCAAGAGCAGAGGGACGACCGAACTGAGACAAAGCGCTTGTAATCATTAAGATATTAGTGAGAATTTACTTGTCTCTTGAAAGCAGAATATGATACCGTCACCTCTGCAAATTATCTAGCAGCTGTAACAAAGAATAATTAAAGCCTGCTGGACTCAAAGATGTGACGACTGAGAAACAATAACACTATCACAGCGGGCTGCGATGATTGTGCTTTTAGAGGATGAGTGCAGCAGGCCAGATAAACACTGCCTTCCAAACAATTCATTTAACTTAAACAGTGCACATCCTGGTAAAAGGCTGCGTTATTTATTTACATCCCTCCTCCACAGTGCTGGCACAGCCTCTTAAGCCGTTCCTAATGGAACAGTGGAGCATCAAAACAAACAGCCTAGTGGCATTCAGGGAAGACTGCCAGTTAGACAGCGCTAAACAGACCTACCTTAAATCTTCCTTCCTCTGAACAGTGAGATAAATCTCGTAGATCTTTCCTCTGGGGATGGCCTCGGGAGGAATGAGCAGACTGATTCCTAATGCAAATAACAACAAAGGGGGGGTGGGAGTAAGCAAGTGTGGGGACTGGCTAATTTGTTCTGACTGAACAACACTGTTGTCATCTCACAAAAGAAGCCAGCCTATACACGACAACCGTACCGCTTAAAAAAAAACAACAACTAAAAAACAAATCTCTTCTGGAGGTCAGAGGCGGCCTCCTTCAGGTGCGCCAGATGCAAATCTGTGCAGCGGCAGCGCACGTCCCCAGTGTCAACAATTAGCTGAGACAAAAGCGCACGCTGCATCGCAGTCTAAATGTCCTCCGTCTGCCACCGAGTAGATAATTGAGACCACGGAGCAGACTACTTCAGAAAAACTGCACTTCCCCAGGAGTGCGTTCAAACGCACGTCGGAGGACACGGAGAGCTGCTGAAGCGGTTCGAGTGCTGCAGCTTTCGTGTTGGGATTCTTGTGCCAAAATTACCCCTCAGAATGCCGTTTTAAATGTAGGCCAACTAGTGACTATGTAGCAGTTTTAACCATCTCTGGAACCTAAACTGGGTTTGTTTACTGGGGAGGGGAAAAAAGCATCTGTTTGAATGAAGGCAAAGGTGTTTGAATACCCACAGCTTTGAATCTATAAAACACGTCGCTCTGAAATGATAAATGACAGAATAGCGTTGAGTATGCAAGTGAAAGATGCCCCCCCCCCCCCCAGTCCCTTTGAGAAAACGTGTGCCAATGCGTGGTATAGTCAATATGACTGAGTTAATCCATGCATAAAATATCTGTAAGAGCAAAGGAAGCACACAGAGAGAGGGAGAGGTGGCAAAGAAAACACACAAAATATATATATGTTTTTTCCTCTTCCACAAGATAATGTCATTCTGTGCTAATCTGGACAGCCTACAATGAGCCAAATGGAAAAACTGTCTTCGAGTGTCATTACGTAAGCTCTGTGCTTTGCTACTGTAAAAAGGAAAAGCAAAAAACAGACCTAATGATGGTGGACTCTTTTTTTAAACCACAAGATGTACCAGAATAATCTTCACTTTAACTTTTTATTCCTCCATCAATGCTCTTAGCACACAGCTGACACATGTGGACATCGACTATAATTTCAACCAGCTCTGCCATTAGTCAGACGCTTAATTGGAATAATTTGCTCAAGGTTTTAATCCAGGGATCTTCCTGAGCACAATGTATTTGGCACACGCTTGTTTCATTTCATCACTGCACTGAACACTCACTTCAACTATCCGTGCCAGGAAAGTCTCCATGTAGGTCACTGACAAAGCATTTTAGAAAATTGTGCACCTCAGATGCTGCAAAGAGAAAAAATACTACATTCGCTGTGTGGTTTATTTAGTCATTTACCACCTGATGTGACGTTTTGGTATATCACTGGGGAAAGAAAGCCTCATCGAGTAAACATATACAATTACTGCACACAGTTCTCCTTAATAACCTTGTTAAAAATGAGCATTTGGTGTAACTTTCCTTCCTTAAAGTAAATTATGTACCAGACTAAAATACAGCTTGTTTTTATTTTTCAACAAAAGTTCCAACAGATTTCATTTGTGAGTTATCCTAACTCATTAGAAACTCCATACACATAAAGTTTAAGGTTTGAATGAGACAATGAGATGTTTTAGGACTCAGCTGTTAGTAATAAACTCTCCTTGTTAACATCCAGTTGGACCCATTTAAACAGGTGTAATAAAACATATAAAACAGCCTCGTTCTCACAGCACGTCTCATCACGATGCACTTTTCCACCGTCTCAACACTCATCAGTTCTGCACCACACCACATCATTTAAGGGCCTACCTACTGCCGGTGCCCACCCCCACTCAGTCTGGTTGATGGGACCACCTTGTTCATGGTTCTAAGCGAACTGCTCGGTCATGATTTTGACGTTAAGCAGACAGCAGCTGTTGATTGACCAGCAGAGCTACGTCATTGGATGACCCATCCAGCAAAACTGCAAACTACGTCTGAACCTCCACTTCCTCTTTGATCATGTTGATGAACAGCGCCACAAGAAATGAGCGCAGTCACAAAGAGATATCGGAGATGATGGCTACATCCTGACTTATAAGCAGTCCCAGGATAATCTAAAGAAACTGAAGGCCGATTATAGAGCGACTAAAGACTACAATAGATGGAGTGGCTCGAAAACCATAACCTGTAATGATTTCGCCCACAGAGCAGGGAAACAATTAACAGTGGAAAATCACCTACACCTGAGAATATCCGATAAGACGAGAGCCGAATGGAGTCGTGCATATCAGTGGCAAAGGGTCTATACTGTAGCAACAGCCTTTTTAATTATTTAGATGACACTTGCCTTGTTTGCTTAAAATTTAGCAGTGAATAATAATAATAATGTGCTAAGTATTGTCATCACTGTTTGTTCCCATTCAATGGCAAAATTGGCTCTCTGCATTTAACGCATCCACCACCAGGTGGCACAATGGGCAGCTATTGAAAATGCCTGGGGGAGCATTTGGGAATAAGGTGTGCTTCTCAGAGACACCACGAGATGTGCAATGACGAGATGTGCAGTGACTGGGGATTGAACCTGGGACTTTTGGGTCCAGAGTCTAAAGATGACTCCTGAAATCTCCCTGACAAGACACAAACTTATATCAATGAAAGAAGAAACAGCCATTAAATAAAACACATACACCACCTGTCACCACCTGGTTTTAACTAAGCAAACAGGTACGAGCCTCCTATTGGATAATTACTGCATGGGCGATTATCTTTCAGCCTGCAACAAGTTATTTAACCCCAACTGGTGCAATGAGTTGCTTCTCGTTTCTTAAACAACCATGTCGAAAGACACAAGGCGTGGTCGTGGAAAAGATGTCAGTCTGTTTGAGAAGAGTCAAATTATTGGCATCAAGCAGAGAAAACATCTAAGGACATTTCAGAAACTACTAAAATTGAGTTAAGAACTGTCCAATACATTATTAAAAAATGGAAGGATAGTGGGGACCATTGTCTTCGAAGAAGAAATTTGGCTGGAAAAAAATCCTGAATGATTGTGATCGGCAATCGCTTAAACATTTGATGAAATCAAATCGAAGAGAAACAACAGTAGCACTCATGGCTATGTTTAATAGTGAAAGTAAGAACATTTCCACACATACGGTGTGAAGGGAACTCAAAGGATTGGGACTGAACAGCTGTGTAGCCTAAGAAAACCACAGTGAGGCTAACTGGGGAAAAAAGGCTTCAATATGCTAGGGAGCATAAAGATTGGACTCTGGAGCAATGGACGAAGGTTATGTGATCTGATGAGTCCAGATTTACCCAGTTCCAGAGTGATGGGTGCATCAGGGTAAGAAGAGAGGCAGGTGAAGTGATGCATCCATCATGCCTAGTGTCTAGTCATCAATGCAAGATCTTGGTGAAAAATTAATGCAACAATGGATGGAAATAAATCTTGTGACATTGCAGAAACTTACTGAAACAATGCCACAGACAACGCATGAAGTAATCAAAGCTAAAGGTGGTCCAACAAAATATTAGTGTGACCTTTTTTTTTTGGTGGCAACTTTTTTGGGGGCCAGGATGTACATATATTCTAATTCATGTATCATGGAAAATTTTGTATTAACAAAACTTGAACAATGAGTTTAAGTTGGTTCCAGTTTGAGCAGCATGGTGGTGCAGTGGCTAGAATGGTCGCCTCTCAACAATAAGGTTTCAACTTTGCCTCCTGGCCTTTACCTGTAGAGTTTCCATGTTCTCTCCGTGCATGCATGGGTTTTCTCCAGGTACTCTGGTTTCCTCCCACAGACCCAAAAAATGCAAGTTAGGTTAACTGTATGTAAAGTGTCCCCAAGTGTGAGAGTGTGACTGGTTGTTGGTCCTGTTTGTCTCTATGATGGACTGGAGACATGTCCACAGTGTCCCCTGCCTCTCACACAGAGGCTGCAGGAGATGGGCACTAGTTCCCCATAACCCAGAAAGGAAAAGCAGGTAAATAACATGGATGAAGGGATGGATGGTTTCAGTTCTTATTACAAATAAGTGCAGAAGCTGCAAACATCAAAACCTACAGGCAGGAAACTCAATTAGCTGGCAATGTTGGTGACAATCATCCTGCACTGACAACATGATGCAGACCTCAAGGGCAAAATTCAACTACAGCGACTGACACGCCTCATTTCTGTGCACCATATGGAAACCCCCCCCACCCCCACCCATACACACACACACACAAAAGGGTTCCAGTGCTAAACCAGAGCCAGTTTACTTAGGACCAACTCGTACCTGAGGCAGATCCTAGACCTGCTTCAGCCAATGAAATGTTGCAACTTTCATGTTTAAAAGCTCAGAATTATTTAAGCCTGTAGTCTTAAATAAGAACCAAACACAACAAACTACTCAGCTTCAACATGTCTAGGAAGTCACAATAACCGTTTATCAAACAGGTGGCGCAGTGGATAAGTGGAGCAGTTAGTGCTGTTGCTGTGCAGCAAAAGAGATTCTTTGTTCAATACGCAGCTGGAGTCTTTCTGTGTGGGGCTTGCATGTGCATTCACATCCTCCAAATACTCCGGCCTCCTCCCATAGACCAAAAACATGCACGTTAGGTTATTTGGTGACTTTATATTGGAGATAAGTGTGAGAGTGATTGGTTGTTTCACTCTTTGTGGCAAAAAGAAGGACCGGCACCAGCTTTGTGCAACGCTGAACAGTTCGAGCAGGTATAGAGAAGGAACGTATGAGTGTTTTCAACTGAAGTTACCATCAGCCAGTATGTACAGATCCTGCTTGAAGCTGTGTGTATAACTCCATTTTAAATGCCAATAAGAAATCAAAAGCACCAGTTAGAAAAATAGTGTTCACAAAACACCACTATTATTTAAACAATAAAGTTTACAAACTAAACAACAAGAAATCTATGATCTGTGCAGATAAACTGTCTTCCTGCAGTGATTCTCCAGAACACACCAGAGGAACAATCACACCTTTACAAGAAGAGACACTTTAAGTGACGTCATGTCGTGGCTCTGAGCTTCCTCTCTGGCTGTGACAGAACAACCCAATTCTTAACTGGTTTTAATATTAGACCAATTAAGAACCAGACCAATTTGACGGACAGATTTGTCTGTATTTCACTTTGTCTTCTTGTGCCACAAAAAGCACTTGATAAATGAAAATCAACCATCATCATCAACCAAATATAAAAGCTTTCTTTTGAGTTAGGAAAATCCTGGAGCACGAAATAATCAGACTGACACTTGATATTTGGAAAGGATACTCTGCTTCTAACAAGAGGATTTTTATAAAAAATAAAAAATGGTAGACCAGAACTATAACCGCTAACATGCTTAATATCCTAAAGTTCTGATCTGTGAGCACAATGTAAAGATTAGCAGCACATACTGCTACAATCTGATGCTCACGTTCTACTTTGCATGCTCACTTTACATCTTACATTTCAGCAGCCTCATTAAAGGTGGATTCCAGCATCTTCTCAGGACTAATCCATGTGTTAAAGTGCCACAAAATGCTTCTTAATTGTTCTATTCCAACAGCAATATTTAATCTGTAACATTAGTGACAACATGAGAACATAAAAGATGCAGTTTAGGACACACAAAGTGACTGTAATGTTTGCTTTCTTTATAAAAGTCCCCCTTTAAAGTGTGTGTGACATGATTTTTGAACTTTACATAAAATGGCACAACATATATATCTTGTATCATTCAACT
>JARVGS010001166.1:25905236-25919143 GCA_031762315.1 Hypsolebias antenori | reverse complement strand
ATTATTGCGATAAATGATAATATTGTTTGAAATTTGACAATAATTAGTAATTATTGTCAAATTTAAGAAGAAATGTTGGTTCATTTAGTTTGACTGTAGTACCTTTTTTGACCACCAGATGGCAGTATATGACTATTTGAACCGAAGGATGGATAGCGAGGGAGTGAGCAGCGTCTCTAAGAATAATGGGAGGGAGCCCCCTTGATGCGACATGGGCCATCTCAAATTCTTTTTTTTTTTTGGTTCTCAAAATGGTGGACACTTGGTGTGGTTTGAGCTCTTTATCATAGGATTTGTAACACAAAGCTTTTAATTTAAAAAATCAGTAAACAAGTTCTCAGCTTCTTTTTGCAGAGAAAAACAACTTTTTGCACAAAAGCACGGGTTTCAACCGTGAATTTTTGAGCTTCGACAAGACAGAGGTATTTTTTCCCACGTGGTCGGCCTGATAGCTTAGCTCGTAGCTTAGCTGCTTTTAACGATCCAAAAATGCAATTTTAGATGGTTAAACCAAATTTTAAAGAGGAAAGAGAAAGGGAGTGGTCAGTGAAGAGCACTGGAGTTGAGCCTTTTGTCATTCATTGTCTTCAGAATGAGAGAGACACGAAGAAACAATAAAGCCAATAAATTAAAATGAGGTTGATAATTTTCATTTATCGTGCGATTAGTTGATTTATTGTTCGTCATGACAGGTCTAGGAGAGCCTACATCACAGACCTCACACTCTCTAAGGCGGCTTCAACACAGGAAACTGAAACAAACACAGAAATGGACGCATGGTTTAGCAAACTGAGCACATGCACACGCTTGACAGCATGCTAACACAAATTTTACCAAAAGCCAGTCAATTCCTGCCCCCACCGTTCCCTATTCCCTCCATCACGGTCTGTCTTTTTAGCAACTAAACGATCGATTCCAAACAGGACTCGGATGCAGCTCAGCATCCAGAATGCATAAAAGCTTCTTTTATTTCATGGTGAATCACTGAAGCCCAGCTCCACATCTCCATCCACCTCAGACAGTTGTATTTCTATTACTTGCTGTTAAATCTCAGAGGCTCCACGCAGGCAGTAAACAGAGTGGGTACCTTTCCTCACAATGAGGCGGTGGCAAAACACAGTGTGTCAGGCAGACAACTAAACACATTCCACTCACATCATAAATCTTTCCTGCACGACGAACCACTGTAAACACGTTTGTACCACAAACAAACAGGTTTAGAGCTACATGTAGATGAAAGCTGCACGGTCACGGTGGGAGGACGGACACACGAGGGTAGAACAAAGAACAGTGTCCTACTGCTGTGGGGTGGCCTGCGTGGCCGTGGTGCCCACACACCTGGCTTGCTGGGCTTGATGCCCATAGGCTGGAAGCCAGTGGTGAGGATGGACGAGTCCGCCACGTCAGCATCCAGGCCTTCCTTCTTGCGCCGGTCGACCAGGACGACCACGAGGAGCAGCACGGTCAGACACAGGGCCACCGCCACCATCCCCACGTAGAGCGCCACATCCTCGGCCCCGCTGACGGCTGCAAGAGGAGGATGGAGAGAAGAAATTAACCAAGACTGAAACACTCATTGAGCTGGTGTTTATTACATTATCAGTAGCTTATGGAGCCACCTTTAGCTCTGAAGTATCTTCTGTCTAACATCAGTCTGTCACATCACAGAGGAATGTTTCGGCCTCAGTCTTTTTCATAATGTTGCTTCTGTTCATTAATGTGTGGGAATGCTTTTTTAAGCCAACTGACGTTAAGCAAAACAAGATTTGGTCTTATTTAGAAAATCTGATCACATTCAAGAACCTAAGCCATGTGGGATATACACTCCACATTCTTAATATTAAGTTTATGGGCGTGGTGGTGCAGAGGTTAGAGAAGGTGGATCTGTGATCGGAAATTCAACTCTCCAGACCGAAACCGTCAAACTGTGGTGAGAGGTGAAGCACCCACACCTGCCTCCACCCTCATTTGCCCCACTCTGGGCCCTTGAGCAAGGCCCTTAACCCCCCACCATCTGCTCCCCTGGGCAGCTCTCTGCTCCACACAGAGGGCTGTGGTAGCTCGGTGGTCTGTGGTTGCGTCATGAAGGACACCCGGTGTAAAACAAATCACCACGTCTTCGTAGTTCGTTCTCCGTGGCGAGCCCTGAAAAAGGGAGCAGCTGAAAGAAGAATTATTGATACTTAATTTATAGAAAAATCAACAAGATGTTATTTTTCTGGACTTGGCTTGGATCATTGTAATGCCGTAACATTTTCAGAAAGATGCAAACATAAATTTGTTTTAGATTTTCTGATGCATTTATTGTCCTGATATCCACCTCAGTTTCAAACTACCAAACAAATGGCCCTAAAATAATGTTAAGGAGTTTATATCTGATTTAATTTTGTCTGCAGCTGCAAAACTAATTAAAATCATCAACCCTTTACTACTTTGATTGATAGTTCCATGTTTGATTTTGGTCAAATCTCTCCTCTTTGTTTATTTTCTGAAGTCTTGTAATTTGGCCAGACCGCATGCTGCAAAGTTCTTTACAGAGAGGTTTTCTCCTGGCAATACTTCCCAACAAGTCATGTGTTTTTAGTATTTTAAAACATTACTTTTATGAACTTTATTATTTATCATGGTAAATTAGAGGAGGAGAATGTGAGATGCAGTTCTGGTGGAAGTTCTCTGAGCATCGAACAGTCTGACCTCTCAGTGAACTCGTTTCACGTTAAAATAACCGTCTCTAATGTTTTTGACTTTAAGAACCTCTCACTGTAAAATAATGGACATCAAATTGTTTGGAAATGGTCAGAAGCTTTTCAGGAGTGACAAGCACCAATTATGGGTTTTCTAAGCTTTTTTTAATGTCATTTCTGACAGTTAACAGAAAACTGACAAATCAATACTTACACTCCAGTATTGAGGTGAAAAAAGTGACTTTGATGAGCAAAAACAAGTAGCTACTTCACACACTTCTGCATTTTTATGTAACTTTTATTTAACCAATTTTTCGTTCAAATAGAGAAATTGCTTTTCCTGCGAACATGCAGCGTGAATGCTTATTGCAGAAGAACTTGCTGAAAAACAGTTGAAACTAGCTTTAAAAACATGCTGAAATGTAGCTGAAATGGAAGAGCAAGTCTAAAATTAGCAGAACAGAAACACATATTTGCTAAAATAGGTATAAATAAGCAGAAATGAGCACAAATTTTGGAAATCAGCTAAAAAATATAAAAGCTGAAATCTGTAAAAAAAAAAAAAAAGAAAAAGAAAAGCTGAACAGTAGCTGAAAATGCTGAAATAATTCTAAACTACCAGAAGGAAGTAGAAAGAGTTAAAACGAGTATAAAAAAAATAAATAAATAAATAAATAAGTGGAATTACTTGAGTAAGCTAAAATTGGCATAAAACAGCTAAATAGTAGCTGGAAGAGAAAAAAATTAAAGAAAAAAGCTGAAAGGAGCATAACAAGCTGAAAAAAAGTAATTAGGCTGAAAGTAGCTAAAATTACTATGAAAAACTTAATTTATCTTAAAACAGCTAAAATTAGAAAAAAAAAAAAAAAAAAAAAAAAGTAGCTGAAAAGGTAGACCAAGCTTAAATTAGCATAAGAAAGCAGTGCACTAAAAAGTAGAAATTATTTGAAAAAAGCTGACATTAGCAAAAACAGCTGAAATGTTGCTAAAATGGCAGAAAGAAGCTTAAATTACCAGAAGGAAGCACAGTTTTGCTGAATTAGGCAGGAAAAAAGTTGAAATGAATGCAAAAATTGTGGAGTTAGTTGAAAAAGCTAAAATTAGCATAAAAACAGCTAAATAATAGCCAAAATAACTGAAACTTGCAGAAATAAGCTGAAAGGAGCATAACAAGTTGGCATTAGGAGAAAGAAGTTAGAAGCATAAAAATGTTGTAGTTAGAAAGAATATGAAAGGAACACAAAACAGCTGAAAACCAGCTGAAAGTAGCTGAAACGTTTAAAATTGCACAAGCAGCTGAATGAAGCTGAAGCAGAACAAAATGTGAAAGGAGCAGTAAAAGTTAAACAGAGCTAAAGATTTGAATGATGTAAAATGAGCTCAATTCATTTTATGTGAGAAAAAATGGCAGAAAAGGCTAAATATTTCAAAAAGCTAAAGTTGCACCAGTACCAAAAGTACCCTTCTCCTGAACAAGCTGAATGTTTTGATTTATGGTTTGTTGAAATAGCACAAAAACTGTGGAAGAATCGCGCTGAAAAAACATATGGAAAAAAACAAAGGATCACAATATGATAATAATGCGCCATAAACATTCACACAATTAAACAAATAATGACACTTTAAGGTGCCATGTGCTCTTCACCCAACATCTCCCATATTTTAAGACCTCAAATAGACTACTGTATATGGCTTTCATGCTTACATCGTGACATTTTAAATTTATAAGAAAAAGAAGCATTTCCATTTTTCACAGGCTGTTCTTGCAAAAGCACATGAGCTCTTCTCAATGTGCAACATGAAGATGACAGCTAAGCCAAGAAAAACAATGTGTGTGTGCAGCTGTGTGTATTTTATATAATGGAATTTGCTGCTGTTGTCTCCATGCGCTGCTGGAGTCTGGTGTCGGAGGTGGAGGATGTTCCCAAGGCCTTTGTGGAAGGCCATTGTGGCCGGGAGCCACTGGGGCGTAGTGCTGTCAACTGGAGACAGTCAAGGGGGGGAGGATGCATCGAGCGCTGCAGCTTTAAAGGACGGGGAACAACAGAAAAGGTGAAAGTGCTGCAGGCTGGCACGTGCTGAGTTGACAACAAAAGGAGGAGGGGAGGACAGAACCGAGAAGACGAGAACAAACGGACAAGAAGGCAAATGACAATTAAAAAGGCCAACAGGAAGGCAGAATGTGTCATGTCCACATCAAAAATAAACATGATTAACACTTGAGTCATCAGATCATCACGGTTTATTCTTTTCTAATGCTAAACTAGAACTGCACCGATTTAAAAACATATATTTTTTTGTTTTAATTGGTGTTAGTGAAACGTTAAAAATTAAAATGTGTCTGACATTTATTCACCATTTAGTTTCTATTAGTCATCGCCTCCTTGCTTTGCTCTAAAACCTGATTCTTCAGACTGACGTACCCAAGGCTTGAAAAGAAATGCCAGAATCCATTTCACGGGTGATTATCTCGGTACAATCTGATACTTTAAGTAGTGGGATTATATTCAGCTAACCTCTATGGCAGCTCTGTGTACAGCCAGAGATCTCCTGACAAGTAATCAATCGTGAACGACCGGCTACAGATAAACACCATATTGTGCTTTTCGCTTTAGGAACATGTGCGCAGAACACACTTGTGGCACGAGCGGGTCCTGCAGGATGCGCACACCTGCCCTGCACGTCTCACGGGGTGCGTTTACGTATGTGATGTGAAGGTGCTGTGATATTTGGACTGATGGCGCTGCAGTTTGCCGAGGGTGGTGCAGTCATTCAGAAGACAAACGCACGAGGCGTCCTCAGAGAAACGAGCCAGGTGCTTTGTGATTCACATTAGCAGGTTGCCGTTTGCTTTCTGAGGGCACGCCAAAGACACCTGACTAACCTTAGACGCAAAGATCCAATATCTCTCCTCTGTTCTCCCCATGAACAGTGTTCTCGCACCGCAACAATAAAGGCAGTCGATCAGAGGCCTCTCTGTTCTGACTGTAATCTCCGGCGTCTTATCAGAGCATCGCTGAGTGACGTTTTATCTGACCCGCCAGGTGTCACAGCAGAACGATCTCAGTGCTCACTGCACCCTCAGATCCCTCTGGCCCCGCGCTCATTGATTTCCACGATGCCAGCCAATAATTGAAAGGACATCCATCACACTTTTAATTGACACAGCTAATCAGGTTTTATAATTGGATGGGCTCTACTTTAGTCCCTGTTCAAAGTGCCCTCTCTTTTCACGCACTCCATACCAATTTACCTCCTCCTCCTCCCTATCCATCATCCCGGCCTCCATTTCTACTTCACTTAATTGCTGGAAAGGAACTTTTGAATCTCTTTGTTCCGTGACCCCCTCGTGATGATTGACGCCTGCCTGTGGACAGTCTAGAAACGTGATAAGTTTTTGTTTTATTTATTTATTTATTTTTTCAGTTAGAAATGACCGCAGGCCAATCTCTGTTTGCTCCACTCCCTGTAAGCCTTCAACTTCAGCTCCTCAGACTTGCTCCAGGGCTGGCCGGTCAGGGATCAGTTTCTGACTTCAGATGGGCTCTTGTAATTCATCTCTGAGGCGATGAATTTGGTCTCTGTTGAAGTTTGAATTCCTGCTGTATTGACAGTCAGCACATTGTCCACCTCTTACAGTCCCCACCTCTCTCCACCTGCTTCCTTCTCTCTGCTGCATTGATAAATAAGAGCTCCGGAGCCTGCCGTGCTTCCTCCCTGGGCATTTATCAGGAGACATGAGAATATATTTCATCCCATGGCCAATCGTAGTCAGCCGCCTGAAGATGAATTATCCAAGAGTTCTTAAGGTCAGGGAAATATGGCTACTAAAACCCTCAAAGTGAACGCCGCCATTACTATCTCCACAATACAGTTGTCCCATCCCTCAGTGGCTCCTGGTGAAATATGGCTCCAAGTACATGTCTGGTTATTTTTCACACAGTGCCGTGACCCTGCTCTGACAAACAAACCCATAAAAGGAAAAAAAAGGAAAACCTTGTGGCTGCTTTGCCACAGAATTAGCCTCCAAATCCAAACAAAACAGGCTAAAAACACATTAATAGCTTGATGTGATTTGCCCAATTATTTGTGACACCCCAGAATGGGTTGCTGCCGAAAATTAAGTTCATTACCTTGATTATGCACATTAGGCCAAATAATTGTTTTTATGTTGTTCTAATTTCCTGTGCCGGAGAATAATAGTGCTTTTGTTTTTGCCCGCTGCCCTTTCGGTGCCCTCCAACACCTGTCTACCATTTTGGTTCAGGCACGGTGCCAGCACGTTTAGCATTTCCCTGCACTGGTTTTGCATAGCTACATCTTGGGCTTCGCTTGTTCGCTTTATGAAAATGATCCTTCTCGAATCTTATTTATTTATTTTTTATTCTTCCTCCAACTGTAACACAAAACTGGGACTTCGGATTAGTTCGTGCAAAGCCCAAAAACAAATCACCTCATCTAGCACGTGTCACTTTTAACATAATGAAGATTAGAGATGTTCCTCAGACAGAGCACAGCTTTCATTTTATTGTGACTGTGACTTCCTCTGCTGTTTGTTTCTTCTTTTCCCCCTAATTACAATGGAGGAGAAGGATGTCTTTTGTTTCAGGAGGAATGTTTTCCATCTTAGCTAATAGCCTGCAGATATGGTTGAAGTCTGGGAGCTGCTGACAAGCCAAAACCACTTTGCTACTTTGCTTATTTTAATACTTCACACAGCAATTGTCTATGGAAACGCATCTGCTAGAAACAGATTGAGACAGGCACTCTTCAGAGGCCAGCGCTCAGCTTTACACTGTCACTATAAATACTGAGTGACTGTGTGTGAGAGAGAGAGAGGGACAATAACGGGCATCTTTGTGTATATTTCCTGACTCTCTGAGGAGGAGCTGCTGACCTTTGATGATTGGCCGACTGAGCTCACTGGATCACTGCACCAGCCAAACTTGAGACGCGCATGCACACATGCACACAGAGTGCTGCTAACGCCTGTTTAAAAAAAAAAAAAGCAACACGCATACAGTAGATCCCAGCAGGCATTACCGGTATGCAACCCCCAGCCCATACTATCATGCATCAGTCCATTTGATCACGTCAATCAGTGCAAGATGCATAACTCAGTTTATTAATTCATCGGCTTGTGTCAAGTGAAAACCCATTAGGACTTCAGAATTTACCACGCAGATAACTATTTATAGTGTTTCTATTTAAGACGCTGCCCTTTTGGTTTCTGGATGAGAAGCTGCAATATGTTTCTGTCTTTTGATATCTGTGGGAAATGATGGAGCGCTCTCCTCATGTCCATCTGGTCAGGATCGGACCCCGCGGTGCCGCTCTCTCCTTTGGCCCTCTGAGCTCTGTGGTTTCTCTTTCTCCACAGAATAAACGTGCACTTTTTATGACATACAGGGGAGCAGCTGACATATAAACTTCGGCGTCTTGCCAGTGACCTGTCTGTATGAGAGTGCAACACAAAAGCATTTCCACCCCTGAGAGTAATCACAGTGCACACACACACACACACACCCCTGCTATGTGTGTTTTCATGGTTTGACCCGTGGCCATTTCTCTGGCAGGTTGTGTTTTAATCAGTTGAGAGATGCTTCAATTGGCGCTTCTATTAATAGGTCAGAGAGTGTCACAGTGCCGACCCACGTGGCAAGGCGGTGTATTATCTTAGCAGCAAGTGTCGCATGGGTGTTAATTAGAAACGATCACCTGAAAAGGTCAAGCAGGCAGTGAGGAGCCAGCAGTGGGCAACCTAATGTGTGAACACTTGCCTGATGGGAAGGACTGTCTTCTTCTTCTGAAGTTAAACGTTCATCAGAGGAAGGACGGGATGCTTATTTAATCTAATAAAAAAGAAGTGCCTCTTTTTTGTAAAGTGGAAGATACCGTAATTTCTGTTGTATAAGATGCAGTTTTTTGCATAAATTAGCATGTCTGTGACTTATACAGCAAAACGCCATATTTATGTTTTTTTCCCCCATATTTATAACACAACTTTTGGCTGAGATCTGACAATTTCATTCATTCTGACGTGGAAAATATTGAACACTACCATTTTCAGCCACTAGAGGGCACACGACTAATATGGCAATCCAAGTGTCTCATTAATAAGTTAAAGTGGCTATTAATGAGACACTTGGCTTGCCATACAAAGCCACCTTCGTCTCGCTTCAGAACTCCTGGAGCAAGCGTCAAATCAGCTGCATTTTACCTGGGCGGCACAGCGAAATGCAGCTGTTTTTACCATTAAAGTGCATTTATTGAGGAAAAGTTAAACTGAGACACACCTTTACTTCAATTTCAAGCAAACAATTGCTTTTAAGTGTTAATCTTGTTAAATTATTGTTAAAGTACTCCCATGCACGCTCCCGTGGATGCCATTTGGCAGCCAATCGATTTTTAGCACAACACCGGACCACATTTCCGGGTGGTCAGCGGTGACGCATAATAGATTCGACTTATATGGTGAAGCAACATATTTATGTTTTTTCCACTTTATTAGACATATTTGGACTGATGCAACTTATAAGGCGGTGTGACATGTATGGCGGAACATGCGGTATTTAAAACAGATAAAAAGCATGAAGGGAATTTCTTCTCGCTTATCCATAGCCACCTCCTACTGGGAGATAATGATGATTATTGGGGGAACTTTGTACTGTTTGAGTCAAAGTATTAACGGTGGTAAAGTTTGCAGTGTGTGTGTGGTTTTGCACTCACTCTGTGGGCACTGCTCGCTGGTGCAGTTTATAGACTGGAGGTCGAGCCCCTGGCAGTCTTTGCCACCGGTGCCGGGCGAGGGCTGTGTGCACTCCCTGCTCCTCCACATCGAACAATCTGCACCGCATGCCGACCACTTGCTCCACTCGCTCCAGCCTCCATCCACTACAAACACACACACATACACAAACTTTAAAACTCACACAATTTAGTTCATGCAAAAAACAATCTAAACAGTTTAATGTAAAAACTACTTCCTTTGTTTTGTTTTTACAAATAATATGAAATGTTATAAATCCAGTAGTGCAGAAGCAGTGGTTTATTCACACGTGTTGCCATGTTGTGCAAACCCTTTACTAGAAAGTGTAAATCTGGTAAAGACATGCAAATCCACTTGCTCATACTTAAATCCAGCAGCTGCACAGATGAACCGCAGCGTGTAAAACTGCTGAGGAGAGCCAGGTTGTCTCATTTCTGCTCTCATTGTTTATTTTCATCATGGAAATCAAATGCAAAGAGGTTAAACCCCCACCGGTGTGAAGGCGCTGCTGCTCGGCCACCCCGGCTGTCAGCACACCGGATCTACTCGGGAACATGTATGTTCTACTCCACTGTCAAACATACATGCTTCAAGTCTCCTGAATAAGTGAACACGGGTTCAATTAAACGACCTGCTTTCAGTTTGATGACTTTGTCAAACAAGATGTTGCCGCGGTAACTGCAGCATCGCAACTGGATGCAAAACGCAAAGCGGGAGGTCTCGCTCTGAGCCGGGGAGGATGAACAGCACACCTGCAGACTGGCCACGACTTCAAACAGCCCATCATCGGTACAAAGCAAAATGAGACAAATGAAAATGGGGCCCTGAGCACGTCTCATTATAAGAAATATCAGTGACTCTTCTTCACACAAAGAAGGAAGTCATTCCACAAAGGTGGGGGTAATTTTGGCGTTGTGGCCGGTGGTCGAGTGATACTGAGAGCGACACAACGTCGGAGCCTGGAGGAGGTTACTATTAGGCTAATGGGAAAAAGAGCAGTAATGAGCTCTCATGGGGGGAAAACACCTCTGCCTCGCTCTCTTTTCCAAATGTAAGGATGAAGGGGGCCCTGATGACGTTCATTTGCTCCCTCACACGCACTCCTGTGACAGCGACCCTTCCCCTGACCGATCGGAGAGGTAAGAAAACCTAAGTGTTCATTAATCCTGGCAATAAAAAGTCCAGGGGAAATGACCTGCAGACAGCAGATCATACCCACTGTCCTTCATGAGGCCGTGCTTAATAAAACATAAGTGAGGCCACATATTATTTCATAATTGGACCAAAAAAAAAAGGTTCTGTTTGACTTTCAAGCAATTCTCAATTTGGGAAGCCAAGCTGATGAGCAAATTAGACCAAGTGTGTGAATTAAACTCTGCTCTCACACAAAATCTGTATGTTTGTCCACGAGTGTTGTCAAATGATTGCTAGGATTTGAGAGCACTTTGTGTGTGGCTGGAAGCTGACACAGCTTGGATCTTTTTTTTTATTTTTTTGGAGTCAGATCCATTTGGCAGAGGGAGCAGAACCAATCAGATAATTGTCCTTGTTTGGCATTAAGTGGACCCATCCCTGGGCCAGTGGGCTGATTGTCCAGGCTGGGAATGAAAATGATTGAATAGCAAATTACATCGTAATGAATATATTATGTTGCCCCTCAGTTTATCCACGCCGCTGTGAAATATAAAGGGATGAGATCAACATCTGCCTTGACGAGATGATAAAATTCCACTTCTCTTTTCCACCACAAAGCACGACTAATGGCCATGCAAATGGCATTTTCAAACAGGGAGATTGGTGTGGAAACAAAGTGATGCTTCAGGAAGGAGATGTGAGACAAGGAGTGCGATGCTAGGCGCTGGCAAATCAAAAGAAAGATGAAGACGCATAAACAGGCCTTGATTGCCCGTCTGTGAATGCAGGTCATATATTTCAGGAAGAAAACACGCCTTTCACGTGAGCGCCAACCAAATAAACGTAGGAATAGCACAGACAAAGCTTCCCCTTAACAAAATATGCACTTAAATTGGTCACTTTACATTTGAATTTAAGATTTTCACATAAAAATTAGAAGCAAATATATATATTTTTTATGTTTATTGGTGCACATAATAGAAACTAATCCACCCGACTGTATTTATTTTCTTACCAATTCTCCAGAAAGAGATTTTTAGCGCCACAGCAAAAGGCACCTTAGCTGATTTTCAATCATGCAGCGCCACAGGTGTCAGGTCAGGCAGGTCTCCGAGGAGGGACGGTAATACAATAACCCAGTGGCAAGCCCCCATTTGAACGTGTTGCCAAGTGGAGAAGCGAAAAGAGTCCCACTATTCTCCGCAGGTCAGTGGGAGGGCCTGTTTGAGGCGCTGCTGCTCAAAATGACAATGGCTGCTGACGGACACAGTCTGAGATCACTGAACACTCGTGGCTTCTGTGTCCTTGAAGGAAACACGAGGAGGCGGACAAGCACCACTGAGACCAGTAGGATGTCTCTCTGCTCCCACTGTCCTGTCAACACAGCAGTGCCCACCCCTAATCCAAGTGATCAAAGGCTGATGGAGTGGGGGGGAAGGCTTTTTCTTCAGCACATCACAGAAGTTTGGATGAGGCAGAAGAATCACAGAGAGTCTCTAATCCTACGGAATAATATTAATTTTTGTAAAAACACAACGCTGAGTTTACTTTCCTGTGATTAAACCACTGAAACGAACCAAAATGAGACAGAGTGAGGAATGAAGGGGGGTGGGGGGGTGGGCTAAAACAAATGGCACCAAATGAATAAAAATGATGCAAGGCTGTCACCAGATGGCCACCGTCTTTTCACAGCGAACTAATGTGCTGCGCTGCCACATTTATCCTCCACAGCCTCCATTTATTCTATGGATAAAATGTGCAGTCTGCAGAACAATCCGTGATGATATCCACAAACGCGTGACTGCATACTTCTAAAGCAGAATTAGACTTTTGCATGCCGTGCAGAAAAAAAAAAAAAAAAAGACATACACGAGCGCATGCACAAAGACACCAAGCCTGAGTCTATTTATTTTTCATCTAACTGAATTCTCACAACTCCTCTGGCAAGCCAGGGGGATCATTACTAAATTTAAATAATTCACACGAGTTTAGACGTCTCCTCAGGTTGTTTGGTGTTCCCTTTTCTTTCCGGGCGACGTTGATTTGTGTGGAGCTGGTGTCGCCGTGCTGCTTGCTGGCTCGTCGTTGGAAATGTTGGCGTGATCGGCCACGACTGTTGGCTCCGACCACAAGTCGGTCCAGGGGCGGTTAATAAGACGGACCGGAGAATGATCGGGGACACTTCAGCAGGATGTGAGAGGATGGAAACAAAAGAAGAAAAGAAAAGTGGAAGGAGAAAAATGAGATAAGCTCTCGCATAGTTTGGCTACTCGCTGTCTCAAGTGTTGATCTGCTCTCAGCCTTGGGCTTTAGCCTCAGCCTCCTCCACAGCTCCCTGCGTCTCTCTCAGCATGGAGCCCATCTGATCCGCCACACAGGCCTCCGCCAACTCTCATTAAACACTGAGGAGACTTAGACAAAAATACAGATGAGCCTCTCTGGCTTCACACTTTCCCCTGACGCGAGGTAGGAGCTCACATTTAGACACAAGAGTCATTGTGAACAGACGTGCGGAGAGCTTTGTTATCGACGGCGGCAGCCTGTGAAGCTGAGATGTAAGAAAATGCTTTGAGGGAGTTGTGTTAATTTTTAAAAGTAGAACAACTAATGACCGTTTGCATTTCAACTAAACAAAGACTTGGCTGGACATTACAGGCCTCTCACAATAACAAATTTTGCTTGGTGATTAATTGTCTCAGAAATTATTGCAATAAACGATAATATTGTTTGAAATTCAACAATAATTAGTAATTATTGTTAAATTTAAGAAGAAATGTACGGTAGGTTAATTTTTGTGTGTGGTTCCTTTATTGACCACTGGATGGAAGTATAAGACTGTTTGAACCGAAGAATGGATAGTGAGGGAGTGAGCAGTGTGTCTCTTTAAGACAAATGGGAGGAGGCCTCTTTACCTGACATGGACCGGCTCTCTTCGGTTCTCAAAATGGCGGACGCTCGGTGTGGTTTGAGCTCTTTAGCATAGCATTTTGTCACATAAAGCTCTTAATAAAAAAAAAAAATCAGTAAAGAAGTTCAAGGTTTTTTTTTTTTTTCCAGAGAAAAACAACTTTTTAAACAAAGGCACAGGTTTCAACTGTGAACTTTAGAGTTTCGACAAGACAGAGGTTTTTTTCCCAAGGTCGGTCTGTTAGCATAGCTCGTAGCTTAGCTGCTTTTAACGATCCAAAAACATGATTTTGGATGGTTAAAACAGATTTTAAAGAGAAAAGAGAAAGGGATGGAGTCAGTGAAGAGCACCAGAGTTGAGCCTTTTGTCATCCAGTGTCTTCAGTAGAAAGAGAGACACGAAGAAACGATAA
>JARVGS010001166.1:25841642-25860243 GCA_031762315.1 Hypsolebias antenori | reverse complement strand
GCCATCTCCACGTCATTGCATTCAGTTTTTATTCACAATTTGTTTAGTGTCCCAACTTTTTTGGAATCCGGTTTGTATGTTTTTAGTCTGTGGGAGGAAACTGGAGTTCCCAGAGAAAACCCATGCATGCACGGAGAGAACATGTAAACTCCACCCAGAAAGGCCCCAGGTCAGGATCTGAATCAACGACCTGCTTGCTGAGAGGCATCAGCTCTACCAACTGCGCCACCATGCCATCCAATTCCCTCTTACATTTAAACAAACATCTCACAGATTCTACTCTTGTCTAATTTCACCTTTGTTTACCTTCACAGACTACAGCGAGCCTAAAGTAGGACAATCCTGCAGTGGTTTTGTTTGATTCAAATCATGTTTTGTTTACATCGAGTGCACACTCGCATTTCAGATAATGACGCTCAATATATCTGAAAAACTACTGAAGTAAATCTTTACAACTGCATTATTAGATATAGTTCAGGATACCCATTCAAATGTTTGATTTCATAGTTTGCACTGAGTAACTTTTATATTTAGCACACATCAAATAGACAAAATTAGCAGTGAGTACACATCATAATTATTAAACTTTTGGGTTTCCCGTTAGAGCTTTTGATTTACATCGGGTGATGTGTTTAACTGTGATTTTTGGTAAGTTTGCCTAAAATTAAAGTTTTGCTAACTAACATTATTGTGAGCAGGACAAAGTTGCTGTTTTCCTTTGAAACATTTCTGAACTCATGTTAGGACTGTTAAAAAGGAGAGGGGGGTCTGAATGGTGTCTAACTCACAGACACCGTAAGAAAATTGTTAAAAAAAAAAAAAAAAAAGTTTTATTTCAAATACACATGCAGCAGCAATATACAGAGGAGGATTAGGACCATGATGTAATATTTTTCCTTAATTCTGACTTTTTCTTCCAATTATGAGGAAAAAAGTCAGAATTCTGAAAATCAGAGTTCTGACTATTTTAGAAATATAAAACCATGCGCCTAATATCATGTCCTGGATGACTGAGAATCTTCACCAGCATGCGCCTAATACTCTTCCATAACAATATCTATAAATTAAACCTCACAATCTTTGAGCTTTGATGCCTCTGTAAGCCATAAAGAATAACAAGTTCAGTTTTATCCAGCTCATCCATATAAAGCAAGTAAACTTTAGCGGAGATTCTCTTTAATTTGCACTTCATGGGTAGATTTGAGTCAAGTTAACTGTTGTCCTCTGCCCAGAGCAGAAAAGATACAGAAACATAAATAGGTTAGTTATTAAGACCACCACCGCCTCAAGCATGTCAACCTTTAAACAAATCTAAATTAATTAGAAAATGTTGAAAAAAATAAATAAACAGACTAATTTAGAACTCATCATTTGATATTTTGAGCCTGATCAAAATTGTCATTTCTATTTGGCTCTCGTCAAAAGAATAGGTGGCAAAATTTGCATATTTATTATCTTTTTTTGGTCCCCTGGCCTTTTTTGCAGTGAGAAACAGGTCTCTATGAATGTGACCTGTGATGACAGGCTACAGTGGAAAAATGTGGAAAAACAGATTTTTGCAATAAGTGAAATTTGATAAAAATTAGTCTATAAAGACGCCATCTAATAATCACAGTACCTTAATTTTTGCTGCACAAGTCACAGTGTTTTGCATAAATTAGCATGCCTGCGACTTATACAGCGAAGTGACATGTTTGTTTTTTTTTCCATATTTATAAACAACTTTTGGCTGAGATCTGACAATTTCATTCATTCTGACATGGAAAATATTGACCACTATCATTTTCAACCCTAGAGGGTCCTCGACCAGTATGGCAAGCCAAGTGTCTCATTAATAGGTAAAAGTGGCTATTAATGAGACACTTGGCTTGCCATACAGAGACACCTTTGTCTCGCTCCTGAACTCCTGGAGCAAACGTCAAATCAGCTGCATTTCACCGCCCAGGCAAAATGCAGCTGATTTGACCATTAAAGTGCATTCATTCAGGAAAAGTTCAACTGAGACACACCTTTACGATATTATGTCGAGCAAACAAATAATTGTTTTTAAGTGTTAGTCTAGTTAAATTCTTGTTAAAGTCCTCCAGTGCACATGCCTGCGGCCGCCTTTGGCAGCCAGTTGATTTCTGGCACAATGGCCCACATTTCCAGATTGACAGTGGTGACGCATACTAGATGCGACATAAGGCGAAGCGACATATTTATGTTTTTTTTTTCTCCACTTTATTAGACAAATATGGACTGATACAACTTATACAGCGGTGCGACGTGCACAACGGCAAGTACAGTAACTAAAACAACAAATAATCTTCTAATCTACATTTAAAATGAAGGTTTCCAACAGGTATGTCTTCAGAAATGATCCTATTAGGTCCTATCTTTTAAATACTTTCAAATGGACTGTTTTGATTCATCAGCTGACTTAGCATTGGGAAAGCCTTTTGTATAATGTTTTGCATCATCGTGAAGTTTTGGGATTCTCCTATTTAAATTTAAGGATGAATTCTTGATTAAATCAATCCAGATCAATAAACATAAAGAGTTCAAACTGGCACACTTGTAAACTAAACTAGCTTGTTGCCAGGCCAGGTGATTAAAGTCCAAATATCAACAAACCACGGATAGTTTTGATGCTTTTGAGATGGAGAATTTGAAAATAACTGGTTATAGAAAAAAAAATCCTGATTGTGAATCTTTTTGCCAGCACAGGTCGCAAATGATGTTCGCTATTAAGATCTTTTTGTTCTGATACCTGGAGCGGTTGGGAGATTTACTCTGGGATTTTATCAATCTGTTTGGTTGAAAGTTTTGTTTCTGTATATTTTGTTATTGACATTTGATTCCAAAGGTTACATTCATTTAGGTGAACTGAATCTCATGTATTTGAATTTGTATTGATCGGAGACATTGCAAACAATATGCTAAAATAGGTAGATACTGGAATATTTTAAAAAGTTCAGCCAGAAGCTTGTGGCTGTGTTCGAGGGGACTGCCTGTGTGTGATAAAAAGTTTATCCCCCCACCTCCTCCCCCATTGGTTTGCACACTGCATTATTCAATGAAATGTGCTTTAAATACATTTTTTTACTTGACCATTCCTCTGCAAAAAACTCTCTATGCTGAGAATGACAAATTCATCATGATCTCACAGACTTTTAAGCACTTTTGTTGCTCACTGTGCAGGCACACATACACACACTACAAGTGCAAGCTCCAAGGACTGTATTGATAACATGTCTGCCTCCACCAGATGAGGGCAATAAATAAAAGTAAGCTGTTGTAAAAGAAAGAAGCACTAAGACAGCCGAACGCACTTCCAGCAAGGGCACAGCTTTTGTGAGACTGACAAATGTGAAATTACATGAGAGAACGCAAAGCGTGAAGCTGACGTGGGGTATGTTTTGGTGGGAGGACAAAGACTGTGTGTGTGGGAGAGAGGAACGGCAACGTTGTTGTTTGACAAATGGTAATTATCTTTTTTCTCCCACTTTTGTTCCACTAATTGCAGTTAATTTAGATTTTTTTTTTCCTTTTTTAAATTCAAACATGTCAGAACCAACTTCACAGGAAGTCAAATTTCCCAATAAAAACCCATCTTTCACTGAATGTAAGACACAAAGATGTGAGGCTCTTAAATGAGTCCATTGGTGAGGTCAATCGGCACAGACGCTTGGTTTTTAAACTCTTCCTGCCTCACTTTTTTACTCCCACTGCTCCAAACACATTTGCAGTTATCCCAAGGCCACACAAACACTGGCTTCTTGAGTCCATTTAACACTCCCTTTTCATTATGAGGTGTTAGAGGAACGGCATCCTCATGTTGAAACAGGGGATGGCAGGTAAAATCTTGTTTTAATGTGTTGCGTTATAGACTTGGAAGATTTTGAACCAGTTTTCAAAAATCAAAGGTCTGGCTTTTAGGTGGCTGTGGTGAGACCGTGACAAAATGAAGATTCAACACAATCTGCTGGCTTCCTTATGGATGAATGTTTCTGTTCAGTTCCCAGAGGTGGTATCTGTTGTGACTTGGCGCTATTTAAATAAACTGAATTAAACTGAATTGTGAGGTTGTGTGTTTCCATAACTTTTTAATTGATCTCTTTACATACACTAATGTGCATGTGTAAAAATTGGGCATCAGGATCCAAATAGATCCATAATTTCCAGTATTCAACTTCATCGTTCATCTCTCGTCTTTTGGTCCTGTGCACCTACTTTTTTTATTGACTTGCATATACAAACATAATTATAAAGTAGTTTTATTGGTATTTTATATTATGATAATGAAATGTAATCAATGTACAATGTTGCTAAGTGTCTTAATGACTGAAGAGCAGAGTTGAAACACAGGTAGATAAGAACACTGCAAATGTATTTTAATTGCTTACTTATGTAAAATAAGTTATAGTGATTTAAGCTTGGAGGTAATCAAAATGCATCAACAACTGTCAACAACACAGATGACCAGCTGGTGTCAGGAAAATAACCTCTCTCTGAATTTCAGCAAAATCAAGGAGATAATAGTGAACTTAAGGAAACAGCGTGGAGGCCAGAACTCCATCTACAGAACTCTGAGGTGGAGTGACTTTACAGACACTGTGGTCAAGAAAGCCTGACAAAGACTCTGCTTCCTAAGAAGACTAAAAACGTTTGCACCATTGAGAGTCTGCTGACAGTCTGCATCACAGGGTGGTACTGGAACTTCACCAGTCAGAAAGCTCTACAGAGGGTGGTGCAAAGAGCAGAGGACATTCATTCAACCTTTATTTAGGCAGGTTTATCACTGGTAGCAGTCTCCACACGATCCAGGACATCTACCACAGCTGATGTCTGCGTAAAGCTTACATCATTAAGGACCACACCCACCCAGCACAAGGACTCTTCTGTCTACTACCCTCAGGCAGACGATACAGAAGTCTGTCATCACACAAAATGTCTCAGAGACAGTTATTATCCACAAGCTGTCAGATTATTGAACCCTTGATAATAACACTGAACAACTGACAAATTTTCACCAAGCCACATATGTGGCAACTAATATGTTTACTGTTGCTGCACTATGTGGATGTATCATGTATGTACCTACCTTACCATTATAATTCACGTTGTTTCAGATACCCTGATGCATGCTCAATAATCCAGGTAGAAAAAGCTAAAAAAAAGCTAAAAAAGCTTTTTTAGACTTTGTTTCAGAGTTACTCACTACCTGTGCAATAACCTGTCATACAATCTATTTAGTTTATGTTAGTTATGTGCAATATCTATCATGTGCATTTAAGCAATATTACCACATGTGAAATACTTATTTATACTAATTCATCCTACCTGCATAATTATATTCTACCATGCTGTTGTTTATTATAATCCTTTTGGACCTTGTGACTATTATATTTATTTTTCACTTTTGGTACTTTATTTTGTACTTTTATTGCATGCTTTAGTATTTTTTTTTTTTAGCAAGTTGAATCAGTTTTTAAGCTGAACATTTCATTGCGTTGTAGACCTTGTGTTAACCTGCATATGACAAACAAATACTGTAATAAACTAAAATTGTTTTATCAAATTGCAGCCCCCTGAATGGTTGCTGAATCGTGAGGTGCCTAAAGATTCCCACCTTTAATAAAAACACGGCTGCAGACTCTCAGCTGACCTGCCTGAGCGGTCCAACAGACCGAGCTGGCAGATGTGTCACGGGAACAATTCACCTTGCCATCTGTTTTTTCAGTGCTTCATTGACGAACCCTTCCTCCTCCATCCTGCAATCAAGGACAGGATGAAATACAAGTCCCATTATGGGGAGGCAGCTAATAATGCATTATCAATTAGTCCCTTTGGCTACTGATCAATGCCTAGCAGGTGGTGCAAGGCCATTTCTTTCATTTAGGACTATATTGTCCTCTTCCCTGCAATTCTCCTATTTCCTCCTGCTCATTAGATGCTGGCGCTCGGACCAAATTGCAGCAGAACTTTTATTCAATAATCCATTCGAGATTATGTTTAATTACTGCGGCGGGCCCCGACACAGCGAGGATGACTCTGTCAGAAATTCCACCAGTTCCTGACAAAATGACACAGGTCTTTTTACTGCTTTCAAATAAATGCCATTTGTGTCCAGACTCCTGTGAAAAAGGTAAATGCATTTGTCTGGATTCATGTTGGTGACCTATACAGAACAGAGAAAGTGAGAAGAGGGAGGAAAGGGAGAGAAGAGTGGGTGGAAGTTGATGTGCGGGAAGTGATTGGCTGTTATAATACCACAGATGAGTCCGGTGGTATTAAACTAAAGGTTACAGATCATTTAGGCTAAGCCCAGCTTATCTCTCCCTTAGATCAGAAATTAAATATGTCATTGCATTACAATCCAGGATCCAGTTAATCAGAAAGTACATATTTTATACAGATGAAACCTCAGAGGTTTGTGGACATCACACGCTGCCTTAAATTTTTCTGGCTACGCCCTTCAAGATATTTGTACTTCAAAGGATTGACAGAGGGCATGAGCTGATGCCGATAAACCTGTAGGTTATAGGGAGTGCTAGTATTTTCTTCCAAGATCCACTTTTAAATGAAAAAAGCAAATGACAATTTTTTTCCCAGTCATATAAAAGAATATTACTTCATGAATATGGTGTGTGATTCCTCTGTAAACTGTTTCATAAAGCAAAAGGCAAACATGTCTTCATCGTCTTCTGTTTTCACTGAAGACGCCTTGTTGACATCCGTTTCAATCAACAAAGAAAAAAAATATAATCTCCCATCTTTATAAGGCGGTTGCAAAGGTTTATTGAAATGCATGCATTTTCCACCTGAGAGGGTTTTGCTGCTGGGGTGACAATACGAAGCGTGGATCAAAATCGTTTCCATCAATGCTGGCAGATGAAATGCAAACACAATCAAATCAGGCTGGCCAATACATCGAGCGTACGCTCAAATGCCAATCTCGCTTCCACTCATCATGTGTCTGATGAGAAATCATAGAGTGGGAGAATCTCCTAATCTATGCAAACACACTGTCAGCATCGATTTGTTCGGAAGGGATATTTCTTTATTAAGACTCACCAGATGTCTTACCACCTCACCGACTTGGGAGAGGCACAGAGTTGGCTGGGGCCTTTGAAGCAGTCACGTCCAGAACAATTGAGATAAGTCACTGTAGGCAGGTAATGAGAACCGATGGACTCAAGGATGGATCAATGTTTGACATAAAAACCAAAGGGGGAAGGACAATATGTGACAACTCTTTCCCTTTTCTGTTTCAAAAAGAGTTTATGAAAGACAGAATGCCACCTTTCATGCCTATGTTTTAAACAAAGACGTCTTACGTTGAGAAATGAGAGTTGTAGTTGTTTTTGTTAAAGCTTAGTGCAATACTGTGACATCTTATGCAGTCTGTTAGTGCTTGAAGTATGTGATTGCCTGTCATCTACTTGTTTTTCTTTCAGCTGCTCCCTTCTTCAGGGTTGCCACAGCGAGTGAACTCACACCAAGACTTGGCAATTGTTTTTATGCCGAATAGACTTCCTGACACAACCACAGACCACTGAGCTACCACAGCCCTCTGTGTGGAGGAGAGGGCTGCCATTTAAGGCCCCTGGGGAGCAGCAGGGGGATGTTAAGGGCCTTGCTCAAGGACCCAGAGTTAGACAAATGAGGGTGGAAGCAGGTGTGGGTGCTTCACCTGTCCCAACTACTGGTATATTTTTGTTATCAGTCTGGGGATTTGAACCAGCAACCTTCCTATTACAGGCTTGCCATCACTCTCTCTAAATGACAGGAAAACTGACAGACAGCTTGTCTGTCATCTACCACCACACCAAATGTTAGCATAATCTCTAACATTCAACAATCTAGCCATTTTTGTGTAGGCTAGGGGGTGATTAGATGGCTGCCATCTTGAATTGACTACATTTTGAAAGTTGTTTATAGATTTAAAACTTTTGATTTTAACTAAACGGGCATAAAAATGCCAACTAAGGTTTTATGATATGCAATCTGTTGTGCCATTACCCAACCAAATCTTAGGTCAGTATCTGCAAAACTGCCCAAGTTATTGAGCCAAGAGTTACTGAGTTCTCAGCCAAGATCATATTGGGGTGAGTCTAAAAGTTAATCTGCTGTATGTGTCAAACAAGTGGTTCCTTTCTGAATGTTTTATTAAAATGTATTCAGTGATTCATTAAATAAGGATACAGGCACTACAAAAAAACATTAATGCTCCCCCTTTTGGACGATAAATAAACCTCGTCTGTGTGTGAAGGAGGAGGTTGAGCGTTCACACAACACAATGGGACATAAACTGTAACTGAACAGCAGATACAGTCAGGTGGAGCTCCTCTTTTGTCTCTGCTGCACTGAATCAGATTCAATAATGCAGCCTGTCTGATGAGAGTGGGGTCAAGTCTGATACAGAGTCTTATCCACATGTCATGTTTTCTCCAGCCTGAGCTTTGAGTACTGAGCAGAAACCCCAAGGAAACGTGCCCGCACTTCAGTACTGGGTCAATAATACAATTCAAACCCTCTCAGTTCTCCTTGGCGTTTGACTGATTGCACTGGAAGTGAACATGGATAGAGATAGCTGAGTCTTGTCTGTGTTTGAGCCTGACCAGCTCCTCCCTACCAGAGCAACACACACCTCGTATTATTTCAAGTCTGGCTCGCAGCGAGAAGGTGCAGGGATTATTAGACGTGGCTTGGGCTCTACGATCAGCTTGTTTTGCATTTGATATTTTTAAATCAACAGCAGCTTGCAAATACGTCATTAAGACTGAAGAAAATCCCTTGATCTCTTTGAAGATAATTAAAAAGATGCTTCAAATGCATCAGCCATACAAAAAAAAAATATTATTTATTTATTTTTATTTTTTTTTTATTTTTGAGTATTTAATGTTTTCCACAAAAGTTATGTATTCTGGACACAGAGTGAAAACAAACAAAAACCTTTGTAAAATTAAGGTCATGAAACTAGTATTGTATTTCACCCACAGCCTTTACGTTTATGACCTGAGCTACCACAACAGGTTTCAGTGACTCAGTGAAAGCGATTTTTATGTTTGCTAAGGTTGAGTAGCTATGGCAGCCATCTTGAATTGGGTTGATTCCAACAATTATTGTTAAAATTTTAAAGAGCTCGCCAGGGGGCGATTCTAGGATCTGACCTTTTGGGGATCTGACCTTTTGGGGTGCTTAGTCCCTAGTACTAATGGCTTTTGGTTTGACCAACGCACCCCATGGTGTGGTTTATAAGAAGTACAAAAGTACCTGGTGTTCCCAGGCGGTCTCCCATCCATGTACAAACCAAGCCCTGTTTAGCATCCAAGATCAGATGAGGTCGGGCATGTTAAGGGTGGTATGGCCATAAATGAGGAGCTCAGTCACAAATAGGACATTTAAAGGATCATAGCAAACAAAGACTAAACTTTTGCAACCAGAAGTTGCAACATATATCTACACAAAACAAAGCACAACTAGCTTTAAGCTTTAGCCCTTAATTTAAACATTAAGCATAAAATGTAGTTATGGCAGAAAATGGAGGATTTATTTGCAGTTCCCTTCATATAGATGAACATGTGGTAGTTCTCGTTTATTAATGTCATATTCAGCTGTCCATGTGGTCGCCCGCCGGCCATTATCTTTTACATTTTTCCAGACCCAGTTTAGGTTTTGGAAATGGCATAAACTGTATTAAATCCTCTAAATACTCAGGTTAATGTGTGGCTAAATTGTATGTTCACCACAAAAAACATTTAACCATTTTTTTATGATGATTTTTCATGTAATCATTATGACCACGAAGCGTTCATAATGCAAAACCCCGACGTCAGATAAAAACGAGGGTGCAGTTCCTGCAGGAAAGCGGTGTTTATCTTCAAGACAATTTAAGATCACTGATTGGTCTGTTGCTGACAAGTGTACTGGACTGACTGAAAGGTGGCATCGAGGATCTGAATCATGCAAAACAAAACAAAAAATCAAATTATACTGGCCTGTTTTAGACTGAAGTCTTTACCCCTAGATAACTTGCAGAGATTTTTTTTTTTTCTGGGGGGAGCGTGAAGGAAGAGGCAGCATGAGCGCTGCCTTTAGCTTTTTTTGTTAGTGCACCTGTACTGTATGTATTGCAGGCTGCTAGCTTAGCCATATGTCAGTGCCAATGGGTGGGGGTGCATGCACAGTTTTGGTTTGGTAAGCGGGACACTTGGTTCTGTTGACGGGGTGGGTGTCACACCTGTATAATGGTGGGGAAACACTGGACTGTCATCATTTATTCCATATTTACTCCTAGTTTATTCAATATTTTGGTGAATCTAAGGTTTGAGAACGGTTTCTTTATTTTTCAGGGGTGCCGAGTTAAAATGCAGGGATGCATGAGCACCCCCAGAAAGAGGCTAAAATCATCACTGGATCTTGCACCATGACTGGCTCTTGAAGTATATGGAATGAATCCAGAAGTTAATCCATAATGTTCATCAAATGTTTGCTGTCTACAAGTTTTATTAACATCTGCACAGTGGATTAGATATTTTGTTAGCAGACACACAGACAGACAAAAACATTATTTGAGTTCACCTTTCTTTGGCAAGTGATAAATTTGAATATTAATTAGAATAATGATGAAAAAACATACCAATGTTTACTATCTTTCTATTAACACATGAATCTATGGGGGCGTGTCTCAGACATCTTTCCTTGACGTTGCCGTCGGACAGCTTCTGGTGTGACAAAAGCACTGGTTGCCTGGAAACAGGTACAAGTTTAGAGTCCAGTGTGAATGTGACGACCAGGGTGAGAGGACAGCTTGACAAGCCAACGCTGAACACACACACCTAGAGTTGGAAGTGCATGCGCACCTTACATGTTTCCTGCAGGAACAGGGATTAGAACGAGCTGTCGGTACACTCCTCGGGGCAGCGGTGACATTAAACAGTGAAATCGTTTGCGGGATCGATGTGTGTACAACCAAACCTCAGATCAACCAACGTGTTCTTCATAAACACACAGTTCTACATACGGAGCGACCATCTTCGAAGGCGGTGAGAGCAAAGAGCGAAGCTTTGAACCTCCCAGATTTCTAAAGATGCAGCGCCCTGGCTGCTGCAGGGGGTCTGCAGCAGCCAGGGTGTCAGATTTGGTTCATTCAAATAAACACTGACTGTAACAGCACTTAAGACGTGGAAAACGGTCCATCATCATTAAAGTCTGGCAGAGCCATGTGGTATTTGTAATGTGGTCCCATAAACTCTGCAGTTTATGAGCCACATTGCTATCCTTTGATAGTGACAGGGAAAAAAAATCTGCATGTCGTAGTAAAAGATGTCACCCATCTGAGGGCTCTATGAAGCTAGCTGTGCTCAAATAACGTGTATTTACATACATTTAAATATCAAGGTCACTCCTGCAGCAGAGTTATGGTTGTTCAGAATTTGTTTGGCCAAAAAGAAAAAAACCTAATCATCTATCTGAACACGAGGGTACAGGTGACGGACTCATGAAGAAAAGACATTTAACAAAAACGAAGACAGGAGCTCAGTTTCAGATGAACTCTCTACAGCAGCTTTAATAATTGTGGGGGAAAAGCCTAGAATGAGAAGTGAAATGCTCCTCACTGCCAAACTCTATGTGAACAAGTCTGACTCAGTTAAAACAACGTTATTATCACCTGCTTGTGAAAGGTGGAAGGCAGGTGATAAGGGTTTTGGCTGGGTGTTTATCAGTGATGTTAGCAAAACAGCTCAGGAAACAAGACTAATTTTAATGAAATTCTCAGAAAGTAATAATTTGATGTACATCTATAACAAATTACCTTTTGGAGTTGATCCAATTCAAGTTGGCCTCCACAATTAATTGACTGTATGACTGTAGCCAACTCATACATGATACATTTCAATTTTACTGATACTGACCTCATATTTTGTGTGGTAGTAGCAGAGTATCATCTTCAACACATCCTCGGAGAGCTACACATCACACAGGATCTTTATTTTAATATCTTGACATAAACATTTAATGTCAAACCTGTCTGTTAGCAAAATAGCTCATGAACAAATAGACAGATTTTAATGACATTTTCAGAATGTAATTATTTGATACACATTTATAACTGTTCAACGTATTGCGTTACTTCAATTGAAGGTGTCCTCCACAGCTAATTAACATTAGCCAACACAAACAGCAATAAGTTATAGTTTAATTTACAAATAATGATGTAAGGTTTGATGTGCTAGTAGCTGGAAGCCATTCTTATAAAATACTCTGAACACTAACAGATATCATGAGGTCATTTAATACCCCATAAGATTGCTGAGAGTCCAATAATTGATAATAATAATAACTGATGAAGCCCTCCAGATAGAAGGCGAAACGTTTCTATAAAAAAGAAACGGTCCAGATGACCCGACTGAGAATTATTGGATTTGGTACCTGGATGATTGAGCATGAACTTTCTTGGTTGAGTTAGACTATTTTTGTGTTGTTTCCTAACCACATGTGGTTGTGGTGACCATCTCAAATTAAGTAGACACAAGATGTATATTTATTAAGGAACATCTGATTATTTTATTTTCAAGTTCTTCTAAAATCCATCAAGTGGTTCATGAGATAGTTTGTTGACAAACATAAGTGATTCTATTTGTTACGGGCAACATTTTAAAATCAAATCTTCTTCCATAAGTTAGTATCTAGAGTATGTGTTGGGCAATCACACCAAATTTAAGCTCAGAGTTTTCGCCGTTTTGTGTTTGCTCAGTTTGCTCAGCCATGGTGGCCATCTTGAATAAGACTGACAAAAAGTTAATTAGTTGCAGATTTTTTTTTCCCAACTTTGTTCAGTGGTTCATGAGATATTTTGCCAACTTTAAAGATGAAAACATGCATTTACATCATGAGACTTCAGAGAGATGAATTGAAGTGAAATAGACATAAGATCTGAGCCTTCTTTCATTTTATTAAAAACAAACAAACACAGATCTGTCTCACTTTAATACCTCACCTTTGCATTTACTAAATTTCTGAAGTGTCATGATGCACTTTATTACTGAACATGTGAACAAATGTGAGGCACGTTTTATAATAAAAACAAGAATCCGCAGTCCAATTAGTCACCTCATTATATTCAATTCAATTTATATAGTGCCAAAGTCATAACAGAATTCATCTAAGGGCACTGAACAGAAACACATGCACACACACACACACACACACACACACACACACACACACACACACACACACACTTCAATTAAATTATTTATCTGAGGAGCAGACTGCTTTGAGTCTATTGCAAAACTCTCATCTTGAGCAAGCATGAAGGCGACAGTGGAAAGGAAAGACTCCCTCATGAGGAAGTAACCTTTAGCAGAACCAGGCTCAGGACAAGTGGCCATTTGCTTCAACCAGCTGGGTTTAAGAGGAACAGGAAGGAGGAACAGATACACAATGGCAGATCGAGAATCACATTAAGATAGAAACAGTATCAAATGAAAACTACTTAATTTTATCAAACAATTTAAGGAAATGAGGTCAATTTGTCCTCTAGTAGTCTAAGCCTATAGCAGTATAACAAGCCAACCCTAACTATAGGATTTATCAAAAAGGAAAGTCTTAACCCCAGTTTTAAAACTGGACAATGTGTCAGTATCATGGACAGAAACTGAAAGTTGGTTCCACAAGAGAGGAACCTGAAAACTGAAAGATCTTCCTCCCATTCTGCTTTTGGAAACTCTAGGAACCACGAGTAAACCTGCAGTCTGAGAGTGAAGTGCTCTGTTAGTAAAATATGGAACAATAAGATCTGTAATACAAGATGGAGCTAGGTTGTTGATGACTTTGTAGGTTAGAAGTAAGATTCTGGATTTGACAGGGAGCCAGTGGAGAGAAGCTAAAACTGGAGAGATACGATCTCTCCCACTAACTCCAGTTAAGACTCTGGCAGCAGCAAAGTTTGACCTAAACAACTATAACGCTGTTCCTTCTCATCATAAGATGATTTTTGTTTAAATCTCTCTCATTAAAGTCGGCAGGTGTTAGGCGTGCCTTCAGAAGGATGTTGTCTTTAACTGTGTTTTGTTTTGTTTTGTTTTGTTTTTCCAGGAGTTTTTTCAGGGTCTGGAGTCTCACATGATCCTAACAGAAACGTACTTCAGAAAGATCAGTGGTCTCCTGCTTCCAAAAGAGTGTCAAGCGTTGGAAAAGACGCTGGCTGACGTTCGGAACGTCCTGAAAGAGGCACACAGTAAAGGAGTGAAGCTGGAAAGTATCCTGCAGGTAAAGATACATTTTCAAACTCATACAGACACGAAAAATAAGAGCATGATGTCAAGGGGAAAAAAAAGCCCCCCCCCCACCCCCACCCCCACCCACAGATTATCTGAACAAACTAAAATGGAGTTGTTAAATGTTAAAATAAGCAGAACACTAGCTAAGAGCTAAAAGGAGCAAAACACTACCTTGAAGTTGAAAGATACAAAACCCTACCTAAAAATAGCAAAAGGCTAGATAAAAGCTAAATGCATCATATAACTAGGTAAAAGCTAAAAGTAGCAAATCAGGAGCTAAAATCTGAAATTTACAAAAGGCTTATGGCTAATAATTAAAAGTAGCATAGGAGGGGAAAAATTTGAGCCCCTATGAGATGCATTTATTCACACAAATAGTTGAGATATTTGAAAAGATATTAAATGTATTTATAATTTACTGTTATTGTTGCTTTTCTTTTGGCTGCTCCCTTCTGCAGGAGTGACCACACAAAAATTAAGACAATTGTTTTATGCCCAATGCCCTTCCTGACTTAATCTGGGCTCAAACCCTTGGCCTCAGGATTATCAGACCACAACACTGACCACTGGGCTACCACAGCTCCCCTCTATTCTTTTACTGTGTGAGATTAATTTCTATAATTTCACACAGGAAATAGAGATGTAAACAATTTAATGAATTTAATCCCCTTTTTATTAACAAGTTTATCCGGTTTTTCTACTAAATAAAATGTCGAACATTGTAGAAACAATTTCATGAACATGAAACCCAAACCCTTCATTCATGAAGGGCTCAATAAGATTTAAGGACAAATTAATAAATATTAATTAATATAAAAATGTTTTAGCTGTCGATCTACTCGGTTGGCACTAATTTGTGTTACATTTTATTTTAAAAAGTTTTAGTTGCTCATATTTAAAGGTCAGAAAAGTATTAATTTCACATCCTTACAATTTATTTTGAATTACTATATATTTTTCAGACTTGGAGTCGTCTGATGCAGGACTACCAGAGTCTGAACCGACAGCTGGAAGCAGTCGAAGAGAATGTCCCCTCTGTTGGTTTAATGGAAGAGGATGAAGATCGGTTGATGGACCGAATCTCTTTGTATCAGGTGAGACGCAAAATCACTTCATTTCCTAAGGATTACTGTGCTCCACAGGCATTGCATCATTTATATGTGATGGGGACATGTCCCCATCACATTTAACAAATATTTATTTAGACCCCACCCCCCCACCCCCCCTCACACACACACACATTTACTATGAAATATTAGTCCACCCCGTGCTGTTTCTATTTCTTCTTGAATGGATCCATTCCACTTAATTAATAGAAAAATACTCATACCATTTAAAGTCCACTCTGGGTTTTCCTGATTACAAAAACTCACCACACCGCAGGCAGTGTCACTTCTCGGTCACTTGGCTTGACAGGGCGCTCATCTCTTCAAGGTTTTTGTCAATGGGGTGGGGAGAGGAATGGGAAACACGTCTGTGTTGTGCACTAGCTTAGCGCTACGTTAGTTCCAGCAGTTGTTGACCAGGGTGGGGGTGTTAGGATGTGTAAGAGAAGTGGAGCGTGCTCTGTTCACACAAGGAGAGCTGTTGGTCAGGCTACTTCTTGATGCTCTCTAGAATCAAGTGTTTACTTAGGTAAATGTAGATGTTTAACAACCTGTTCAAATACACCAGAATGCAGGAAATGGCATCTACTTTATTAAAAATCTTCTGGGGAGGACCCCCAGACCTCCACCATCATCAGTGTGTCACCCCCACATTACAAATGCTTCTGACACAATGCTGTGCTCACAAACACGAAGATACAAAGCAGGGCAAAAAACGTGATCTCCCACTTTTTGTATTTCCATGGCAGACAACGATTTTGCAATTATTTGTGTGTGTGTTCATGTTACTAAAATATAAATGTTACAATCCACTGAACGGATCATCGGATGAACAACTGCATCTACTTTTGGAGTCAACCCAATTCAAGATGGCCACTACTGCTAGTCAAGCGTAACCAACACAACATCGACTAACTCAGTCAGTTTTACAGATATAGATCTAAAAGTTGGTGTGGTAGAAGTTGATTGTTCTGAATATAAATAACTCTTATCAGATCACATCCCACAGTACATAAGATTTTAGGATGGACAGAAACAGCTACTTCAGGGAATGTTCTGGCTCCACCATTGCACCTCATGGTGGATCAAATTGCTCGCTGCACTCACCAGGATCCATCACTCATTCTCAGCAAGTGCAAATCCAACAGTAAAGTTCAGCTTTATTCTTGTCTGTCCTTGTTCTTTGAACAGGGTCTGAAGGGAAGACTGGCAGAGCACCAGCACAAGCTCCACCAGGTACTGGATGAGGGGAAGCATCTCTTACAGTCTGTTTGCTGTCCTGCTCTGGAGAATCAGCTCTCACTGCTGGGGGAACACTGGCTCAACAACACGTCCAAGGTCAACAAAGAGCTACAGCGTCTCGAGGCCATCTTAAAGCACTGGACCAGGTGAGAGACACATCATCTGCTTGCAGCCCACACATCCTCTGCTCCCTTTACTGCATGGTATTATTTTTTTGGATGCAGGTATCAAAAGGAGTGTGCAGACATTAGTGGATGGCTGCAGTCTGCTCTGGAGCGTCTCGAGTTTTGGAACACGCAGGCGGTGTTGGTCCCACAGGAGCTGGAAAGTGTCAGAGACCATCTCTCTGCTTTCCTGGTGAGGAAACAGACATTTTATTTATTTATTTATTTTGCTTTTCCAGAAACTGCTATTCAGTGTCTAAAAACACTGAAACTGTGAACTTCTCCACACAAATTTCTGTGTGCTGAATTGTTAAAAAGACAAGTATATCACTGGGCTGCGACTACTGGAGACAAGTTGGTGAACAGAATTCTTGAGTGATTCTCCAAAATGTCTTGAAACATTAGCGAGGGTTCTCAATTTCCTTGCATTAGTAGAAGAAGCGTGCAGACTTGTTGCTTGAATTTTGAACATGTTGGCAAAAATTTGGCAACAAAGTATCTCTTAAAATAGTTGCAGAGTGTTTGTGGGTGTCTTTTTGTAATTCCAGAGAGCTGTATTTTTATTACCCATTAAAATGTTCTGCGTGAAGACAACCCAAGTGCAGGCAGACATGGGGAACTCCGTTAAAATAATAACTATTTATTTTGAGTGAAAGGACAAAAGCAAACGATGTTGTGGCAGCAAAAACGTACCATAAATAATGAAGCATGGAGGAACAGAATATGAGGACTGGAAAGCACAATCCACAGTCAAGGAGGAAACACAGAGATGCTGAACTTAAAGGGACACGAAGGAGACGACGATGAACACCTGGGGAAAGACGAGGAGGAACAGGTGAGAGCGGCAGGAGCTGGCTACATGAGGAGAGAAACACTGAGGAAACGGGAAAAACAGACTCAGAAACTAAATCAAAATAATCACAAGTACCGGTAGCCACAAAAGCCACAGATATGGCATCCATTGCAGAGCAGAGGGGTACGTGGAAATACCGTCCATCTGTCCATGTTGTGAGCATGATAACTGGAATAACGGGTAAGGTACCGTCTTCTGTTTAGTGTGAGAAAGGTCATTATTGAAAACTGGGTTGCCACACCATTGTGCCTGCTCATGTATAAAAATGCTTCTTCCTGGTGTTTAACTCTAAAGGAAAACAGTTGTTTTCTGTTTGTTTCTGTCCATGTAAGAATGCCGTGTTTCCATTATATAATTTTTTGTTTGCACAGAAATACAGTCACAGAACAATCACAGCAGGTAAATCAGGAAGAATTACAAATAAAGTTTTACTGTCAGTTTATCTGTTTTTAAAAAAAGAGAACTAAAATTCTCTATTGCTGTGCTGCTAGTTTGTCGCTGTGATTCTTCATGTGCATATTTTCTGTAGCATAATCTCACTGTTTTTGATTGTATGCTAGTTGGTTATTTCCATTTATGTATAATTTCTGGTTGCAGGAGTTTTCAAAAGAAGTGGAGGGAAAGTCGAACCTGAAGAGCTCCGTAGTGTCTGAGGGCAACCAGCTGCTGCGACTGAAGAAAGTAGACACGTTGGTTTTGCGCTCTGACCTGGCACGCGTTGACAGGCAGTGGACTGAGCTGCTCACACGCATCCCGGTGGTTCAAGAGAAGCTGCATCAGGTAACTGAATGAGCTTTGCTGCTTCAGGCCAAATAGGATTCAGTGTCCACTGACAACATTTAGCATCAGACCTTCTACTTCTACCTTCAGGCACATCACCCCATCAGACACTCTCTTCACCTCTACTACATTCTTTGCCAACTCCTCCTTCAGGACCACCCCTACTCCATTTCTCTTTCTATC
>JARVGS010001166.1:25826746-25838779 GCA_031762315.1 Hypsolebias antenori | reverse complement strand
GTGGGGGGGGGGGGGGGGGGGGGGGGGTCGCAGCACAACAGAGTTGAAAAACAAACAGGTCTCCAAGGTGATGGAGAAGATTTCTGCGTCTGAAACCAATGTGCTTATTATGAGAGTGGCAGGCTAAATAAGGCTGGAGGATGAGCGGCGAGTCTTGACGGAGCGCAGTAATCATCGGTAATTTGCAGACCTTGGTTTCAGCACACAAACACTTTGCATAATGCGTCTGAGAAGGTGTACATCTGCAGCCAACAGCGTTCAGAAACCAGTGAAGACATCTCAGAGTAAAAGAGAGTCCTCAACCTTAATTAAAAAAGGCCTTGTTCAGAACTTGATGTCTTTTAGCGATCGAATTAAACTCAGATAATGCTTAATGCAGGTGTGAATAGCATCAATGCTCATTGAAAGCCTTTGTGAAAGACCACCTAGTGAGGTGTTTCACGCCACCAGCTTTGGAGATGGTCTGGATCACGTTTATCTACGCTTGTCAGTCTGAGCGCAATCGGTCTTACACCAAGCTGCAGGAACTCCTGCTAAATTCATGTATTCAATGTAGCAGATTTTTTTTGGGAGGGATCTTGGAGCAAAAGACAAAAGTTTGGCCAGCTGAAAAACAGACTATTAATTATCAGAATCCTTCTCAATAAAAATGTTACGTTTATTATTATTTTATTCATCAAAGAGAATTGCGGTGTGGTGAGTTTTTCTTCAGCTTCAAGTGTCACACAACTGACATATATTTAATTCTGTCTCCTCTTATGATGTTTCAAAATGATCTAAAGACACATCAGATTCTTCACTGCTGTCTGTGTTGGTAGATCAGGACTATTCAACTGTTGTCCCGGGGGCCAAATCAGGCCCACAAGTGATCTCAGTTCAGCCCAGCAATTGTTCCATTTTTAAAATAAAACTACATTGTAAACCGTAAAACAACTTTACTTAATGAGAATAACTGTGGGATGTCTGCCCCCTGAGCTCTTGGCTCTCAATAACTGTACCCCCCCGAGCAATTAATTTGAATAGCCCTGTGTTAGACAATGTAGCAAGGCTCTGTTTACATACAGGCTTTCCCCTTTGTCATCACTTCCTGTTACTGTGAATGTGAATACCTCAACAGTTCATCTCAGTGGCGTGAATTTCTACTTTGCAATATGTTATGTTATTAATGTTATCTTTCCAAATATGCATTCATATTCATCACAAGCATGTGATGTAACAGGCACGTCAGTGTTTGCGCTGATTATTTTGAGTGCAATGGTCACTCTTGAGTTATAATGTGCCGTATCAATCACAAGACAACAGTCTGAGCAGTGTTGTGTAGCTTTGTCTTTACTCATATTAACACAGAACTGACGTCTTGTTCAGAGTGGAGCAGTGTTTAGTGGCTAAACATTTATAAAACATCAGCAGACCTGCAGCCACGCTGATCTGACAGGTCACAGTGTGACATGGCTGAGTGTTTATTTGCATGTAGTAATTTGATTCATGGTATGCTTTAATCAACCATATTTAACAACAAGTATGAACAGCCTTTAAAGGAAGGAGAGGTGTTTGTTGTACCTGTGGCCAGGTCTTCAGTTTTCTCAATCAAGTGGTCGTCTTGGTGAACCCACTCGCCGTTGCATTTGAAGTACATCTGTGTGGCCGGGGTCGAGCGGCAGGTCAGAGTCACCGGCTTGTTTTTCACAATGTACTCGTCCTCCGGCTCCACCAGGAAGTGAGGTAACGGGTCTGAGAATGCAGCGGGAAGCGCTGCAGTGGCAGCATGCTCTGAACCTTGGAGAACAACAAAAACAGAAAAAAAAAACCCAAGAGATTTGAAGGAGATGCCAAACAAAAATGAAAAAGCTTTAGAGGCTTTTGAAGTCGTCAGTAAGGCAAGAAGCTGAGCCCGTTTCCTGCGTCGCTGTTGTAACTTGCAAGTGAAAATGCAGCAAAGATCAAATGTACAGATTCAACGTCCTTGGTAAAATTTAGCTCAAACACATGCTCGTAGAACAAAAAAAAAAAAAAAAAAAAACAGACAGAAGAAGAAAGATAAATCTGTATGGCGCAGCGTTAGCCGTGACAAAGCTCAGCCTTGTGTGCTTCTGGCAGGGTCGAAGAGTCCGGCTCTTAATCACAGACCTTTTACCATCACCACTGATGGACCAGCAGCCATAAATCCTCCACGACTAGACCACTTCACATTGTGTTATCCTGCTCCCCAGTAAGGACTCTAACCCTCTCTACATTACACGACTGAGCAAAAAAGCACGGAGGATAAAGAGAACTGAAAATTAAAAGAGCCTATTGTCTCAAAATCACTCCAGATGTTTTTAATTACTTAAGAATCCTGTTTGACAAACAGGACATGTGGAGGAACAGGAGGGATGTGCTGTTGCTGCACAGGGAAACAGGAGAAGCTGCCTTTGCCTGGACAATTTGCTACAATTTACAGCAGACTTTCTGTGCCGCCTGAAAAATGTGCTAAACAAACACTGGATGACACCAAATTGCCTACAGCACACACATCCTTCCTCTATGAACACAGTTTCCCTGCCTCTAAACATATTAGGCTCGTATGAGAGATAGTGAAAGGACGTAGCGCAGAGCAGAAAGAGGGAAATAACCTCTTTACACAGCAGACACTCAGGGGAGATCAGCAAATCCCAAAATAAAACCCCTTTAAAAGGAGTGTAATATTAATTTACTGCCCTGAATCCAATATGGCTGACAGACCAGACATTAACAACCTTCTTCATCACTCCCTGTGCAGCAGGAGAGTCTCGCATAATGAAATGGCAACACTCATACTGACCTTTCTGCTTCGCCCAGCCTCCCCCACCCAGCCTTTTGTACATTATTGTAGCTGATTGAAGCCCCGGTCAGGGATAATATTAGGTTGTGTCATAAATACCAATATTTAAATAAAGACATCTGACAGTTGCTCTTCCGTTACACGAGTGCCTTCCTCTTTTGTCTTTTACCCTTGTGCTGAGTTGCTAATTCATCAGGATGAGCTACAGTGAGGCAGGCCACCGCCGCTGAACCCCATTAATGTCTCGTGTACGTGTTTAACTCTTAATGAAAACTAAATGTTCTGTGTCCAATGAACGACATACATCACTTGCCGACACGTTTCCATTTCCTCCCCTTTTTTTCGCCAGCTCTTTTTGTCACTGCGTGCACAGATAAACATGTCAGCTCTCTGTGCAGGACGGACACAACGGTTTGACATTATTTACTATGTATGCAAGAGCGTTCCCGTCTCCAACGTGGAGGAAAAGGCCACAGTTCATTGTGAACAGTGACTATAATTGCACTAAAGCGGAGCCAAAACTTTGTTAATAAACAGCAGAGGAGCAGTAGGTCAGGTTGTTTGAGAATGTGTTGGTCCTAATGATGGCGGCTTCTTCTAATAGGCTGGCTTCCAGCTTTGTGACCGCGGCCATTAGCCGTTCGGGCTGAACCCCCCTTGCTCTCTGCAGACTAGAGCCGACAGCTCACTAAAACTGTGGGTGAGACCCGCCTCACACCTGCCAGGTTAATCATCTCTTAACAGACAGATGATGTTCAAGCGGACACGGGAGCCAAAGTCGCACGAGCAGACTGACACCCTGCGAGAATAGCTTGATGTCGTTAACTCCCCGGTGCTGCTCATCTACGGGGTCACACTCAGGATGAACTCCCAACTTTTGATGATGCTCCCAATTTGTATTTGTGTGTGGGTGCAGAGCTGTATGCTTCACATGAGACGGCGGGTTATGTGCTTTCCATTTTAGCGCATGTTCTTTAGGTTAATGAGGTTAAACACGTAATTTCTTTGGAGAAGTAAATTATCATTTTTACGGCGGGACATTCCAGTCACGCACTACTTCAAGTCAAACCCATAATGAAGGGCTGATGGCTACGAAATTGGCTTGGATTATTGTCATGACACAACATACTTCAAAGTCAATGTGCACGTACACATGCGCACAAACACACACAGTATAAGCCACTTAGCAGGCTTCTTGCGGGTCAATGCACAAATCAAACGGACTTACAGTAGCAGTATAGGCGCTGCAGCACGTTCTTCTGAGTGTGATCAACTTCGGCTGTGATTAATAGTCAAAAGCGTCTAAGGCCATGGCCAGATCATTGTTCACAGACAACAAATACTAGAAGCTAAATGTCTCCTTAGTTAGTCGTGCAGCCAGTGAAAGTTATTTACTTGGAACATCAAAGCAGGATCACACGATTATTAAGGGGAAAAAAATCATGATCTCAATTCTCACAAAAATGTGAGCTTATTTCTAATTAGCGGCAAAGTCCATGCATGTGTGTAACTGCACACTGCCATAGATAAAAGAACAACAGTGTTTCTCATGAATGGCTCTCATGAACCACTGGATGGGTTTTAACAAAACCTTCAGAAAGTAATCATTTGGTGTACAGTAGTCCCTCGATACTTCGCAGTTCGACTTTTGCGGGCTCACTGTTTCACCGGTTTTCAACGTAAGATTGTACATGACACACGATTGGTTGATTGATGGAAGGTGACCAGCCAGAACATTGTGCTCTGTATCCTGGGTGCTGATTGGCTCAGTGAACATAGCATCAGTCTTTCTGCTAACTTTTGCTGTGCCCTTTTAGAGAGAACATTGTTAAGAACAATCCATCAGTATGGGAAGGGTTTATAAAACCTTAAAATATGTATTAAAAAAAAAAAAAAAAAAAAATATATATATATATATATATATATATAAATGTCCTTACTTCGTAGACTTTCAACTATCGCTGAGGGTGTCTGGAACATAACCCCCACAATAACTGAGGGACTACTGTACAGTACATCTAAAACGGTTTCACCTGATTCAAGATGGCTGCCACAGGTAATCAACCTTAGCTAGCAAAAATTGGTGTAACTCATTCAAAGTTACAGATATTGTCAGTGAGTTAGTAAGTAAATAAATAAATTAAGCACACTGTCTATGCATGAAACCTTTTGATGATGCGTCATGGTGTATCAACATCTGTTAGTTTTGGCATAGTAACATCCTCACAGCAACACAATAACAATTTTTAAACACAATAAAAGCTAAGGAGGGATTTCATCAGTCTCATTATTATGCATTATGGGTGTTATGAACCGATAGACATTTGTTTCACAAGATCACCATTTGTATTCACCATATTACTACCTTGAAATACTTATTCATTTAAATCCATCCTGCTTGCACTGTTATATGCCACCATGTTGTTGTTTAACATATCTCTTTAGGACGTTGTGAATTTTATAATTACTTTTTCACTTTTTGGTACTTTATTTTTGTACCCATATTGCATGCTTTAGTATTTCTTGTTTGTTTGCTCTTTGATTTTTAAGCGAGTTAGATCTGTTCTTCTCATCCTAAGCATTTCATTGTATTGTTAACCCTGTATTAACCTGCATATGACAAATAAACAACTTGAACTCGATACTTGAATCCAAGGAACGATGTCCAACCGTGATGTTCAGGAAACATGACGGCATCCACGCAAAAAGTTTCTCCTCTGAAAACACAAGGCAGCTTGCACTCAAACTTGTTTTTACTTGTGTATTTTTGTAACCAGTTAAAATAATACAGAATTGCTTTCTAGGCCTGTCAGAATAACAAATTTTGCTGGGCAATTAATTGTCTCAACAATTATTGTGATAAATTATGATATTGTTTGAAATTTGACAATAATTAGTAATTATTGTAAAATTTAAGAAGAAATGTTGGTTCATTTGTTTTGCCTGTAGTACCTTGTTTGACCACTGGATGGCAGTATAAGATGTTTGAACCAAAGGATGGATAGTGAGTGAGCCAGCAGCGTTTTTCACACAAAGCTTTTAATAAAAAAAAAATCAGTAAACAAGTTCTCAGCTTCTTTTTGCTGAGAAAAACAACTTTTTACACAAAAGCACAAGTTTCAACTATGAATTTTGGAGCTTCGACAAGACGGAGGTTTTTTTCCCCTGAGGTCATCCTGTTAGCTTAGCTCATAGCTTAGCTTCTCAGCTTACCTGCTTTTAACAATTCAAAAACACCATTTTGGACGATTAAAACAGATTTTAAAGAGAAGAGAAAGGGAGGGGTCAGTGAAGATCACCGTAGTTGAGCCTTTTGTCATCCAGTGTCTTCAGTAGAAAGAGAGAGACACGAAGAAACAATAAAGCCAATAAATGAAAATGAGGTTGATAATTTTATCATGCGAGTAATTAATTTATTGTTTATTGTGACAGGCCTTTTTCTTTATGTGAATAACTTTCTGCATAGTTTATACATTTTTAATTAAAAAAAAGGTAAAAAAAAAAACTGATTTTTTTCCCCCTTCACAAGAACCTGGTATTTTTCTTTAATAAATAATAAAACCCATTAGATTTTTTTTGCATTATAATGTCACCCCTACTGGCCACAAATGCCTCCTCCAGCAAACCTAAAGTAGTTCACGGGCCACCAGTTGATAACCACAGTTGTAGCAGATTGTTGCAGCTCCAGACGCATTTAATGTAGTGAACAAATGCGTAAAAATGGCTCTTTTGATTGTGAAGGTTACAGACCCCTGACCTAGATGGTCTGGTTATTTCATTTTTAAGCATGACAATTTTATCTGGACAAGCCCTTCTGGAAAAGAGAACCTGAAATCATATTCCTCTCCTAACTGTTCCTGCTTGTAGACAGCTGTGCTACGAGGTTTTAGTGATGCTTTGCTGTTGAACTCCAGCATGTTTCACAGAAAGAATCTCATATCCAAGCTCCAACAGAACCAAATCCCGGCCCTTAGGGCAGCATTTTTGTTGTAACATCTCTTTTTTGGGGGACTGACACTTCCGTCCTCTCCTTTCAAATGCTCTCCCCCTAGAAGTTTCTCTCCAGTTGACCCAAGCAGAGACCATCGCCTCTGGCTTGTCACAGAGTGAGAGGAGTGATGCGACTCTGTGGGCAACAGAGAGCGAGGCTCTGTACTGAGACGGCAGCAGGTGCAGCTGTGACAGTTGCCGTGTTGTTGTTAGCCCCACACTGTAGTCAAGATGAGGTTCACAGATGTAGCCACTCAGTGCAGCGGTTTATTGGCTGCCTGAGACAATGCATCTCTGTCAAGAACAGCTCTTCCTAAGGCCATTTCAGTCTATAAGAGTGCACCGTATGAAACAAGGCGTATCGGGGGGAAAAGGCTCATTTTGACACACAAGGTCAGATTTGCTCCACAGCAACACAACCCAAGCTCTTCCTGCTGCCAAACACAAACCTACCTGAAATGACCACATCGTAATATTTCACATGTTGCATTTGCAAAGGCTAAATATTATTACTAAAATATACAGGCATGCAAAAAAAAAATCATAATTATAAATGCATATAATGATATAATTAGATTACATTTTGCTCTAATTATTGGTATAAGCATTGTCACAGCATAAAAGTGTGGTTTAGATTAATTATTAGCAGGCTTCTCTGTGCGCTTCTTTTTATAAGTCAACAAATTATCACCCACGGCTGCACTTTACCCCATGTGATTCTTGTACGACATGCATTCCAATCATGCAACACGTTCAGTTATGGAGCCTGAAAATAGTTATGGCGCTATGCGCTTTTTTTTTCTTTTCCTCCTTTACCGTGTCGTTTTTGGTTCTGTAAGCAAAAGAAAGCAACGCTGATTCTTCCCTGGATACAGACCAGTAAGTCCAGTCCGACGCTGGGTTCTGTCGAATCTCGGTGCAGAGGAGATGTCAGATAATAATGACAATTGTTTTCCAGTAAAGCACCCAGTCTCTGCTTGTGCAATTACTGGAAGGAGCCTCAATGAGGGCGGTAAAATCACTTGCAGGGACATTATCTATGCAGAGAGAGACGGGGTAGGAGGAGGAGTGAGGAGGAAAGCAGTGGAGGGGCCAAACTTTAGTTTGGAGAGGAAGTAGAAACATTTTTTTTTTTAGTAGACCACACATGGAGGGTACTGTGAGGACGAAAGCAGCAGGATTCATAATTCTCTGCAGGAAATTAATAGGCTAATGCAGTTCGCTCTGTTTCTGTGCCAAAAAGCGCACAACAGGATACATTTTGTTTTCATTACAGGTGAAGATAGATATCTCTGAGGATTATTAAAACATACACGCAATTTATGAGTGCGCCACCAAATAGCTTTACGCGTCCTCACATACGTCGCCCCCAAACAGAACGGGCTCACGATCTCTCATCTGTCAGCGTGCGTGATCATTAAAGATAATTTGATTGTTGTTTTTTTTTTCCCTCCCCAGCCCTGACTGTGTTTGATGTCTCTGGCATGGTGGCAATTGAGAAGACAATTATTTTGTTGATTAGCTTAGTTTTTTAGCAACTTACCATGCCTGTGATATTCCTCTGAAAGTCCCAGACCAGACGCGCAACTCCATCTGACTTGGTAGTTACGTTGTAAAAACAAAGCTTCCACGTTCCCCCAACTAAATACTGTACAGTAAAATATCATCTATCAAAGCCTCAGACCTCCAAAGCATCCAAACATTAATGCGACTTGTATAGGAGCAAATGAATTTGGCGGGATTTCAACTAGCCAGTGCAGCGTTTGAGAGTATTTACTTACACCTTTTTTTTTTTTTTTTTCACAGCTTGTCTCAGCTGTTCTGTGTATTTGATAATCTAAATCAATATTACTTTTTTTTTTTAAACGCGTTCCAATCGTCTGGATGTGTAGTTTTCTGAATTCGCTCTCAGTATATCAATATTGGCGTGTGAGATGAAGCGCAAGCTAGCCCTAAATGGTCTAAGTCTTTTATTTGATTTTAATACATGCTTTTTTTTTTTATCCTTTAAGAATATCACGTTACATCTAGCTGTTAAAAAAGTGAGCCCTTTGAAGAAGTTGAATGGTTAAAATATATATTTATATATATCTAAAACACATTAGAAATGAAGCACTCCCACTTGAACAAAAGTGAAATACGTTGAACACTGCTTACCAGATTTCTGGAAGAGTGTCAGACTGAATAAATGGAGCAACGCCCACATCCAAACATGAAATTATTTGGTGGAAGGAAAAGAAAAAAAGAAGAAGAAGATGAAGAAAAGAAGGAGAGAGCAAAACTTCACTTCCATTGAGACCAATTTTCTAAGACAACAGCAGAGTGTATGGGAGAAATCTACTGCTCAGGCATGTTTACTCGCACCATCCCAAAAATAACAGCCCTGTCTTGTTGGAAAAGAGGGCTTTAAGAGCGTGGATGTGCCTCACTCTCTTATAATCCAGCCGAGACATTACTCCTTCCCCTGGCAGACGTCCGCAGATCCCCCCCAGTCTCCCAGCCAGGCCTTGCTCTTCGCTGTTATGGCAGAGCCGCAATAACTGCTGTTTGCTCAGAGCCTTGCCTCGCAGGTTCTCCGCTGTCACACAGAAATTGAATATTTTCCTCAAATAGTCTTGCAGCTGAGCACAGATAAGGACAAGTCCTGTTCACATGGCACAGAGCTTGAGAAAAGGGTGGTGTGTGTGAGTGTGTGTGTGTGTGTGTGTGTGTGTGTATTCCACTTAGCCATCTTTAAATTACAACATGAGCTAATGTTGCGTATAACATGTGAAAAATACCTATAACAAGTTTCTAATTACCGGTAATCAAATACAATTCTGAAGTGGTTGATTTTTTTTTTTTTATATAAATATGCACTGCTGTATTGTTTTAAGCTGAAGCACACACAACTGCAGCGCAGTCCAAGTGGTGTTTTCAACACGTCGTGAAACACTTAGGCAGCGATATTAAACTGGGTCAACTCGTAACGCTCAAGTGTTTTTAGAAGGACAGGAGCCCGCTTTGCACTTTCTACCTCCTTTCCTTCCACGTGCTTTTTCAGGGAAGCAAAAGCCGAGTGCAGCATGGAGAGTGACGCGTCAGACGAGCTCAGGGAGGCTGCCATTTAACCGGCATTCAGAAACCCTACGCGCAAGCCGTCGACTGAGAGCCGTGTTGTTTCTTGTCACCCGGCTCAGTTCAAGCCTCGCGCTTCCGCCGCTGTGTCCTTGCAGAGCAATGTTCTGCTAGGAAATTATTGAGGCAAGCAGAAAGTTTCACCTGCCATTTGAAGGGGGCACCGAGTCCCCACCACATACACACACCCCTCCGCCCTGCTGCACCAGAGAGGCCTTTGGCAAGTGGAAACAAATGTTTCGCAACATGGCAGGGAGGGGAACACACTGGCGCGTATAGCGTTGTACTGATTGCCACTCGTAAAATAAAATCAGTCGTGAAAGGGGATGCTCTGGCCCACCAAAAGGCCTGCACGTTGCGTCAAATTTGCCATAGCTTTCCTTTTACAGCCTCGTTTATTCCCTTTAATGGCGAGCAGTTAGCCGCACAGTATGGCTCCGTGTAGGTGGTTTCAGCAACAGAAAAGATTGCATCCGAAAACACAAACCCACCATTTACACGCCAAATAAGCAATGGGAAGTAAATCTCAACACTTTAACTCCCCGCGATCCTCGTTTTGCTGACGCGCTCACAACATCCATCATTTCCTGGATGCTCTGGAGTGACGAGCACGTCATTTGGACAGATTGCAACTTGAAACGGCTTCCTTGCACGCCGCCTGCTAACAAAGGCTGTAATGCTCATGAAGGACAAAAGGGATGGGCTTAAATTTGGTGGTGTTCAAGGTGGATGGCAGCATAGCATCGCTAAAGTGGAAAACTGTCACAGAAACACACACACACACACACATTCACAGAATCCATTCAGCCACAGTGCAACCTTTAAAATCAGTCACACTTGTTTGTCTGTGGATCACGCGAGGACAACAGGCTAGACGCTCCAGCACAAACCAAAGTGAGTAAATCTTGGCACAGGTCAGGGCGTTGGTGCAACCATTGAATTTAATCAACAATCATTTAGATTAATAAAGCCAAAGCGCAGCTGCTGGGCTTGCTGTCAAACTATATTTCGCAGAGGCACTAATACGATCAACCTCGTCAAAAATGGACAAAAAAATATAGAGCCCCGATTGTTGGTCAGAGTGGAAACATCCCAGTGGAGAATAAATCCACAGCCCGTCCTGTCACGAAACGTTCACACCCATCCACGCTCACTGGTTTCTGTGAAAATGTGGCGTTTCAAAAGTTGGGAATAGAGCGAACGCTAAACGCAGCCTCCCCTTGTAGAGTTACACAAAAGGGTCCTGGCTGGTATCGATCTGCGAGCAGGGACCAGCGCACGAGCGCGCCGAGGCTATCTGGTGCTCTAGCAGATCAAGAGCAGATGCAGTGCTATGAAACCGGACGCACTTCCACTGAAACATGGCCGCGGAGTGGAAAAGCTACTCCCCACGCTGCGCCTCACATGGTCAAATGCTCGTAATGGCACGGCCGAGTTAAAGATATCAAGCAACAAGACATCCGAGAAGACAGCTCGGTTGCCTTCCTTCAAACGCACGTAAATTGCATTATTTCCCATGGATGACAATGAAGCGGTTTGCTTTTTTAATGTAAAAAGATTTGAAATGCATGATTTTGAGGCATTTATATTCCTTTTTTGTTTTCTGTTCTTTATTAAAAAAAAAGTATTTGCGCGTATAGACTACAATAGCCCTCAAACAAACGAGTCAAATACATGCCAACAAATGCTTCAGTGAGGCGGAGAAGAAACTTTTTTTTTATTATTGATACTTGCTAACAGTCATTCCGAAGCCTCTTAGGGCCAGTCTTTGCAGCAGCTCAAAATAAGACTTTCATTGTGTGCAGACTTTGATAGGCTAATCCCAACAGCTGGAATTTGCACTTAGTCCAGTTATAAGTTTTGCTTGATGCACAAACATATGAATGGCTTTGCAGCAAGCTTGAATGAGCCGTTAAGCTTCTCGAGCCCGATAAAAAAAACAACAACAACAACAAAAAAAAAAAAAAAAACAGAATCCATCCATTTCTTTCAGCACAGTCTGTCTTTGTGTGTCACTGAACAATCACATTATTATGGATGATGGGGGGAATACGAGCACTTCATCCACATAACACTTGCTTCATTCTTCTGATTTTATGTGCCATCTAAGGAATACAGAGTTATAG
>JARVGS010001166.1:25641500-25661943 GCA_031762315.1 Hypsolebias antenori | reverse complement strand
TCATATTGCTTGTAAAAAAGAAAATAGTTGAATGAGACAACATGTTGTGCCACTTTATGCATAGTTCCAACATCATGCCACACACCCTTTAATGTTTTTAGTTTGTTTTAGACAAATTATTTTGTTTAAAGGGAACGACTCAAACGAATGTCGCTGCCTTGCCATTGTGGTTCAGTTCCCAGCCCCCTTCCAGCCTCGGGCGCCGGCCTGTCATGGCGGCCGTCTCCATGATCCTCCATCTGCCTGAGCTGACCCTAACTCTATGGAACAGTTGGGCTCCGCGGGAAAACCTTGGATGTTCTGTGTCTGCCGAACCTTCTTCTGGAGGGCAGTTGCTGCAGTCCTTATCGTCATCATGCTGCTAATGGGAGCATGCTGCTAACAAGACCATGCCGCTAACAGAGCCACGTTGCTAACAGGACCATGCTGCTGTAGATGTATTTCACTGTTTCACTTTTTGTTTTTGTATTTTTGTTGCATGCTTTGGAATTTCTTGTTTTTTTTTTTTTGTTGTTGTTGTTTTTATTTGACGAGTTGAGATGGTTCTTCTCGTCCTGAGCATTTCGCTGACCTTGTGTTGATCAGCATAGCCTCCAGGAAAAATAAATGTTGTCCATGTCCAATGTTTTATTATTCATGAGGAAGAGAACGGTATCAAAGCTCACTCTTTCATATTATCAGTGAACATTTCCTCTGTAGAGAGCAAAGGGAGTTAATTCAGTAGGATGCTGTGGGTGGGAGACATTCAGGTTTACAAATGACTAATTTGAACTGCTGGTAGTCAGGAGGACATGACAAATAAACCAAACCTGAACCTGAGAATAAGTGCAAAAGTTATCAGCAGGATCCGTTTGTGCAGTCGTGGGACGTCACACGTCGCTGTTTTCATGTTGAATTCACTTGCGTGAGGTTTCAGCGGCGACTGAAGCCCCTCGTGTAAACAGCAGCGTCTTTAAAGGCAGATTATTTGAAACCCTCCGAACGTCTTGCTCAGACGTGAGAAACGAGGCCTTCTGCGTGCCGAGAATGCACTTAACGTGTGGATCTGCACAAACGCGAGCGTTCCCACCCGAGCACGCCTCATGCCGTCCAGCTGTCCACCTCCTCGCAGTTCACTGCTCCTTCCCGTCCTTCTGTCCAGCGAACGTTCTCACAATACAAACACATGTAACACTAAAAACAATGAGTTTCGAGTGTGTTAGCTGAGGGCTGTTTGTGCACGTTGTGTGTTTATGTGCCTGTTTCTGTGTGTTCACTGAGCTAGAACGGGGAGCATTAGGAGGTGTCTTTTGTTGCTCCTGGGGGGCTACCGTGCTCAGTCCTAATAGGAGTCTTGTGCCTGCCGTTGTCCCAGGGGAGGCCTCTGAATGAGGGGGTCTGACTTCACACACACGCTTGCATTCACACACACACACACACACACCCCTTTCCATCCTCCCTCCGAGCTCGGCCTCCCCCACCATCCTCTCCTGGTCCCTTGGGACCAGCTGAGAGACAAAGAGGGAGCAGGGCTGGGGTTGGATGGGATGTTTGAGGGGGTGCGTTGCTGTGGCCCCTGTCTTATTAGAAGGGTCGTGAACGTGTCACGATGATTAATATGCCGAGGTGCGTTGGGATACCCTAGAGTCACATTTATTCAACACCAAGGCTCCCAAACACACACACATTCACAACAAAATGGCACATTTGCATTTCCCATTAAGTGAAGAAATTATAGATATATATGCAAATGAAACTCGTATCTCGGTGTGTGCCCTTGTGCCTTCTCCATTTGGACATTAACAAAAGCGTTTCCCTCCCTGGCCCATCTGAGTTGTGCATTTTCACCTAACGGGCATATTGCTACATGCAACGACCTCAAAGTTTGAAAAAAACTTTATTACATTTTAATGCACAGATCACTGATAAGCAACCGCATGGAGGTTGTGATTTTAAGTTCAAATAATTTGTGATAAATCTGTGTTTCTATTTTTAGACAAACGTTGTGTGATACGTTAAAAAAAAATGCAACAACAACAACAACAATCTATTTATTGTTCTCCACCACTGAAAGTGGGCGATCATGCAGTTGCCCCTCCCTTTGTGTTTATGTTTTCGTTTGTTAACAAAATATCTCGTGAACCACTGGGTGGAGTTTTGCAAAACTCTCCGAAAGTACCGCAACCATCAGGTGCATGTCCACAAGTGAATTTGGAGCCAGCCTGATTCAAGATGGCCACCATAGCTAACTGACCGTAAAAAAAAAAATGGCTTTAACTCAATGAATTGTACAAATACTGAGGGGAAATCTGGTGTGGTAGTAGCTGAAACTGATCCCTAACACACACACTCTGAGCTCTAATCGATTGAGTGAAATCTGTTTTTGAAACTAAGCCATTAACCATTGGAGTAAATACTGTCTGCTAGCAAAATATCTTAAAAACCATAGGGTGGTTTTCAATAAAACTTACAAAAACTAAACGTTGAATATACGTCTACTACTGATTGACCTTTGGAGACAACTTAATTCAAGATGGCATCCACATGAAAGTGACTTTAGGGAGCACAAAATGGCTATAACATAGTCAGTTGTACATATATCGAGTTATAGGTTGATGTGGTAGTAGCTGAGAGTCATCCCCAACAGAGACTGCTAATAAATTGTTCACATTCTTGCAATAGTTCATTTTAAGCTTGGAGCAAAATGGTTATTATTTTTACGAAGGCTTTTAGTTTCTTACTAAAAGCAAAAAAGAGGCACTCTGAGCTTGTTTTAATATCTTGTTCCTGAACGGAGAGCTTGTTGGGGTAAACATTGCAAAGCTTGATGCAAAAGTTGACGGAAGGACGAGGTTCGGCAACAAAACCAACTTCAAAACAACGAGCGCAAATGACAACATGCTCATTTTTGGGGACACAAATTAATATTAGCATCTGTTATTAAATCATCCACGTTGTTTTTCAGCTCGCTTTTTCAGCAACATTTCACTCATTCATTGTATTACTCACCCACCCACCCCTGCCATCTGTTTTCAACAGTGTAAGTGGCTCAGTTCTCGTCTACGCCTCAGTGACATTACAGCTAAAACCATTTAAATGGGGCTACAATTCGATGAAAACGAACAGATGGCACGATGAATAAACCCCTATATTCTATATGCCTCTGCTTTACATATGTGTATAGGAGGCTCACTATGGAGCACAGGTACCCAAGGAGCCCACCAGATGTTTGGTAGGCCCACCTGCAGGCCTGCTGCATGTTGGCAGTAAAATTCATGCGCTGCATATGCTGTAATTATACCACAGGGAAATAAGGTGCTGTTATGATGAAGCATGCTGAACACGAGTGGGAATATCTAACAAACTTGTTTCTTTTGAGAAAAAAAAAGGTATAGCCACTGTCCTCTCCATGTGGATTTGAGCAGAATAGGCGCAACTTACGAGCTGTTGAGAGTTTATTCCGTTTGGTCTTCTCGAGTTGGGCTAAGCAGAGAGGTTTTGTTGATCCAGCAGGTGGTGCTGAATGCAAAAATCTAAATGTAATTAAAAAAAAAAACTTTCTATACTTGAATCAGAGCATTTAAACTCTGAGCTTTAAACCAGGCAAATTAGCCAGGAAATTAAGCTATAAAAAGCCTTGCAGTAAAAGTACTGGCTGTACTCCAACAATGTGCTCTGCTTGTCCCCCACCCCAAAAAAAGAGCGAGTTCAGGTAGAAGGATTAAATGTCCCCTTGCTTTTCTGGTCTTTACAAGCTAACCATGCTCATTTCGCCCAAGTGGAATGCTCCGCCAAGACACGGGCTGTAATTGAGCTGCAGGCCTCGAGCGTGTGCATTTACAAGATCTATAAAGGCACAAACTGATTCCCCGTATCAATGCAGTCATTGTTGGACATGACGTAGCTCATGTGTTGTCCAGGTGTGTTTAATAACTGGGGTTACAACAAACAGGACCTTGCTTCTCGGGTTACTCCTGAACCATTTCACCTCCGAGGCGTTTGCAAAACTGTTGCCGTCCTTTAAGAAAACCAACCGAACCGACGAAACCTGCGGTGCATCCGTCCCCAAAAGTAGTAAGCACAGCACAAGTACAGCCTAAAACAAACTGCAGAATCGTTCATCCCCGTTGTTTGTGCTGATGAGCAAACACAACAACGCCCACGTTAATCACCAGCCCAGTAAAAGATGAGAACATTGACATATTGTTCGTTCAGCGTGAGACCTTGTATAATTTACACTCGCTAATGACTGTGCTTGGAAATACGGGCTGAACGAGCACGTCTGTCCCGAGCTTGGCTCTTACTCAGTGTACCGCAGTGAATTCATATCCCTGAATGCATGCCGGTAACTCAATTACAATACTCAAAACAAAAAAGAAAGACAACACACACACACGCAGTGTTCTTTCCTGGTCAGTGGCGTTGGATGAACAGTTCACCATTGGCCGGAGAATCTCCACCCTGATCAAAACAAAAACAAACTGTGGCTGATTCAGCACCGTTGTGTCGCTGAGATCCGGAGCGATTCTGTACTAAAAAAAGGCGTGATGTGAAGAAAGACATATTACCATTGCCATAGGGTTGACCTTGACCTTCAAACTCAATCTGGCTGTTAGGGCCACCCTCCCCCAGCACCCCTGAGATGTAAAGGGGCTGACGGTTTTGACCCCTGATCCCATTTCTTAACTAGACCGAGGTGCCAAATAACCTTTTGACCCAGGAAGCATTTGCAGGTTGCCTGAGCAACCTCAGATTTAGCAGTGATTGACAGGTTCACGCTGTTTTTCTGCTTATTCCAATAGGATTTTTCATCTGTTTACGAGATAAACAACCAATCCCACAATCATTTTTCTTTTTTTGGGCCAAAATCTGATGTCAAATATAGCCGGAGAAAAAAACAGGCGGAATAAATATTCTATTGTACTCTGTTAGTGCATTCACATGCTGGACAGATACAGAATAAATTTCCCTTAATAAAAGAACACTTTACATGGAAATGAATGTATGAATTCAACGGATGGATGTCATTAGATCAGATGGAGGTCTATGTAAATGAACCGTATGCAGATCTGACATGGGGTGCAAATCACATGAAATACCATGAGCCGCGGATCATGACAGGAATAAATCTGCCACATTTCAAGAGGCAGCTTGTGTCCTCTGACATAACTCTTAATCCACTCGCTATTTCTACCAAAGAGGTGTCCCCAGGCCAAAAAAAAAAAAAACATGGAGTTGTTTTAATTTTTCTTGTTGTAACATAGTCCATTTCATTAAGGCTGACCCAGGGGAATCTGGAGGTTACCATCTGGTCACCGGCCACCATTACTGCTTCTTGTTTTAATATGCAAATTGATCTGTTTTAGAACCTTAAAGTAATCACAAATGTACCTGAATGCATAGACCAAATAAGAGGTCCGTGTGCTCAGATGATGTGCTACTGATTCTTGCAGATGGACATAAGCTGGCCAGTTTATTAGACAAAAATAATGCTCAGGATCAGATCTGTTTTACAAGCTCAGGCTGTAAAAAATGAGCACAGGTCATTTCTTTTTAGTTTGAATGACAGTTTCTGTAACCTGCTGGTTCTAGCATGACAAACCATAGAGGACAGGACTGATTTGGTAATTACATCATAGCACAAGATGTTTAAAGAGCCTTAAAAACCACTGGTAATGCAGTTTAAAACACCTATCCCTAACTGCTCCCCGGGCGCCCACTGCTCCACCTGGGTGTTTCTCATTCATTCATTCAACCTTTATTTAGGCAGGTTAATCCCATTGAGCCTCGAGGACTCATTTACAAGAGAGACCTGAATCATCAGCATAGAAAGAAAGACCATGTTTCCTCAGGATAGACTCCAGTGGGAGCAAATAGAGTGAGAACAGAAGGGGTCCAAGAATTGAGCCCCGTGGGACCCCGCAGGAAAGATGCACTGAAGCAGAAAAATTATCAACCTTGACAAAAAGATTCCTGTCACTCAGGTATGAACGGAACCATTCTAATGATTCACCTGTAATCCCAACCCACTGTTCCAGCTGCGATATAAGGATACCGTGGTCAACAGTATCAAAAGCAGCAGCAAGGTCCAGGGGTACAAGTACCACAAATTGACCAGAATCATTTGGTACCATAATATCATTACAAACCCTCACTAATGTAGGTTTCAGTGCTGTGAAGTTGCTTAAAACCAGACTGAAAAAATCTTGTAAATTCTGTTCTCATTCAAAAACTTAGCTTATCTAATAAAAACTATTTTCTCCAAGATTTTGGACAAAAAGGGAAGTTTCGAGATTGGTCTGAAATTTGAGCAAGCTGAAGGGTCAAATCCAGGTGTAATAAATCAAACTGCATTTTGTTTGTGATTATACATATAGTGTTCAGTCACTATTTACTCCTATTCTTGCTTTATGAGCGTAAAAAAGATACTTTGATTCATAGTTAGAAAGCCTTGAGATTTTGCTCAGATTGGGTGTGTTAGTGCAGCTCCCCTGCAGAAAAAGTGCATGAGAATGACCTAGCTGATGCTGACACACAGACACATCATTGCTGTTAATATGCATCCACCTGCTGCCTGAAAAGAGACATTTTGAAACTGACAGCTGTGATACATAACAGTTCTTCCTTTGGTTCAGTCCCTCCACCTCACTCTCCATTCCTCCTCCGTCTCATTTAACTTGATCCTCACTCTGTTTGTTCCTCTTCATATCTCTTTTGTCTTCCCTCCACCTACTTTGCCTCCACTCCCTGTGATGGCCGTCTCTGACACCTCTGTTCAGTTCGCCAAATGTCAAATGACAAACCCTGAAATACCAGCTGAGCAGTCAATATGGCAGAGAAATGATGGGTGGTCATTTTTGTCTGGCATGTTCCGTTGTTCCCAAAGGTGCTGTGGATTCTGAAATATATTTTATTGTAGGAATAAAGCTGAAATTCGAAAAGCCCAAAGTGGACATATTTTGATTTCACCATCCTAATTGCAAGAGAAACATTTTTTTACTATGTTTTGTTTCTGGGATGCACAGGTGCATAAATTAAATCTTTATGCAAACAGTCTGGCAATGTTCATGAAAACGCACAGAGCACATGTCATATTATGCTCATTAACTTGCTTACTATGGTATTTGAAGGTGTCTTCCTGAACACATACATATTTTAGCATTAAAAATTGCCTTACTTTCTAATGCCACTGTCAAAATCCTTTTGAAGTACAGCGTTTTATGTCTTACTGTCAAAACACCAAGTGTGCTCTGATTGGACAGCTGCTTGAAAGTGGGTCTGTTAGCCGTGCTGTTAGAGCCGCTCCATCTTTGTTTGAGGTGCGCTCAAGTAGCCACTGGCAAACAGTATGCAAATGTTTTCATGAGGATATTAAGTTGAGGAAGAAACGTCTGGACTGTCAATAAGGTATTTTAGGCTGTGATATCTCATGTGGGAGAGAATAATTTTCTCTGCTGAAAACTTAAGGCTCTGTAAGTCCAATTGAAGCCCCAAAAGTCAGACTTAAGCTAATACAGAATTTACAAAATGAAAATAGGTTAAAAAAATCACCATGTTTGTCATCATGAAACAATTAGATTTTGCAAAATCTCTTTGAGAATTTGCAGATGCGTCAAGCTAATCTACTGGATTAAGGCTCCCTTCACAGTGGACGACTACCCAACTGTGACGTCAAAAATAAGACAGAATGTGGGTGGCCTTTGCATGGTCCTCAGGTGGAAGTGGGATCCCTAATACTGGTGGTAAGTCCACAATGGTTTTGAGCATGTAAAACTTCCAAAGCAAGGTGGTGGTGCTGCATCATTGTGGTGACATCTTATCAAGGTCCTGGGTGGATCTTGGTATTATATGGGTGACATGGGGTCTGTGCATATGAGTGTAAGGTCTCAGATATCACATGACTGTGACAAGGTAAAGGAAACGACCTAGCACAAACATGATACATGGAGCTGCAGCTTGACATGGTCCAAGAGAGTTCTGCCAGTGTGGGCGTATAGAGAGGGGTGAGGGAGCAGGAGAGTGACCTGGAAGGTGAAAAATAACAGAACAGAAATCTATTAAAGGCATGAGAACACTGTGATTGTCTTTACGCTGAAGAAGGTTTTCCAAACTTGCTGTGATCCATCCTCGCTTTAATAGGTCATGAAAGATCAAAGAGGGGTTGTCATTCAACGTGAAGAGGTTATTGGCAGACCTTTCTTGTATGTTTTTTAAAATACTTTACAAGATACACCCACAAATTTATTTGGGTTTCCCCTTTACAAAGAAGACTATTTTAATCAGCAGTATATTTGGTTTATGTACAAATATTTTGCCCCTGAACATTATTTAGGCAGCACAACAGCTCAGTGGTTACTGTTGCCTCACAGCAAGAAGGTCCTGGGCTCAATCCCCGGTTGGACCTGGGGTCTTTCTGTGTGGAATTTGCATGCTATTTCTGGGATGCGTGGGTTATCTCCAGGTACTCCGGTTTCCTCCCACAGACCAAAACCATGCATGTTAGGCTGCCTTCAGGCCTCCCTTGCAAAAGAGATCTGTGATCTCAATGGGATTTGCCTGGTTAAATAAAGGTTAATGATTAATGATGCAACAACATGGAGTCACACCATTGCCTTTAGATTTAGAAAAAGAGAGGACTTAAAGGCTTGAAACTTGGAAAAAATATAAAGTATTAAAACTTTATACACAATGTGGACATGTGCAGTCTACTATAGATACAGGTTGCTGCCTAAAGTACTAGGAATTTTGTTTGTATGAAAGTTTGGGGTAGATTTAAACCCAGGAGGTAGAAATAATCATGTTATGTGTGTGAGAGCTGCAGAAGATCTAAAGGAACAAGAAGCAACATGTTTTGCGAAGTAAGTTTATGATGAATAAATAGAGAAATAACATTTTGCTCCTTATAAGAGTTTATTTCCATTTAGCAAATAAAAGCAGATGCATTTTATTTACATGAAATAAGACAGTTACACAAGTAACTACTGAATATAGTTTATCTGCAACTAGAGAAATTGTATTTCCTGCAAAAATGCAGTGTGAATGCTTATTGCTGAAGAACGGGCTGAAAAACAGCTGCAATTAGCTTAAAACATGCAGAAATGTAGCTGAAATAAACTTGTTAGCAGAAAAAGGCAGAAAAAAAACCATATTTGCCAAATTTGAGCTAAATAGGCAGTAATGTCCACAAAAATTACTAAATTAGCATAGCAAAGTTGAAATTAGCAAAGAAACAGCTGAATATTAGCTAACAATAGTCATAAATCCAGAGGAGACAGAGCCTTTTCAGCTCTGGCTCCTTAATTGTGGAATGGGCTTCCACTGAAAGTCTGGCAGGCCCCATCAATTTCTGTTTTTAAAACTCGTTTAAAAATACATTTTTGTGTTTGTTTTTATCTTTGTACAGCACTTCGGACTGCTGCTATGTTGTATTTTAAGTGCTTTATAAATAAATTGGTATGGTATGGTAAAGAAGTATAAATTAGCAGAAGTAAGTGCAGAGATCACAAGTTTGCCTAACTAGGCTGAAAGAAGCAGAAATTAGTACAAAAAGTGGAAATTATCAGGGAAAAAAGTATAATTTTGCCAAAAACAGCTAGTAGCTAAAAAAAAAAAAGTAATAAAATAAAAAAAAACTAAATTTCCAAATGGAAGTAGAGGGAGCTTCATTGTGCCCATCAATGCTGAAAGAGACACAAATTAGCACAATAAAGGTCAAATTATCATGGAAAAGCTGAAATTAGCTAAACACAGCAAAAGAGTGACTAAAACAAGAAGAAAGAAGCTTAAATTACTAGAACGAAGCGGGGGGAGCATGTTTTGCTGCATTAGCCTGAAACGGTTAAATGAAGCCAAAAAAGTGGAATTAGCTGACAAAAATGAAATTAACATAAAACAGCTATACACTAGCTGAAATACGCAGAAATTTGTAGAAATAAGTTGAAAGGAGCAGAACAAGCTGAAATTAGTACTATGTGTTGGGGTTCACTCTCAACTACCACTATACCAAATTCCAGCTGAATGCTCAAAAAATGCCCAAGTTTATTTTTTTCCTTTTTAGGTATGGTGGCCATCTTGGATTTTTGATTTTGGATGCAGTAGTGCTTAATTAATATTCCCACAATTATAGTTTCCAATCAAACCAATATTAAGAATTTAGGAAAGAAATTCCTTAACTTGTCTAGTGGAAAAAGCTTCCTATTGCCAAATTAAAACAATTACTAATATAAAAGTGGTCTGAATTGTCTCTTTTAATGCATTTCATAACTTAAACAAAACAAAGGTCAGTTTTTCCAGTTTGAACAGTTGCCAGAACTACTGTACTGTATATGCATTCACACTGCTGCTGTCAGTTACAGAGCACGTTATACTTTAAGTGTTGGGGATCTCCAAACACTCTGACAAGACAGGCTTGAATCAATACGGAAAAAAAAAAATCGTTAATAGTAATCAGAGCATTTATTGGACTCTTTATGCCAGCTATTAAACAGTCCTGATTTTTTTCACCCTGTCTTCATTTGAGGATCCAATTTGTTCTGACCTTTAATGACACAGCATGTGGCTGCTGGCTCAGGGAAGAGACATTAATAGACAGGGAAAAAAATTACCAGCTTGCTCTACCTTTTCTTTAATAGAAAAAAAATATATATAAAAGACTACAGCACAACCCATCTTTCTGTTACTTTCTGTGCTTACATTCTCCATGTTTCCAGTTTTACTTATCTAATTGAACATGTTTATGTGGCTTCCTGAAGTCACCGTAGACATTTCGGATCTTGTCGTGCAGGAAATTGGAAACGGTTATTGTAGTCATTTATGAGACATCAAGTCTATCTTTGTAAATATCCAATGTTCAAGAGAAATGCATGCATCCACTTTTAAGAAAACTATTAAAATGTGAAACTGTGGGTATGCTCTTTGTGCAGATAATTATAAAAAGTAAACACAACGCTTTAACTGAGGCGTTCTTCGCCCCGACCTCTGTCACAGGCTTTGTCCCCCTGCAAGATCCTCGACATGCTAATTATGGCCAGCTTGTTTGTCGTGGAGACGCTCTGCCTCTTGTTTACTAATGAACACCATGTGTGTTGCTGCTGTAGTCTTTATTGGAATGGATTAGGTCACCTCTCTTCTTTTCTGCTGGCACACACGAGGACAAGCCTAAATGCTCATCCCTTCAAGCTACCAACCAGTCACACCTTCAAAGCACATTCCCCCCCCTCCATCCAGTGTGTTTTGGCTCCTTTATATGGTCTGCATGGTGACTCTTTTTACCTGCTGAGATGTGTGATCTCTGGGAGTTTGATCAGGCAGGCACAGAGCAGCCAAAAAGATCAAGGCTCTTTTAAAGTGCACCTTGATGAGATACCTGAGGGTAGCGCGTGACCTCCAGGGTCCTCCAATCCATGCACTGTTGTTTTGTTCTGCTAATTAAGAAGCAGTGTTCTGGCTGATTGCTTTCCAGTATGTAATTACTAAGCCGTCTACTGAGAGTGCTTTCCATCTGAGCACCAGCTTTTCCTCCTCAACCATGAAGAAGTTGGGGTTTGGCGATGCAGAAAGCCAGGGTCATCAACCTCATTTACCCAAAGAAAACCCAAGGTTTCTAAACAAGAACGAAGGACAAAGAGAGGCAGCTGCTGCAGTCAGTAGTTTACATGTGTGCATGAGTGTCATTCATTTTGAGTTTTTATTGAATTATTTGAATCATCCTTTTTTCCATGGTGGAGTGATTAAACAACAGCTTCAAGGATTTATAAAAACAAAAATTGGGTGCACAGTTTTGTTGCAGATTATTCTATGATCTACATATGGTCAAAATTATACACGCAGGCTCTAATATGTACATACATTACCACTAATATTCAGTTAAATGTCTCGAAGCAAGTTCATTCACTGGTTCTCTGAAGCCATCATCAAACCTCTGGTATTACTCTGGCTAAATATTTGACCAATTGTCTTTTCAGAATTGATAAAAGTTCATTTCTAGAAAAATTATTTGCCCTTTTGGAAGCTGTTACCCATTTATTGCAATTATAACTCAGTTATGGTCAATTTAAATGGGTCCTTTTGACCAAAAAATAAATAAATTAATGACAAAGTGAAATCAAATTTCTATAGAGTAATGCCAATTGGGTATAAATATGTAATTTAAAATATGATAACATAAATTAATTCAACCTTTATTTATAGAGCGTATTCCCATTGAGCCTCGGGGACTCACTTACAAGAGAGACCTGAATTTAACAGAGTGATGACAACAGTGGATAACAATGACAAATATAAATCGAAAAGAACAAATAAAAGAAAATGGTATTAAAAACAAAAAATATGAACAAATATTCACGTCTTTTAAAATGGCTCTTCTTCTTTAACTCGGAGAAAAGATGATTGAAAGGTACAAGTCAGGGGATGGATACAAAAAGGTTTCCAAAACATCCCAGGAGTTCTGGTAAATCTATTATCAAGAAATGGAAGGAATATGGGACGTGTAAATCTACAAAGAGCAGGTCATCATCACAAACTGAGACCATGCAAGGAGAAGAGTGAGGTCACCAAGACACCTGTGAGCATTCTGAAGGAGCTTCAGCAGCTGAGACTGTGCAGACAACAGTTCTTTAACAGACAGCATCAGATCGTCAGCATCCTTGGGATTTCACTTCACCTAAACGTCCCGCATTGTTCTGCTGGAATACACAAATATTTCAGTGTTTCAATCTAGCTGTTAATTTGAGGTCAAATGTAAGATTTTGTAGGTATTGTAATTTCTGGACTATTAAGCGCACCTATTGGTTTCCTACAAGTTTGACTATAAGCCATGCGCAAAATGTTAGGTCGAGAATCACGTTAAGATAGAAATAGTATTATGAAGATGGAGCCCTCTTGTGTTGTGTTTTTGTCCTATTTTCCCTGTCAGTCACTCCCTGTCTCCCAACACCTGTGACGCTCCACAGGTGTCAGCATTTGTCTCATTAGTATTTCTGTATTTAAGTGTGTTGGTGAGTCTTCTTCATTGTCTGGGCATTGTTGGGTAATGTCTCGTCTGCTTCTAGTGTTTACCAAGAGTTTTACTGTTCATGTAAGTTTTGGCTGCCATGTCAGTTTATTATTTATATTATTAAAGTAATTTTATTGTACTCTACTGAGTCTCCGAGTCCCCGCCTGCATTTGGGTTTGGCATGCTTCCATAAATCTTGACAAGAATCAAATGAAAACTATTCAGTTTTAACAATTAATTTAAGAAAATTAATCATTAAATATTTGGCCACCCAGATAATAAACCGTTGCAATAGTCCAGTCTAAATTTGACAAATGCATGAACCTGTTTTTCTGCATCATTTTTAGATGTTTCTAAATTTTAGCGATATTACTCAGGTGGAAGAAGGCAGTTCTAGTAACGTTTTTTTTTTATTGTGGGGGATAAAAGACATGTCCTGATCAAAAATAACACCAAGATTTTTAACATTAGAACTGGAGGCCAAATTAATGCCATCCAAGGAGGGCGAAAGACTGAAAAATGTATTCCTAAGATGCTCAGTTCCAAAAAACAAAACCTCAGTACAGTATTGTCTGTATTCAAAAGCAGAAAAGTTAGGGTCATCCAGGTTTTATGTCTTTAATACATGCTTCTAGTCTAAGTAACTGATTGGATTAATTGGGTTTCATGGTCAAATATAACTGTGTATCATCAGCATGACAATGAAAATGTATCCCATGTGGTTTAATAGCTTTACCTAATGGAAGCATGTACAAGGTAAAGAGTATTGGTCCAAGCACGGACCCTTGAGGAACTCCATGACCAGCTTTGGTTTAAATAACTTTTTCCACAGGTTTGCCTAATTCGTGTCTTTGGAAATTATAGAAGTTTTTTATAAAATCATTCAACTTTGGAAACAGAACGGGTCCACTGAGTCATTTAAAGCCCTGCGAAGATGGCATTTGTGCCCAAACATCTGGCTGCCACTACAAACAGTAACTCCAAATTTCTTCAATCTGGTCTGCAGAGACGAAGATCTTTATTTAGGGCTCAGAGAAAAAGTACTGAATAAAGTTTTAGTTCTTCCTGACTGAAAGTTGCTCAAAAGTCAAAACACCATGCAGAGTGTGACTCAGGAGTCAGGCCAGGAAGATAATTTTAGAAAAAAGCCCCCCCACCACCACCACCACCCCCGCCCCACACTTCACACACACCACCACCACCACCTCCAAAGAACATTACAGTGGGCCTAACTCTTTTAATAGAAGCACATTATAAACGATGACAGTTTAAATAAAGGAGCATTTGCTCTCATCAAGTTGTAAATGTGAACACAGGTATGACAAAATGCCAAAATATCTCACAGAAAATTTTCATTTCAATAAACAGTTGCCGTAGCCTTCACGTCGTCATCGTAATGACACAATCGCAGGTGTCAAAGTGTCAGCCACACTTCTCCCCAGCACACATGCTGGAACACCGTGTTCGTTCTGTTTGATCTTTACGATGCTGCTCAGTATTCATGAACCTGCTAAGCAAAGCAGAATATCTTCCCTGCCATGAGCTGCTCCCACAATATGACTGCTCCGAGGGACAAGCCGGTGAACAGAGCCTTCCACATGAACAGCAAAGGAGTGCTTGATTTCCAGCTCAGAGTTTAAAAAGCCACCAATGACAGAAAACGAAGAGAGGAACTCATCGGTCCTCAGGAATCAACAATACGTCCTAAATAACAATGAGCTAAATGTGAAAATGACCTCCTCAAAACACATAACCTGACATATAATCTTCAAAATATTTAGACATTTCCTCATTTTCAATTTCAGATTCATCTGAACACAAGAACCCAACAGAGTTATTTTTGCACACCTTTACGAACTGATTTGTTTTGTGCAAATTCTGTGTACCTCTTCAATCAGGACTTTTCTTTAACATTTTTATGCTACAAAATAAAATAATTGTGATAAATAAACAGTAAAAGTCAGGCAATAATGTTTGTGTTCATGTTTGTTTGTGTTTGGGTGTCCTGGCTGCTCAGTTTATTAACAAAATATCCCACAAAACCCTAAATCGATTTTTATGAAACTCTTCTACCCACTAGACGCATCTACAAGTGAGTAACTTCTGGAGTTGACCTAATTCAAGATGGCCACTACAGTTAATCATTGTTATACTTATAAAACATAAAAATGGCTACAACTCAATTAATTTTAAAAAACTGAGCTAAAGTTTGGTGCGATAGTAGCTGAGACTTATTCCCAACACACACTTTGAGCACCAACCAGCTGTGCAAGATCTTGAAAATGTTCTCGATTTGACAAAATGATTATAATTCTGAAACTGTTCAGGATATGCAGATTTCATTTTTTTTTTTAATAAATTTATTTGTTTTCAGTTAAAATTGAACATAAAAGGCAGCAGAAAGAAGAAAAAAATCTTAAAACATCTGCTCCTTTTTAAACAAAAAAGAAAATACATATGAAATAAAATACATTCAAACATAATTTGTCTTTAAATAACATAACAAGCCAAAATTTTCCAGTTATTGTATGAAAGGTGGCGGGTGACAAGCAATCTTTCAATTAATGCTTGGACATTAATTATTTTCTCAAAAACTACAATAAATAAATCATTTGGAGGGAAAAAAATCAATTGAACTCACTTAACCTGCTTATTGTACTAATTTTTATCATGCTGTAATATGATTTTAAATAATCTAAAGTTCTCATTTGATAGTAGAAACGAAAAAATGTGAAAAGGGAGGTTTCGGCTGGTGACTCAGATGGGTTCAGCTCTGACACTGAAACAACCGTAGACCCATTTGAGCAAAATATATATTTTTTCAGCACTGTTCTGTTATTACCCCCGGAGGAAAACATGATATAGGTCTGACCAAAAGAAAAAAACTTGGAAATTGAGAAAATGCTATCTGCTGAATAGAATCAGAGTTGCTGTCCCCTAATGTGTTCCTGAGATCGGACTGAGAGCTCACAGATGTTTACCTCCTTTCAACAGGCTTGATTAACGATGTAATCGCACACCATCGTCGGCCGTGGTGCGAAGAAGCTTGAAAATGAGGTGAAAATATGGACGAACCTCGGCGCTAGCGATGGCGTGTGAAGATCCGTGGAGTCTGGCAACGAGCTGAGCCAAATGCTAAATGAGTCAACGCGAGGCCGATGGAGTTATCTCCCACTCAGCAGTGCCGGACTTCACTTCCACATAAATGTCTCCGGTGCTATACTGTGTTCAAAGAAACATTGATGTAGTGGTTTATTTTTCTTTTTTGAGTTGAAAACTTCAAAGTCCTCCCTCCACGTTCTGACTAATTCAGCCTTTGAAATGGTTCCAGTAGCAGAAGATGTACAGTAAGTGTAAGTTCCAGCTGTATGACAGCAGATGGCCCTTTTACCGTATAGCGTATTGTCTTATATGAGAATATGGTGATAATTGACCACGGTGAAGTCTGGATGACAGATGAATGTGAGAGAAGACAGCAGGTGGACAGAGGAGTGTGATATTTCCCTTTTGCCCTTTTATCACAGCTTGAGTCCCCAGTGCAGCATCCATCCAGAGCTCGAGGGAATGAAAAACATCAAAATCTTTTTTGTCTGTCACCACAGTTCCTCTCCCCTGTGCATGCTTGTATACTCACCACAACTGTTCCATTTAATCAGGTTTTAGTCTCTGCCACCCATACAAAACGCCCCTCAAAACAGGATTTGGGCTATCATTGTCCAGAAGAAACGTTGTTTTGACACAAGACATTTTTCATGCAAGCTGCTCAAAAGCTCGAGACGCAATCTACAGCAGACAGATCATTCTCCCGTACGGAAAAAAAAAACAACAACAGTTGCGAGAGCATTCGTAAATGAAGACAGCAGCTCCAATTTCCAGATGTACCGCAGCACTAATGCTCGCAGCTTTTGTCTGTCATCTACACTCCGCCGATTACTCCTCACTTCTGTCATGCCACAGTGCTCCAGGAGCCATCTGTAATTCAAATGAAACGTTTCAAACACTATCACTCTAAACATGAAAATCTCACTATTTACTCCTCAAATTCCCCAACCAGTGTATCATTCTTGATTCAGAGCGAACATGTCAAGTGAAATAATTCAGTCAGTGGTGCTTGGGGGATATCCCCTCTGACACAATCTTAAAATATTTAGGAAGCACTATAATAGAATTTTGAAGTAGGATCCTTATTATACACTGCAGCAGAATACAATGCCTCTAATAATCTGTAATTGCCCTTTACTGAATGAAAGTAAATGTGAGAATTATTAAAGACTAAATCTCAGATTTTCCTGAACTCAGATCTGTTGAAAAGGTTTGTATAATGGTCTGACGTTGCAATTTTAAGAAGTTTTCCCTCTTGGAAATTCTAATTTACTTTTAATTTAAAATGCAGTGCAGCCGTCATGTTATTATAGAAATATAAATTTTATCTGCAGAGTAAACAAATAAAATCAAAACAACGATGAACATTTCAAGGAACGCAGCTTTTACTGTAGAGCAACAATGAATACTTTTATAGCATGTTAACGTTTGTAATTTAAAGACAGGTCTATTTGTGAAATAAAGCAAGAGAATGTTTCAGATTTATTACACAAGTAATGTGTAATGTGTGCACTAAATGTTTTATCTAAATGTTAAGAGATCTTAAATCTCTTGTGAAACAATCGCAACAAAAACAAATTTGTCAACGCTGTTGAACACCTACTGTTTTAAATAAACATTTTATTATATTATACGTTTTTCCTACATCATTTTTTTCAGCCTTTTTATATCAACATAATTGTGTGTCACTTGAGTGTAGAATGTCTGGTTGTAATGTTAGTGTTTTTAGGCCCAGCCAAGGGATTACCGGTAAGTGTGCAAATTAGCCTTTGGCTAGACAACCTCTGCACAAAGCAACAGTAGCACTGTGCTAACGTAACATTTGTTTGTGTGGTCCTGGTCATTTAAATTTAATTTAAATTAAATAGGCCATCTAAAGAAGAGCAAGAGGTAAAACTATTCTGTTTTTTGTTTAAGTATTGTGCTGTTTTAACCAGTCATGCTGAGGCAAACCTTGTTGCATGCAGATAAACATTATGCAAGCTTAAAATGTAATTTAACTTTTTCCCAGAGGCCTAGTAAAAAGAATAGTAGACATTCTTTACTGAATATTTAATGTGATTATGCCAGAGATTGCCAAAAAGAGAGAATCTGTTGTCTTGATACTTTAGATGTTTATTTAGCTTTAAAACATACTATAATTCACTGTTTGAGAAACAAAACAAGATGTGTTGGACTGGATGCCAGTTACTGATTGTCTGAATGTCACATTGTTACCGCAGAAAGTTCTTGTTGTACAAAGTGGAGTCTTGTTGGGGCGGCAGCTCCCCCTTGTGAATGAATGTTGTAACTTCACAGAAAAAATACGTTAGCAGTAGCAGTTGCCAAAGTTTGCCTAAACTACAAAATTATCTCGTATTTGAAACTAAGGGAAAGTGCCTTTCTTAAGTTGACAAACGCAAAACACTAGCTAAAGCTAAAATAGTAAAAGATTAGCTAAAGGTAGCTAAAGGCTAGCTCAGGCCATTTTCACACCTGATAGTCCGGTAGACTCGGTTTGATTGGAGACCAAAATTTGGAACATTGTTTACATTTTCAGCTGGTACGGTTCACATTCACACTGCACTGAGTCAATTGTGACGCCACCCCCTCACTCCCACCCCCACTTGGCCTGCGGTGGCGCTGCACCAAGAACTACTGAAGAAAACGACACAAAAACCTCTGAAGAAGACACTGAGCGTTCTGGAAATAAAAACAAAAATAGAGTGGCATAAAATTTCAGTGGTTTTATGATTTCTGTGAGTGGAAGATGAGGCAGAAGATCATGGAGAGTGTTGTTTTTCACACAAGGTGGCTGAGAAGGCTCTGTATGAGGTATGAGAAAAGCGCGTTTGTTGTATTTACACAGAATGCCCTGCACTGCAGTCCACTTCCTGCTTTTGGAGTGGTCTCCGATCCACTTTTATTCACAATGCCACCGAACCATGCTAGAGTTTGCTTCAACCGAACTGAGATCTAGGTATTGAGGCGGACCAGAGTTCGCTTTTTTGGTCCGCATCAGAGTTCCATTGCGCATTCACACCTCCCCAAACAAACCGGACTTTCTAGACAAATGGATTAGAGTTCAACGAAGGCTAAACAGGGCTGGTGTGAATGCACTCTCAAGGTTATAAGTAGTAAATTGCTAGCTAAAGACCAAAAGTTTTAACATGTAAACTAAGCTAATCTACTTAAAAATACAAAAACTAGTAGCTAAAAGGTAAAACTAACCACGGGTTAGCTAAAAGCTAGTTAATCACAAACTATAACAAAGGCTAGCTAAAAGCTAAGTGTAACAAATGCTAGCTAAAAGCTAAAGGTAGCAAAATGCTAAGTAAAATGAGTAAACATCAAAGTTCATGCTCAATAATCCAGTTTAAAAAAATTATAAAAGCCCAGTCAGGTCCTCTGAACATAGTTTTTTAAACGTTTCATCTCCCACCCAAAGGACTTCATCAGTCCGAGGACCCAAAACAAACAGTCCCATAAGCAGCACACTCATGGGCCAACCAGTTTGATAGTGGAATGGAGGATTTTTGACTTGGATTATTGAACATGAACTTTGAAGTTTTGAACCACTTTGGCCATGGCTGCCTCAGATGAGTCGACGGGGGAGAGGGCGGACTCCAGAAACCATCTTATCACCAACAAACTGGTTGGCCCACTATGTGAGTGTGCTACTTATGGGACTGAGTGTGTTGTGGCTCCTCTGATGAAGTCTTTGGATGAAAGATGAAACTTTTCAACAAAAAGAAACTGTCCAGAGGACCCGACTTAACTTTGTTGGATAAAATGAGTAAAAAAACCTACTAAAAGCAGCAACACATATCTAAAAGGTAAAAGCAAAAGGCTAATGGTAACTAGAAATTGAATCTTCACATATTGTTCCTGCTTACAAACAAGTTAGCTTTAGCAAGTTAGGAAATGTGAAACTCCAGTGAGCTATACATGTAACTTTAAAAGTTAGGCAATGACTTGTGGGACTGTATAATCTGTTCAAGGATTTTTGCCATGTGGCAACCATTACTGCAGATAATCATCGTAGAGTCTGTTATGTAGTTTAATTACTGGCATGAAAATATTGATTTATAAAGTTCTGCAGTAATGATTGATATTCTGCCAGTCTCCAACATGGTCCAAGCCTGTGACAGACCAAAAAGTGATCTTCTGTTTGTACGGGCAAATGTAGCGGGAGGATAAGATGCCAGCACTCAGAATGCAGACCTGCTCCACCACAACCACCCTGTGTTGGATCCATGTGTATCAATAAAATTATCACTTCTTTGTGTATTGTGTTTGTTTCAGTTGTTCCAGTTAAAGCGTCTGTGACATGATTTATGAACTTTGCAGAAAGTGGCACAACATAAATATCTTTTATCATTCAACTAT
>JARVGS010001166.1:25458681-25474901 GCA_031762315.1 Hypsolebias antenori | reverse complement strand
TACGGCAGCCACATGGCCGGTGCTCCGACTTACGGCAAAATCGAGTTGCGAACGGTCCTTAGGTCCGGAACCCGTTCGTAACTGGGGGACAGCCTGTATATGAAAAAAAATCTAGATGCTGTCTGGTATTGTTCTGGGGGCCGGACCAAATGTGGAGGCGGGCCGGATGCGGCCCGCGGGCCGTAGTTTGGGGACCGCTGCTCTAGACCAAAATCTCTGAGGTTGCTCCTGGGGTTTGTTGAAGACACGTCCAATTTGGCGTTCAGAAGGTCCTATGTGCTCTGATGGCCACGAAATCACCACCAAGACTCTCCACAACATCTGCATTTCCTCTTTCAGCCCTTGGTGTTTCTCCAGCATCACGCACTCCTTCTCAAGTCACCTTGGATCACTGCTCCCACCATTTTCCTTTTGAGTAACTCAGCTGCTTGTTATGTTTGCAGTTCCATTCATTACGTGCATTATGACATAATCTGGACACATTTGGCACTGAAATGTCTCACAGTTTTCAGGTAGTTCTTTAAAATACAGGTGAAAGAGAAATGGTACGAAAGTACACCCTTGTGGAACGCCCATTTTGCTCATTTGATGTGTTGTTTTCATCCCATTACCTTTCGCTCATAATTTTCCTTTTTTTTTTTAATTTTTATTTTTTTTTTTCATGAACTGTACCAGTTAGGTCGGCCTGGTTGCACAGCTGGTAGAGCTGCCGCCTGTCAGCGAGAAGGGAGCAGATCAAATCCCGTCCGTGGACCTTTCTGGGTGGAGTTTGCCTGTTCTCTTCGTGCATGTGTGTGTTTTTTTCCTGGGTTCTCCTGTTTCCTCCCACAGACCAAAAACATGCATGTTAGACTTATTGGTAACTCTAAATTGTCCAGAGTGAGTATGAATGGTTGTCTCGTGTGTCTTTGTGTCCCTGTGATGGACTGGAGACCTGTCCAGGGTGTCCCCTGCCTATTACACAGTGACTGCTGGACATGGGCACCAGTGACGCCCGTGACCTTCAAAGGAAGAAGCTGGCAAAGATAATGGATGGATGTGTAAGAGCTTTTTCATAGTTTTTGTTTGTTTTACTTTTTAAGTTTATATAGAAGCATCTTTTTATGGCATTTTACACCATTATGAGACTGTAATTGCACTGAAGCTGTAAAATTAACAAAAAATAAAATAGAGGGGGAAAAGGCTGAAAAGTATAAAACCGATTTCTACAAATATCTAGAAACATATGCAAATCAGCAAGTTAATTTCTGCTGACCAATAAAAAGGCAGGATGTTTTAAACTAAACAAAAAAAAAAACACAACTTCCTCAAGAACCTGCGGCCCAAGTTAATAAGCCTTTGATTCTAAAAAATTGGATTTGATCTGGACATGCTTTAATTCACTCATCAGGACTGCATATAATAACAATGTCAATAAAACACACAATAGTCGGCCCCTCCATTCAGCGTGTAATGGATAATAAGTGTCCATCCAGCGCTGACAGCTTTCAGAGTCCCTGATGCTCAAGTGTCTGGAAGCCTTTCTTCTTTGATTTGATGGAGCGGCTCTTTACAGCCCACTCCACGTCGGCCTATCTGCCATATGGTGCGCTGCTGCACGAACAGGAGCGACACTCACACACAGTTTATCTGAGGTGTTAGGGATTGTTCCAGTCGGTGTTAAGAGATATTCCTAAATAATGAAACATTGTTTAGGATTGACGGCGCAAATAGAAAGTTTGCAAATAAAATGCTCAAAATTATAACTAAAATTACTGGTAACTCATAGATTAACCATACAACCCAGTTTTTAAAGACACAAATAGATCGAAAGTGATTTTGGATGTGCTGAAAGTTTCTGTAAGGAAGCAGAAAACTGTGCAGGTGGGACAGAGAAGAAAAAGTAAAAACATCTGAAACTTTCCCACTGACTTTGTTGCGCTCTCGGCTGTTAGTCCTCATAAGAGTCATGATGCCACAAGGATGTGATTCAGGGAAAAATGTGCTTTATATGTTTGTTTACATCAAAATAAACAAGGACATTTATTAATGAACCTGTAAGCTGTGCTATGTAAAATAAATTAGTCCCTGGCATATTGATAATGTGGCACTATAAGGAAAAGAATCAACTAAAGTATAACATTTAGAGACATATAAAGTAAATACATAAATACAGTAATCTCAAACCTTGACTAAAATATTTTAAATAAGTCAAATGTGACACAACTGCACTGTATTGTACAACTACAACAAAGTGGAGCAAACTGATCCAGAGTGAAGATGCACATCACCCACGGCTTGTCTTGCCAGTTTTGGACTGAAATCATCCTGTGTTAAGAAATGATGGGTCAAACCTTGCACATAACATTATGAGCAAGTTTACAGGATGTCATGCTTAGAGTATGACCCTCAGCTACTACCACATCAAATTGTAGCTTAGTATGTGTGAAAATGACTTTGAGGTTGGCTGAAGTCCATTATCTGTGGCAGACTTCAGCAGGTGACCAGAAGTAGATGTTCATCAGTAATTACATGCTGAGAGTTTCCTTAAATCCGCCCAGTGGTTCATGAGATATTTTGCTAACAGACAAACAGTAGTTTGTCTGATGGGTGCACACCAGGGGCAATTCTAGAATCTGACCTTTAGTGGGGCTTAGCTCCCAGTGCTGACAATGGTCTGGCCATTGGTGTCAGAAACTTGTATGATGTGAGGGGCACACATTTGGGGGTGGGCGGGGCGGTGTCTGGGGGTCCTCCTTGTGATAATTTTAAATAAAGTAGCAGTCATTTCCTGCATTCTAGTGTATTTAATGGGTTGTTCAACATTTATTTTTACCTACACAAGTAAACACTTGATTCAATAAATATTTTAGTGAGCTCGACACAACAAGAAGCCTGACCAACAGCTCTCCTTGTGTTAATAGAGCATGCTCAGATGCTAGAGATGTAACACTTCACTTTACATTATACAACCCATTTAAGACTTTGTACAAATTCATTTTAGTGTTAACTGATCATAACAAGCAAATACTAAACTTAAGCAACCAGAAGTTACAACCTACATCAACATACAAACACACAAAACAACGCACAGCTGACTTTAAGCATTAACCTTTAATTTAACTGCTTACAATGTAATTATGATAGAAAGCTGCTAAATAAATTACTTACAGTTACCTTCGTACAGACAAACATGTGGTACTTCCTGTTTATCACTGTTGTATTCAGCTGCTCATGAGGTCGCTCGTTTGCCTTCATCCATCTTTTACATTTTTCCAAACTTTGTTTAGTTTGTGAAATGGAATAAATTGTATTCCACCCTTTAAACGCTCAGGTAACACGTGTCCACAGCATGTCATGATCTCTGTTCTCTTCACACCTACTTCTCCACTGCAATCACACTCATCACCTCCCAATCTCCCTCCTTATGTGTAAATAAACTATTTAAATTTAAATACTGTAGTACTGTATTTTAAATAAACAACTGGATTGCTTATTTAAACTACTACAGTATTTAAATTTAAATTGCAGAGAAGCGCAGCAGGACAATCCTTCGTGTAGCAGCAGCACGGAGCAGAAATGTACTTCTTGATTAATTACACTGCAACAACTGAACATGGAAGTTCTAAAATAATTAAAAATAACTTTTAACATTTTTTTTTTTGATTATGACGATTTTACGATGTGACATACTTTGAGTTTTAAGTTGGAAGACAAAAGTCGATTGGCGCATCTGGACAGCAGAGGCAGCACGGAGGAGAAACGTGGGCATGGCAGAGAGCAGAGATCATGACACGCTGCCGGGGGGAGCTTCTCCCTGCACCAAGTGATTTAGCAGGTGCTAAATCATTTTAAATTATTTGTTTTAAATAAATAATCCATGCTGCTTGTGCGGCTCACCCATCAATCATCCAATCGTGTGTCATGTCCAATCTTACTTTGAAAAACTGTGAAAGAGCGAGTCCGCGAAAGTCGAACCGCAAATTAGCGAGGGACTACTGTAATTAATCTGAGGTGGAGTATAACTTAAAAAAAAAAAACATGGTAATTAGGTAGTGCAGGTTTTTGTACACATTTGCTAAAATTTATTTCAAGCGGCACCGCTTTTCTAGCATTTAGTCACCAATCCCCACATCTGGCCTGCGGTTTGTTTCTGCAGAGAGAAGCTGTTAGCCCACAGAGAGGTACAGCAGGCCTAAAACGACAATATGACAAGTGAATAAATCTAGGGGCGGCTGTGGCTGAGTGGTTAGAGCAGTCGTCCTCCAATGCAAGAGTTGGGGGTTCGAATCCACCAGCAGTCACAGTCACGTGATGAAGTGTCCCTGGGCAAGACACTGAACCCCTCATTGCCTCTAATGCATATCCCATCAGTGTATGAATGTGATAAACTCTGATTAGTCCCTTTAGAATGATTTGTTCAATGAGCTTTGTATAGATCTAGTAGAGTGCTGTATGAATGGGTAAGGAGGGCACAGAATGTGGAGTAAAGCGCTTTGAGTATCTCCATAAGATAGAAACGTGCTATGCAAGTATAGTCCATTTACAAGAGAATTTAAGCGTTTATATACGTATTCTGGACCTTTGCTGGAGAAAAACTTTCTTAGGCAGACGTTGCGATATTTTACTTGTACACCGATGCCCTGCAAAAACGCAGCTTCAGATATCTCGATGTTTCCGTCCACCTCACAGAACCAACGATCAATCGTGGCTGAAATGAGCAGCTTGAAAATCGCCTTCAACTGAAGCTGGAGACTGAGCCAGCACGTAGTGTCTCTCTACTTACACTGTCCTGTTCCAAGTTCATCAATTAGCCCTCTGCCACAGATAGCATTAACTTAATGAACCGTTTCTGTAACGAGAATATTACTTCCCTTCTCCCAAATTAATGAGGCCACTAATTGTTCTAATTTGTGCATGAAACCCGGGCATTAAGCTGACTGGAACCACCTCCGTAGCTTCGGGTGTGAGAGGATAATTACAGACTGTTGACTGCTTCCAACATCAAGAGCTTCTCTGTTCCCGGAGAACGATTGTGTAAAAGGCAAAATCAAGTCTTTTGTGAGGAAAATGAAATCGGTTTTAATTAAGACACGACGAGACAGAATGATGGCTGATGAAGAGACGTCGCCTACGTGAGTCAGAGTGGAGTTACTCTACAACTTTAGATTGTTACTGAGCCAACGGGAGGGGAGCCGACAGACTTAAAATATGTGACCTAAAATCATATTTGTCATTTTAGTTCATTATTCTTGTCATCTACTGTCATGGGCAATCATGTAACTGTCTGCATGTGTGTCTGTTATCAAGATTTTTCCTGAGTCACTGCAGAAATTTTAATAAAACTCTCAGGAATTGTTAATTAGATATACATATACAGATTTTTAAATTTTGGGCTCAACCTGACGCAAGATGGCCGCTGCACCTTATCGACCTTAGCAAACACAAGAAAGGCTATAACTAAGTTAACTTTAAAGACACAAAGCTAAAGTTTGGTGTGTTAGTAGCTGAGAGTCTTCTACAGCTTCAACTCTAAAAGCTTAACGTCCACACAAAATGTTGATTTGAAGCGTTGGCATTACCCATTCGAGTCTGTCCTTTTTGTCTGTTAGCAAAATATCTCATGACCTAATGGACAGAGTTTAATGAAACTCTCAGAAAGTAAACACAAGATGCTTGGCTGCAACTGAAGACATTTTTGAGTCGACCCAAGTCAAAATGGCTGCCACAGTTAACTGACCTTAGCAAATGTAAAAGCAACTACAACTCAGTCATTTTGAACAATGCAGAGCAAAGATTTGGTGTGACAGTAGCTGAGAGTTGTCCCCAATATGTACTGTGAGTGCTGATGGCTCAGATGAAGAACTTATTTAAAACTTTGGCATGCAGTTTGTTGGGTGATGTGCATTACGTCGAGGAGTATTAAGCCATTTATAGTTGAGTCTATCTAAAAGTAAAGTCAGCGAGTTATGTTGATGCGCTAGTCCATGGATTTCCCAGTTTTTAACTTTGTAACTCACGTGAAACAAACTGATTCGTAATGTTTCGGGAAACAGTACAGTCATTAGTGCCGTCGTCTGACCTAAAGAGGCAGTGATGAATGGTGGTTGACTTTTTCTAACTATTCCCTGAAGTCTTCATGCTCTTCCAGGCTGCCAAATTGAAATGTTCTTTACAGCTTTCAAGATAAATTAGTCACCTTTAGGCTTACATTAGCCTGTAACGAAAGCCATAATTGGATAGTTGTCGGAGGCGATGTGGCGACGTAAGAAAAACAAAACAAAGACTGAACGTTTCAAACAAGCCTCAAAGATTGTGTTGAATTAATTAGATGTTGCTCGGGGCCACTGCGGGTCCTTTGGGACGTAACTGAGAGGGTTTGAGCTCGTCCCCTGAGAAATATAAACAATCACACAGTTACGTACTGTAATTAGATTTCTCTAAATCTCCAGTCCAACAACACATGAACACGTACAAAACGTTTGCTGTGTTCCCATCCGACGGTCAGCTCAGATGGTTGAGCAGCAGCCACCGAACACTGCTGGTGTTGGATGGTTATTAAGGTCCGAGTACCATTTGAGAAGAGAGCGGGACTAATGCCAGGGACCATCACAGACGTCCTGGGGCAGTCGCAGTCACGATGCTTCTCCAGTTGCCAAGTTGGTGACACGTTGCACAGTGGCTGGCAGTAAATGGAGCTGTGAAACCTGCAGAGGCGATTTGTGCAATGGAGATGGTTTGTTTTGTTGGACTAACCTTCGCAGAAGAGCAGCCATCAGTGCAGTCGACCATCGCTTAGAGCAGATGTCACTTGTGTGGATTCTTATAAATCATACTTCACCATTGGGATCCATTTTTCTTCCATACATTTATTAGCATGTAACCTATACCACAAATTTTGTTCTATTTCAACAGTTCATGTACAGTAGTCCCTCGATTATCATGGGGGTTACGTTCCACAGATCCAGTGGTAGGTGAAAAACCATGAACTCTATATTTATTTTAGTATTTATATATATATTTTAAGGATTTATAAACCCTTCCCACACTCTGGCAATGTTCTAAACTCTTAAACCTAAGTCATTTTAACAACATACCCAAATGTACTGTACAGTACTGCACAATGTTACTCACCAGCTCTGCAGACCAGTAGCTCAGTTCCTGTTCTGCAGACCTACCCTGCAGCGATGAAGCCCACCGCCCAGTCCAGGTTGATGTGCACGTGGATAATTGAGCTTCAGGATTATTTGTGACTTTCCTGCCAGTTCTGTGAGCTTCATAGATCGTTACGTCTGACTTTGCGTTGCTAAACTTTCCCTCCATTTAGGCAGAAAGCAGCGTCTGGAAGCACTGTAAGCTTCTGGGTAGTGTAGTTCTTTTGATGTCAGTGCCTGTCTATAGTATGTATTTTTTTTAAAACTTTTTATCCCATACCACCCCAATCATGTTACATTAAAGTTGACAATCGTGTGTCGTGTACAATCTTACATTGAAAAACCGCGAAAGAGCGAGTCCACGAAAGTGGAACCATGAAGCAGCGAGGGGCTACTGTATCAAAACGAACAGTTCATTCAGGACATTGACTATGACTTTTAGTACTGGTGCAGTTTTTACTTTTCAAATATGTTACGTTTTCATTCCTGTTTTTCATACAGAAAATGAATGGAGCTCTCTTCACATCCTTCAAACTCTTTGTGCTGTTTACAACCTCATTCTGATCATTTCAGCTTGTGTTCGGGTTCAGCTTTTTTCGTTCAGCTTCTTTCTGCTCATTTCAGCTTTTCTGTGATTTTCTGCCCCTTCCAGCTTTTTTCTGCTAATTGAAGCTTTTTATGAGGGTTTATTTTCAACAGGTTTCATCTTGTTTCATTTTTTATAGTAGTTGCAGCTTGTTTCTGCTTGATTCAGCTTTGTCAGTGACTTTTTACAAAATTTTCTGTTGGTTTCAGCCTTTTCTCTCTTTTCTTATTTGCTAAATTTTGTCTTTTGTGCTTTTTTTTCCCAGTAATTTCAACTTTCTATGCTCCCGAGATTTTTGACAGATTTGGTGTGCTAATTACAAATAGGGTCAGGTGTGGCGGAGGGAACAGAAAAGCTAAACAGCTATGGGACTGATTCTAAAAATGAAACAGGAAGCACAGAAGAAGTAAACAAGAAGTCCAAAATAAAATGTAAACTCCAACCAGTTAACCGTGACTGGCTCCTGGGTAGTCTGTCTAAAGCACTGTGACAGAGAAGTTCTCAAACGTCCAGTTTTTCTAAAAACTTTTTTGTAGTTTAATATCTGTGAGAGTGTGTACTGAATAATTAACTTTATTAATATTTGTTTATAAAAACAGTTTAGCCACGTTGTTATGTTTTTAACCTAATATTCGGTTATATAAACAAAATTGTAATTTTTCTGGTTGCAGAACACATCACAGCCAAGAATGTACTAGTTTACCTGGTACTTACTGGATACTTAAAACACTTGTTCCTGGATACATATCATGAAAGTACCTTTAGGGAATGTATACTTGGACATTACCAGGTGAGTACTAAGCTAGTACAAGTTACTTATAGTGTGCTATTGGAAATGCAACCAATATTTACCTAGGATGTACCAGGTAAGTACCATATATGTAACAATTTCGTACCCAGTACATACCAGATAAGTACAGTACAGTAAATATAACAGGCACATACCTGATACTTGCATGGTATGAACCTGGTACTTGCACAAAATATTCTCAGTACTTTCCAGGTACTAACAGGTGGGTACCAAGAATGTACCAAGTACAAATTAATTATACAATATGTAACAGGTACATTCTGTGTTAATCCCAGGAACTTACAGGGCATGTATTGGGTACTGACTCTATACATAGTACATACCAGGTATGTTCCTAGGTACCTGTAAGTGTCAGGTACTTACTGGGTATGTCACCAGGTAAGTACTGTGTGTGTACTGGGCCAGGATATGTAACTGATTTAAACAAAAATCTCTTGCAAAATGATCTCAATGGGTGAAATAAAGATTAATAGGTTAAGAATAATAAATTTATACAATACATGTAATTACTTGTTTTTTCTTTTCATCCGTTACTGGTTGTCCACGTTCAGAATGCATTTTGTAAATATCTTGCCCATTTCAGTTTTCTCCTCCCGTTTGTAGCCTTTACAGTCGTCCCTCACTACCTCGCAGTTCGACATTCGTGGACTCGCTCTTTCACAGTTTTTCAACAATTGTCGACTTTCGTATTACAGTACTCACGTGATTGGCATGGTACAAATAAAGTTAACAAAAAATACTTTGGACAGGCGCCACCATTTTGCAGTTTGCTTTCAATAAGCCTATACTGTATACTCTATTGCAAGTCCAAAAGAACTACATTACCCAGAAGTCAACAGTGCTTCCGGCCACTGCTTTCTGCTGAAATGGAGGGAATGTCTTACTCCGGTCCGAACCTAACTAAAAAGTGTGGTCCTTATTCACAGTGACTTCAGTGCTCAGTGGATGTAGAGAGCCGATCAGAAACGGACCAGAGCTGGACCAGAACCACTTCCAGACTCTGAGTGCTGCTTGCTGACCCATGAAGCCTCTCGAGTGGGGAGGCGTTGCTTGGAAGTCCGGTGCCTTCTCCGGAGCTCACCCGGACTTTTTTCATCCAGACATGGACTATTTGGACTCGATCTGGACCATTGTGTGGTTTTGTGCTGGCTCTATTTTTTTTTTATTATTATTATTTTTATTTATTTATTTATTCATTTCATTTCATTTTTAATAAAAACACAAATACAATTTCAAAAAATTTAAAAAAAAAATACATAAATAAATAAATAAAAAAATACAAAATGAAAGGAAGCAGAAGAAGAAGGTCCGGTTCTCTCCAAAAGCATCTGGTGCTCAACGGCTGCAGAGAGCCGACCAGAACCAGACGAGAACTGGACCAAGGCTGGAGATTTCCTCATATAAAATTTTGCAGTAGCTACTGTACATTACGTATGTTGTTAAAACGACATAGGTTTAAGAGTTTAGAACATCGCAAGTGTGTGGGAAGGGTTCATAACGCCTTAAATATATGAATATTAAAATAAATATAGAGTTCCCACTTCGTGGTTTTTCATTTTTTGTGGGTGTCTTGAACGTAACCCCCGCGATAATCGAGGGACTACTGTATCTCGTGCATTACCCAGAGTTGAGCTAATTGTTGTTGTTTACCTGTCTCACCTGATACTGTAAAGCTATCAGTCCCACCTCCCCACTGAAACCCCACCCGCCGTGTCTTTCAGGGGGTCAGCTGACCTCAGAAATGTTCATCACACCTCCTCGGCCTCTGCTGCCACTCCTCCACTTCACGCCCAGCACCAGATGGGAAGTGTAGCTGCAGTTGTGTGTGTGTGTGTCTCAGTGCATGCAGGGCTGCAGGCTGTTGCGCTGGCAGTGGTGCTGAAGGAATGAAATATTCATGCAGCCAAAAAGAAAGAAAGAAAGAAAGAAAGAAAAAACTCTGAAAGGACACCCCAGGAGAAGAACGTGCCGATTTATTCAATAAGAGCAGACCTCATTAAACTGCTGGCGACCAGGCAGGTCACGGTGATTTCCATTGACAGAGCTCGACCCCGACACTTGAAAAGACGGAGGGAGGGGTCGGAGTTGTGAATATGAAACAAGTCGCCAACATCAGTCTTTGGAAACAGTTCGGTTCTCCCAGCGGGACTGGTCTGAGCTGGTGCTGAGGTTTGCTCCTCTGCAGCGGCTGACGCCCTAATGAGTGATTAGCGGCGCGGTGTCACAGCTCGGTGGCAGCATATGGGAGACGTGGGTGCCTGTGCGAGGGGCCAGGGGACACCAGCTGATAGGCACCGGCCCCACAGTCTCAGGACCAACACTTAAATTTGTAGCCTCGTTTATCACCACACTGAAATCCTCACGTTGTCCCCCCAACAACAGGCCGGGGGGACGAATAATGTCTTTTTGATAAAGGCATGTTGTCCTTAAGCGATCCATAAATGATTCTGAGACGTCTTATCGGTTATCAGACACAGGTGTGTCTCCGCCCGCTCTCCCACCTGTTCGTTTATTATTCTTCTGCAAATATTCAGCAAAACATTGGCCGTCTTTTACAATTTGTTTGAGGACAAACTCAGGTTTGTTTTCTGCGCTGCCACTCAGTCGGACTCTCTGAGACAATTAGGAAATCAGTTCTGCTGCTGAGAAAGAGGCACAGTTTGGTTTTCCACGTTATGGCAGTTTAAGATAATGATGATGTGCTCACAAATACCTGCTTTATTGTGGCCAGCTGCCAAAACGATGGAAATAATGCTTTTGCCTGTTTCTCTGTGACTGTGCACATGGTTGTGTCTGTTAGCAAAATAGCTAAAACGCTAGAGGTCTGATTTTAATAAAACTTTTAGATGTACATCTATAACTGGTTAACATTTGGAGTCAACTCGATTCAAAATGGCCGCCACAGTCACCTTATATTGGAAAACACAAAAATGGTTCAAACACAGTAAGTTTTGCAGACACTGAACTAAAATTGATTGTGGTAGTAGCTGAGAGTCACCCTCAACATGCCATCCAAGAACTAGCTGATTGAGTTGAGTCTTTGTTGAAAAGATTGCCAGGAACAGTTTAAGTAATTTCTATTCGTCTGTTAGAAAAATATCCGCTGAACCGCTGAAAAGATTTTAATGAAACTTTCAGGAAGTAATCACTGGATGTAAATCTACAGCTGATTAACATTTGGAGTCAATCTGTTTAAAAATGGCCACTATAGTTGATCAAATTGAGTCAACACAAAAGTAGCCATAATTCTATAGGTTTTACAGATATTGAGCTAAAATTTGGTGTGGTAGTAGCTGAGAGTGACCCTCAACACATATTCAACCAGTTCTCATCTTAGTCTGAAATGGAAGTCAGCAGGTCATGTGCATTCCTTTAGGAAATACATTTTCAGACTAAAGAAGAACGTTTGCACATGGAGCTGAAATCAACCTGCATACGTGTGGTCCCGACTGTTGCACGTTTCACCTGAAACCTAATAAATCAGGAAGCAACAGCAGAACATTTGAGCTTAAAACTTGTTGCAACATACGTTTTAGAACTTGTTTACCCATCAGAGCAGTCTGCCGTTGTCTTTCTGCGTTTTGCTTTTCAAACGTGCACGCTTCTAAATGATGCATCCAGCAGCTCCCCTCTGGGCGTGGATCAAAACGGCGTCGTGATTGAGTTACAAACACACGACGGGGGGAGAAAACGTGCAGCTTTGTGTGACTGTGGTTTGACAGCAGGGTCAGAGGCTGCGGGGGCTGTCGCAGGGAGGGAGTGACAGCAAGGTGACTGGGAGGAGAGGATCTATAAATGGCTGCTGCCGAGCACAAGCAGCTCCAGAGGGGGACGAGCTGAGACGTTTGTCCACAGCATGGCCGCCAAGACGGAGCCTGCAGGCTGGCCCGAGTACCCGGAGGACTTCCTGCTGCAGCAGAGGAACTTCAGCTCCACTTGGGTTTCCTCTGACTCAGTGCGCACGTTTCCCAGGAGGGACGCAGAGGCCGAGGGGACGGGGAGTGGACTGTCACCGGCGTCCGTCCGTCAGACAGGTGACGGAGGCCCGCAGAGACACCGGCGCGTGGCGGCCAACGCCCGGGAGAGGAGGAGGATGCACGGCCTGAACAAGGCCTTCGACGAGCTGCGGAGCGTCATCCCGTCCCTGGAGAACGAGAAGAAGCTGTCCAAGTACGACACCCTGCAGATGGCGCAGATCTACATCACGGAGCTGTCCGAGCTCCTGGCCGGGGTGGTGGAGCAGGAGTGCCGGGGGCCGCACTCCGATTGTAGGACCCCCAGGAGGAGCCTGGTCCACTCCCTCCGGACGCCAGAGAGCCCCACCCTGCAGCAGCAGCAGCAGCAGAGAGAGGCTCCTGCTCCTCCCATCAATCACCTGTTCATCCTCAGACCTCCACCGGAACCAAACCCACCGGGGGCCTCGTCCTCCCACAGCAGCGACGGAGAGTCCGCCCCTCCCAGCGACACAGAGGACAGTCAGACGGGGACGCAGTGACAGTTTTATGTGAGACAGGGCGGGGGACGTTTTCTCAGAGGTCCTGACGACCCCGTCCTCAGAAGAACCTCAGCGGGCCTTCACATGCACTTTAAACTCCAGACAGACATTTTCTGCATCATCAGCTGGACTTTACATTTTATTCCTAATTAAAACGTGTATTTTTCTATTTATGCATAGAGCTAAATATTTTATGACAAATGTTTTTGCTACAATAAAGATGAAAACGTAAGGTTGCATTTTTTTTAATCCATTACCGCCTGCAATTCTCTTCATTTCAAAGCAAATTTATTTTTTAATTTTCTTATTTATGATAAAGTTTAGGTATAAAAATTGAAAAAAAATCTCCTGCCTTCTTTCATTTTCAAGTTTTAAACTAAAATAAAATATATGTCAAATTAGGACCTGGTTACCCTCAGAGTATACGTTAGAGATGACTCTCAGCTAATACCACGTCAAACTTTAGCTCAATATTTATAAGAATGACGGAGTTATTACGTTTTTTGTGTTGACTAAGTGAAATTAGCTGTGGCGGCCATTTTAAATATGACTATCTCCAAAAGCTTAAGAGTTGCAGATCTACATCCATTAATTATCTCCTGAGCTTTTTATTAAAATTCATCTGGTGGTTCATGAGATATTTTGTTAACAGACAGACAAAGTTGACTCCTGATAGTTAATGGCAATGTTTTAAGTAAATATATTAGATAATCTGCAATGCTCAGAGTATATCTTGGGAGCAAGGCTCAGCTACTACCACACAAATGATTAACTCAATATCTGTAAGTTTGACTGAGTTACAGCCATTTTTATGTTTGTTAAGATTGATCAGCTGTGGCTGTCATCTTCAACTTCGTCCGCTTCAAACGTTTACTGGCTGCAGAAGTTCATCTACGGATTATGTCCTGAGAGTTTCAAGGACGTGTCCACTCGTTAATTAGATATTTTGCTAACAGACGCATACAGAAGTTGGTAAAGACACCAATATCTTGTCCATTACTGGAGATTCAAACGTAGGATTTGGGTGTAGAGTCTCAGTCACCCTGAATATTCGGGGAACGTTCTCGGATCTGTAAAGAGCTAAAACAGCACAAAGTGTGAGGAAGTAGTTAAGACTGCTAAAACATTCATTAAATTTAAAAAAAAGCAGGAAGGCAAAAGTGTGAACGCGAACAATAAACTTTCTCTCTGCTGTAGCAGTTTTCACTAAAACAAAAATAAACATCTGTCAAAACTCACATGCAAATCCCTCTCCTTCCCCTCCCTGCTGTACGACGCACTGTGCAGCAGCAAAGAACATGGACACAAGCGTCTTCTCTGCTGTAGCCATCTTTACAAATAAAAAAAGGAAAAGGCGTCAGAAACAGTTTCCAGACAAGAACAACAAACAAGCATCTGTGAGCGCAGGATGCTGACAGCGTGCTCCCGGTTAGAGGCCCCTGACGGCAGCAGAAGAAACTAATTATGCCACATGACAGTTCATCATGGCTGAAACTGCTCCCTGCAGTCCCCCCGTTAACTAACGGCCTACTGGAGGAGCGTGGGGCTGCCTGCTCGGGGGGGAAGCGGGGGCTGGAACTTTGCCAGGTCCTTGGAAATGATTTCAGCCAGCCTGTGTTTGAAACTGCCGGGGGCCTCCATGGGGACAGCTCGGGCGGAGGAGCTGACGGCGTCCTCCGTCTCCTTCGCTTCGTCCACCGCATGGGTGTTGTACCCCGGGTGGATGAAGTCCAGGTTCGGGGGGTCGGTGTTCCTGATCGGAGAGGGCGTGGCTCTCCTCAGGTTGTAATAAATGCTGTCCTCCGTGTCGTCTCCCCAGTTCATGGCCTCCAGGGAGAGACAGCACTCTTCCTCGTCCTCGCCTTGCTCCCCCACCTCCTCCTTGCTGCTGGACAGATACGGTTTGATGAGACCCAGATGCTTCATACTGTCCCCAGAGGAGGGGGTGCACATTGAGTAGTGGTCGTCCACAGATCTGTCGTTTGAGTCACCGACGTCAGGTAACGATCGCCTGCACCCGCTCGCCTCCTTGTCCAACAAACACTGCTCGGCAATGGCCTGGAAGATCTGTGGACCATGCTGGGTCTGGAAGATGAACACGCCTTCTCCCGAGTCACAGCGACGGCCTGCTTCGATGCTGAACCCCCCCTGCAAACACAGCCCAAACATCAATCTGCATTTTTCAAACTTATTTACATTTTAAAGTTCAGATCATTTGAAGTAGGGCACTTCAGACATGCCTCAGTTTTAGTGTTTAATTCTGACCAGCTTGATGAGCTAATGGCTAGTCTGAGCCAAGACAAAACCAGAATGACTTACTGCCACCATAAAACAGCTGCCATCTCAGAGAATTCACAGCAGTTCATGCAAATACTGTTTTAAAAACCCTTTTTGTTGCCCGCAGTTATGCATTAAGTATTTATTAACATAGAACTAGAGTTTATTAACATAGAACTAGAGTTTATTACCATAGAACTAGAGTTTATTAACATAGAACATGAGTTTATTAATATAGAACTAGAATTAAAAAAATGTTCAATACAGAAACAACTGGACATTATTTGTGATACAAATAAAGAAAACAGAAAATAAAATAAAAATAAAAAATAAAACATACATACAAATAAAGTCCAGTTGTTTCTGTACTGAACATTTTTTTTGATTTTATCATGTCCTGGATGACTGAGAATCTTCACCAGCATATAGAACTAGAGTTTATTACCATAGAACTAGAGTTGTCCAGAGGACCAGACTTAGCTTTTTTAGATTTTTCTACCTGGATTATTGAGCATGCATCAGGGCATAGAACTAGAGTTTATTAACATAGAACTAGAGTTTATTAACATAGAACTAGTTTATTAACAAAAAACTAGCTTATTAACATAGAACATGAGTTTATTAACATAGCACTAGAGTTTATTAACATAGAACTAGCGTTTATTAACATAGAACTAGAGTATATTAAAATAGAACCTGTTTATTAACATATAACATGGGTTTATTAACATAGAACATGAGTTTATTAATGTAGAACTAGAGTTTATTAACATAGAACCAGAGTTTATTAACATAGAACTAGTTTATTAACAAAAAACTAGAGTTTATTAATACAGAACATGAGTTTATTAACATAGAACTAGAGTTTATTAACATAGAACTAGAGTTTATTAACATAGAACTAGAGTTTATTAACAT